>CM024760.1:59918622-60011426 GCA_014218235.1 Colocasia esculenta
GCTTTTTGAACCAATAGTATGACCTACTATTTGCTTTTCACGATTCAACTTGTTCATGGCACTTCGTTGCTAGAACTTTAGAAGAAATATTAGAGAATACATAGATATATTATTATATTAAAGAGTTTCAAATGTTTATTACTTGACTTTTTTCAGTACTCCAAAAGTTGACAAGGTCCTTCCATTGTGCTGGATCTACTCGTGATTAGAACATCACCAGCATTGATAGCATCCACATATTTTTTCTTAAGACTGCATTTAAAGTTCTTCCATTTATTTCCAAGACTTTTCATTGCCCATATATATAAGGCATCATCGACCTCAAACTTCTCTTGTTCATTAGTTTTGAAAGAATATAGAGATCAACATACAAATTGTAAAGGATTTAAATAATTATAGATTAATACCTTCACAAGATCGCACATGTGATTCTTATATTCTATTGGCATCTTCCTCCAATCTTCCCATGTTAATGGAGCTTTTTGTGGATTGCAAGCAATAGTACCCAAGTAGCTTGCCAACTTTCTAGCATTGGGTCTAACTGTTGGCCTAAATCATTCACATCAACAGTTAAAAGTTTTCTTCTCTCCATATTTAGTAGATCTAGCCACCGAGTAACTCCACGAGTTTTCTTTTGTGCACATATCAGGTACTCATATGGCCAGAGTTCAACACTATTGTACACATGACACAATTTTGTTTACATATCAGGTGCTCATACGGCCAAAGTTCAACACTATTGTACACATGATACAATTTTCTTTACATATCATATGGCCAGAGTTTATATATCTAGGGTCTACTCTAGTACCGATTTTTCAAGTGGGATATATAGGCTTTCTAATGCTTCAGAAATCTGGGATATATCTAGGTTTTTCAAGTGAGATATATCTGGGTGGGTGCCGGTTCTTCAAGTGGGATATATAGGCTTTCCAATGCTTCAAAAATCTGGGTGGGTACCGATTTTTCAAGTGACATGGAAGCGAGGGGTTGAAGTGGAGGATGGGCATCAGAAATCTGGTGGCGAGGAAGGCTCTCACAGCAGATTATAACTATCCACGAGGTGAAGGATCAAGAAATTAACTCTAATTTTGATGCTAGCAAATTCTACCATGATTAAGGCTCATTTATATGATTGTTTCCTCCCCCAAAAAAATAATAATAATGCAACAGAAAGTAAAATAATTACCTAATATTACAAATCGTCGTATCTCCCATCAATATCAATTCTTAACCAAGTTACATCATTCCCTTTAGTTTGGATGAAATTTTCAAATACTTCACCTGGAGATAGCTCAATATCTAAATTCATTTGACCTTCTTCTTCTGAAAATATCTGACTATCATTCTGTTCAATCAAATCAATCAAATCTCTTGGTGGAGCTTTTACAACAACATGTCATTCCTTGTCAATAGGATCATTTGAATAGAACACTTGCTCAGCTTGAGATGCTAAGATATAAGGCTCATCTCAAACTCTATGACTGTTTAATATTCTATCAAGATTCACAATTGTTAAACCAAATTTATCTATCTTCACTCCAGACCCAAATAAAACATCAACCCAATCACATTTAAATAGTACAATCATGAATTATGGTCCATATTCTAACTCTATTATGTCTTTCAGTACACCATAATAGGATACATCTCATGTGATTGGATTTCTATCTTTAGCACTTGAAAAGCTGATGTTTTAGCTTCAACCATAACTCCACTATTCTGCACTTTTCTTTCCATTTCAACATCTTTGATATGAAACTTAAATCCATTGATGATAAATCATTTGTACCTCCGAGCCAAACAATTTGGGCCAAACGTCAAGCGTTCAAGTTGTTGATATTGAAGTGCATCACTTCCTACAGCCAATTATTTTACCTAGAATTTTTCAATGTTTAATTAGATGCATATAATGTTAGTTAATTTAATGTTGTACGGTAATATTATAACAAATGTTTTACTTATCCACTTACATTATCTCTAAACCATATATGAAACTATTCAATATATTTTCTTTCAATATCCCTGGCCAACGATATTGCGTTGATAATGCATTAAGATGAATCCTGCAAATTTGAATTCATTAGAATATATAACGCAAATAAACATAATAATATAACTTCATATTTAATAAGTTACTTACTGAATAAAAGGGCTGATTGCATCACAATTGAAGAGCACATATCGAAGAGCTTGTACTAATATGGTACGATCTAATAAAACCACATCAATGCTACCTAGACCACGACCAGATCTTGAAAAAATAGAGAACTCATCTGATTCAACATCCATTGTTTCATCAAAATTCCTTGCTGGTTGTGTTAATTTGCTCTCTATGTTATGCAAGTAACTTGAACAAAATGTTAAGCATTCTTCTGCCAAGTAACCTTGAACAATTGAACCCTCTGGATGACTTTTATTGCGTACATATGATTATAATGTCATCAAGTACCTATAAATGAGAACTTGATTAAATGAATATAGCTCACTATATATTAGTAATCAAATAAGCAATTTGGATATACATACATTTTAATAGGATACATCTAACGATACTGGACTAGTACAGCTAGTCTTGCCTCTTCGGCCAAATGAATTGATAAATGCACCATAATTGTAAAAAATGATGGCGGAAGAATCCTTTCCATTTGGCAAAGAGTTAAAGCATACGAGATTCCAATAATTGTAAATCACTTATTCGAAGTGTCTTTGAACAAATTGCCTTGAAAAAGTTGCATAGTTCAATCAAGACAATTGTTACCTTCTTAGGCACCATTTGGGAGGGCGTTTGGAGAGATTTTACCCTGTAAAATCTCTGACAAAATCCACCATTGTCCCAAAGACACCACCATCGCTTAGGCTTCCACGTCGTACGGATTTTTGAAGGAAGAGAGAGATAGAGACATAATAATCTCTAACATTGCTTTTGCCGAAGCGGTGCTAAGGCTGCTTTTTGAAGGAATCGACTAGGGCGGATGTTTATGTATTTTTTAAATAATTTTCAGCACATTTCGCCCTGTGGGCACGGGTGATGAGGCCTCGTCGCCTGCGGCGCGAAGGGTGCGAGCGACGAGGCCAAAGAATCGCGTCCGTATGAGGCTTTTCTGCAAAAGTCGATTTTGGCAATTTTTATCTTTTTAACCGCAGTTCCAAAGGCCACCTTAGGCAAAGATCTCCGCAAAGCTAGTGGAAGTAGTTGATGCATCAACACATGACTTTTTAAGCTCAATAGCTTATTCCCTTTAACACGTTTAGAAATGTTTGAAGCATAACCATCTAGAACTTTAATCTCTTTCAACACTCTACAGAGTATCTCTTTTTCTTTATCATCCATATTGAAGCATGCAGGAGGAAGGAATACCCTTGTTCCACGGTGTTGCGGGTGTAGTTCCTTCCTTATGCCCATATCCATTAAGTCATATCGAGACTTAATATTGTCTTTATCTTTACCTTCTAGATCCAATAATGTCTCAGGTATATTATCACATATATTTTTTCAATGTGCATGAAATCCAAATTATGTCGAATAAGATTATCCTTCCAATATGGTAAGTCAAAAAAGATGCTTCTTTTTCTCCAATTATATGATGATTGTTGGGGAAGATCCTTTTTTTCTTTTCTTTGTAGATCCTTTAACTGTGTACTATTTTCCAAATGTAACATTCATATCTTTTGTTTCATCCAACACAATATCACCTGATAAAGGACGTGGTGCATCTCGATGTTCTTCACTACCATCAAATGAAGCTTTTTCTTTTTTGAATTTATGACCATGTTGGAGAAATCTTCGATGCCCTAAATAACATTGCTTACGTCCATGCTTCAATTGCCTTGAGCATGTGTCTTTGTGACATTTAGGACATGCTAGCATCCCTTTAGTGCTCCATCCTGATAAATCAGCATAACCAGGAAAGTCATTGATGGTCCACATCAATGCAGCATGCATTCGAAATATTTCATTTTTTGATGAATCATATGTATTTACACCACTATTCCATAGCTCCTTCAACTCATATATCAATGGTTGCAAATATATATCAACATCATTTCCAAGACTATGAGGGCCTTCAATAAATAATGACATGATGATAGAAGGTTGTTTCATACACATCCCAGAAGGTAAATTATAGATCATCAATAACACGGGCCATGTACTATGCATAGTATTCATAGTTCTAAATGGATTAAAACCATCACTAGACAAACCAAGTCTAATATTGCGAACATCTTCAGAGAACAAAGGAATCAAGTCCTAAGTCTCTAATAAGAACTTGGCAATGTTTTTACCATCTGGAAGTACTTTCCTTAGTATTTCAAGCATCATATCGAAAGACTTATCACTCCACCCATTAAGACACTTGACATGAAATAATGCAATATGGAATGAAAGTTTAGTGTAAATGTTACAACCAGGATACAACTCTTGTCAGCATCTTTTAGCAGAGTAAAGAACTTATCTGTCTCCAAGTGAATGCATTTTGTTTTATCATGTTGAGTTGTATTATAATTTGCGATGTATTTGCACATATATCTTCTAATACTCCATACATGGCCTCATGATCTTCATTGTATTTGTCATGCCCTTGATTTTGAGTATTGATTTGCATAGAGTTGTTCATTCTTTCACCATGGAAGTACCAACAAGTGTAATTTTGAGTAAAACCTTCAAATATAAGATGATCAAAGACATCTTCACAGAACATGAGAAGACAATTGTTGCAACTGTTACAAGGACATAATAGTTTCTCGCAATAGTTGTCCTCGAAATGTATAGTCTAAGAACTTGTTAATTCCCACCTTGTACTCATCACTTGCCCTATTCAACCAAGTGCCAAAAAAATGGTAAATGTTAAAGTATTTTAATATTAAAGTTACAAAGCTTAATGGGGGAATAATTATACATTAGTTTACGATCCCAACTTTTTATCTATATCACCATCTATTGGTATCTTCTCTACTATATATCAAACACTTATTGATTACAAATTGTAACGACCAGACCTCTCGGACCCCCTCCAGGGAACCCGAAGTTCCCATCGCCACCCACGGATCTGAAGACCCAGAAGAGTTAGAAGAAATAATCTAGTAAGATATGTACTGAATTTAAATAACTATAACAATATAACAACTGTACAACGTGTCCCAAGTAAAAGCACAAGTACAAGAAGAAAGGTGCAGTCCTTAAGGGGCATACCCCGAGAACTTGCAAAGCACAACTCTCAACTCACTCAGGTACAAGAGCTCACAACACTTGCTCTCACTATGCTGACAGCACACTGCGCCCATAACCATCTCTGCAACCCGTCCGACACTGAGCTCCCACGACGACAAGCCCTAGCTGAAGAGAGTAGGGGGGTGAACCTCGCGAACAAAGCCCAATAGGGATTACCAGTCCCTCACCAGCCAGAGCAGCAAAAACTCTGAAAATAGGAAACTACACTAGAAAGTTGTAAAGCGAGGAACACCTACAACAAGATACTACAAAACAGCGGAACGGAACAATGCAACGTCACGACAGCCAACCAAGGTCGTGACACACACACACGACTCCCGCAGAAACTAACGAAGTCGGGCACCAAGCGGAAGAAACCCTCGGTGCACCCGCCGAGACCACGCAACAACCAGGTGAGAATGATGTCTCACCACAAGCACGGCCACCTCAGACCTCCACAAGGTCGAGTGCCCACAAACAGAACCATCCCGAACTTCAGACACACCACGAGGTCGGGAAACCACACACCGGTGCCACCATGGACTGGCACCAAAGAAACGGCACTACAAATCGAGAGAACACCGAGCGGAAACCACCAGAAGCACGAGACAACAAGGCCAAACCACAAAACGCCTACGGAAGCTAGACACAGTCAGGCTACAAACACCGGGCAGGCTAGGGCAATGAGTCGTACTTGGAAACGTCGTGAGGGGAAACACCGTAACAACAACAACAACCAAGCCACCGCCATTGGCAGCAAAGGAGGACACACCAACCACTCCCTCTGCTCGCCAGCCTAGCTCCTGCCTCCACCTCCCCGGAAGAGCGAGACAGAGCCGCCACAGAACACCACAAGAACGCACGCAACACAACAGCCTGTCAAGTTGCGGCCCTACGCCTAGCACCACTACGTGGCTCCGGAACCAACGCAGAGAGAGGCAATGAGACAAAGGACTGTCTAGGCCGCGTCGGGAAGAGAACTGCCTCAACGACCTCGACGTCCCGCCCCAGACAAGAGAACTCTACAAACGACGCTGGCGCTGCTGTCAAACTCGTTTTCCCCTCAGCTCCAAAGTCTGCAACTCGGCTGCCAATTCTAGCACGCTCATAGCCCAAAGCAACTCCCTTACAGGCTCCGAGATGGGGGTCCTAGGCAACGGAGACAATCTCTGAACGAGACAAGCCCTCAGTGAAAGCACTGGGCGAACAAGCGGGGCAAGCATAACAAAAACCACGCAGAACCGCTAGCTTGTAACACACGACAAGCCCAGCAAGCAAGAGGCACACACGGACCCTCAAGAGGGTCGTCGGCCCACTAAGACAAGCACGAACGCAGACAAAAAGCTCCAAACACTGCAAACAACCACCAATAGACTGCTTAAAAAACACATGCATAAAGGAGATGGACACGCATCGAGGACCAATCGATTAACAATGACACTGCAACCACTGGACGCCGCGAGGACACGGCCACGAAGTGTCACCTTCAGTCACTGAACGCAGCCATGTAACCTGCCGAGTTCCCCATCTAAAGGTCCTAAGGGCAAGCCAGCCCTGGAGAACACGCCAATACCCCAACCAGAACCACGGAAACACCCGAGGCAACATAGGTATTGTCGCGTCCCCCCTAGCCGCCGCGATACCATCGTGACGGGGAAGGACACCACGACAGCAACCCTGTCACGACAGGGAAACGTGCCGCGACAAGATCGCGTCGGACTGCCCGACCGCGCTGCAATCGCATCGGGCCGACGATCGCGCCCTCTGATGTCGCGACGCGCACTGCAGTCGCGACACCAGAAGAAGGGTAGACCCGCGAGGTGTTCCATTCCGGAGCCACCCACAAGCACACACATACCACACAGGGGAGGGGAGCATGGAGAAACTATCTAAACTAACTAGAAAGCACGAGAAGCTCCCAATCCTCGGATCGAGAAGAGCACAAGCAATCCCTACCTTCACCAAAGAACCAAACCCATAGGGGCCCTTCATGTTGGATTGGACACCTCCTCCTCGCTCCACGCAAGCTCCACAACGCCAAGGCACCACGAACGACCCTCCTCCTCACCTGAAACGCACAAAGGGGAGAGAGGGAGACGGAGCACCACCGAAGGGGGAGAAGAGAGGGGAAGGAGGAAAAGGGAGAAGGGGTCACCGGCCAAGTCCTTAAGCCTTCAACATCCAAGACGTGATGGGGCGACGTGTCGCGTTAAGGACCTTAACGCAACGAGTCAACGCACCGCGATAAGAACGCGTCCCCTAAGGACGCCGCAACAACACGACAGGTCGTACTGACACGCCTGCCACCCTGACAGGCGTCAGACGACCGAAGAGACGGAACACTATTGCGACCCGTTGACCGATCGAGACAGAACGCGACAGGAAAGTCGGGCGCGACAAGGATAACTGTCGCGTCGAACACCCACGACGCAACACTAACGTGTCGCCCAGCCCGAACGCCTTATGGCCAGTCATCCAAGACACCGGACGGAGAGCAGGAAGCTAGGTCTTACATTATACCCCCCTTAAAATAATTTTTTCCTCGAAATTGGGGCAAGCCCAAAAGATCCCGAGACACGAAACGAAGCACGGGGAGCAAACGTAAGACTAGTGCGAAGAAGCCACTAAGTGTCAACACGACCTATTCGTAGCAACAATCGCACACCCAAAACGCACGTCGAGCACACGAAGCGCAGGTGCGAAAAGCCACTAAATCTTACCATGACTTCCTCGTGGCAACAACTGCACCACCAAATATGCACGGAGCACACAAAGCCGGAAAATAACGCTCACACAACGGGCTCCAAACACATGGGGGAGCACACAACCGAAACCCCAACGGCTACAACATGCTCCAAACACGGTGGAGCACCAAGCGAGAAACCAACAGCTCACTCCAACCACACGTGGGGCGCCCAACCAGGACAACCCACAGGTGCCGAGCAACGCCAAATTGACTTGAACAGCAGAAAACGCCAGCCAAGAACCGCACAACTGCAGCCACTGACAAACCCCGATGTGGGACCAACAACCAGCAACCCACTCTGTCGCCAGCAAAACCCGACAGAGGACGTAGTGCCGACAAACAACACGAGAATTGCGGTCAGCAACTACTCACCAAACAAAAACCTGACGGTGTACACAGTGTGGACAACAACCAGGAAAACGCTGAGAGTCAAGCAAACAACTTAGGGGAACAGCCTCACGCTACCCAGCAGCAGCTAGCATCAGTCACCAACCCAACCAAGAAACCCACACGAAAGATAAGAACCAGAGCGAGAACACGCTCGCGAAGAATCCTCAAGCATGAAACAGCCTCCACCGCCACGCTAGGTCTCACCCAGACCTTCCTCGTGGTCCAACAGAGACAGCAAACGCATGTGGAGAAACCTCAACACGAGAAAACAACATCCACTGTCACCACTAGGTCTCACCCAGACCTTCCTCATGGTCCGACAAGGACACCAAACACACGCGGAGCCACAAAAACTGGGAGTTACATGCTCCACAACGTGGCACACCGCGACGAAAACATGGAAGACATCGTAGGTTAAACCAAAACCGAGCACCTCACAACATCGACAAACCACGTGGTAGAGTACTAGCAAGCTAATAAGCTTCACTGTCACCAGACGAACCGACAGGAGACTTTGCCATCGGCTTACTGACTCACCAACACCACGCACAACCGCGGAACCAACTAAGAGTTGGCAGCACACCCGCCACACACACACAGAGCTCAGCACGTGTACCAACATGCCAACCACAAAAAAGACGCACAACCACACAAGAACTAAAACAACCGTAAAGGTCGAGGACCACACATCGACCTCAGAGGGACCCAAACAGAAGCAGGGTAACACAACCGAACACACTCGCTGCGAAAGTAGAGGGAAAAGCAGACACAGGCCACGACCAAAGCTGGCGTACTACAATAGGGCTACTTAGACAAGGCAAAACAGCCACCCCACGCAGCGGTAACAGCAAACAACCAGAAGGCATAGGCCAGCACAAAGTGTCTAGAGGCGAAAAAGCTCAATACCTCCCAACACCGAGCGAAGTCGTGAAATGACACACAAACTCATAAACAGGCCACAGCACAAACACACGGTGCTATCACAAGCACTAAAAGCCACCCAAGGTACACATAATGCACCAAGGCTCCAGACGGCACCAAAATTGAAAACACTCGGGCCGAGCACACGATGCTACCACAAGCACCAAAACTAAGCAAAGTAAACACAGGTGCACCAACGGCCGAAACAAAACACGGACTAACAAGGACTCTTCACCGAGACCCCCCCAAAAAACCACACACAAGGGACCACAAGCCTGAAAGGGCACAACTAGCAAACGGCCCCGACCCTTGAGACACAAAAATACGAGCATCAGAAAATACAAGGTGAAGCATGTTGCCCAGCTAGCTAGCCCAGAGGGGGGGTGAAGGGTTGTTAAAGTTTCGATCTCTGATTTAAAACCGTTTACTGAAAAAGATTACACAACTTAATAACGAGGTTAGAGTTAGAGCAAATAAGACAACAATCACACAAAGCACATCCACAAGACACAAGGATTTATCCTGGTTCGGAACTCCTCTCCACAGGAGACCTACGTCCAGTCCCTGAGCAATGCCTCAGGATTTCACTACCAAGGGTACAATCCCCCTTAAGGATCCTTACACCAGCCTCAAATGGTCTTCTTCAACCTGAAGGAAAACAACTACCCTGGATGCCACCAGGTCTTTCTTCGTCCAGAAGGGAAACACAACTAAAGAAGAGAAAGTGTAGGAACAAGCTTCAGACTCTAGCTTGATAGCTACAAGCTGAAGCTACCAAGGCCCGAGAGAGAAAGAGATTTAACAAAGTTTTCTCTCCAAGGACTACACAAGCTCTCACAAATAAAATCTCCGATCACTGAGAGCTAAGAGCTAGAACAAGGTTGGAGTGGAAAGCTTCGCTCTTGTTTCAATCTTCTGAAGACTCGAAGAGATGGTGTTCTTTCTTTTCGAATTGCAAGCGTTGCATATTTTGTTCTCCGTCTTGAGTCTTATTTAAACTTCAAATTCAAATTTGAACGTTGAAGAATCCGTTGTCTCTTATCCTGGTGTATGTTAGACTGGTCACAAGGAAGCTTCTGATCTTCAATCTTTTATCATTTAGTACACGCCAGAGAAATGTCTTAGATCTTGTATCTTGTATCCAACGTTGTATAGATGAGTCTTGTCAGATATCTGCAACCATATCAACAATAAATAGTGGACAGCTAGGACTGCCGTCGATTGTTAGTTGCAGATGGAACAGATATTGCAATATATAGCAAAGCTCTTTCTGTCTAAAAAGTACGTAGACAGAGTAGCATAAAAATGGAGATATCGTCTGCATGCATGGGAGATACGATCAGAGAGCATTAATGCGTAGCAGTCAACAGACGAGATATGACTTTGACTTTTCAACACTATCAAAAGCATTATACTGATACAGCAAGAAATTCGATATAAATAATCCAGATGCCTTCATGACTATGAAATCGTATGCGATAACAGACAATCGTTATGCGATAACAGACAAATCGTTATGACAAGAGCAATCACATTATAATGATGAAATCATTATGAGTTATAGCAAAGTCGTATGAACACTTATCAAGTCGTTATGAACTGTAAAGAAAAGTTATGACTATCAAGTCGTTATGAACTGTAAAGAAATCGTTATAAACTCTAAAGAAATCGTTACAGCAATCAAGTCGTTATGAGTTTCAAAGAAATCGTACGAGAAGTCTTAACAAGTCGTTGCACAAAGCAAATCGTTATGAGAATCAAAGAAATCGTTACGAGAAGTCTTAACAAATCGTTGCACAAAGCAAATCGTATGAGAATCAAAAGAAATCGTTACGAGAAGTCTTAACAAATCGTTGCACAAAGCAAATCGTTAGAGAGTCAAAGAAATCGTTACGAGAAGTCTTAACAAATCGTTATGAGAATCAAAGAAATCATTACGAGAAGTCTTAACAATCGTTGCACAAAGCAAATCGTTATGAGAATCAAAGAAATCGTTACGAGAACTAACGAAATCGTTACGTCTTAGAAAGTCGTTGCGATTCTAAAGAAATCGTTACGAGGTCTAAAGAAATCGTTACGGCTAGAGAGAGAGTCGTTGCGAGTTCTTAAGAAAGAAACGTTACGATGTCTAAAGAAATCGTTACGACAGTAAAGTCGTTACGGGTTCTAAAGAAATCGTTACGAGGTCTAAAGAAATCATTACGACAGTCAAGTCGTTACGGGTTCTGAAGAAATCGTTACGAGGTCTAAAGAAATCGTTACGACAGTCAAGTCGTTACGGGTTCTAAAGAAATCGTTGCGATGTCTTAAAGAATCTTGCGATATCGATTTGTTTTGAATTTTCCGGTCAGAGAGGAAATCGTTCTGCTTTATCAAAGAAGTCGATACAAAGACTTGGACAGAATGTGAGATGAGACTTATGATTGTCTTGAACTTTCATTTTTCTTTATTTCTTGTTCTCAAAGCTCAAGTAATCCATTAGTACTATTTTGTTAATCATCAAAAATAATATATAAATAAATGAATTATTTATTATGGGGACAATTTGGTCATCAATCTCCCCTTTTTGATGATGACAAAATATATTAAAAATCATAAAAAATAAAACTGTTTTCAGAATGACTTTAGTTTTTTCCCCCATTTTGTCATTAAGCAAAAAGATATGCTGTGAGACAAAGAAGAGAGATCATTGTATTAAGTGCGAGAAAGATAGTACATAGGAGACAATAAGGAGGCATGCTGTGAGATGACAGTCCATGCCTTGATCTCAAGATCTTCAAAAGTTTGTTGGAAAACTTCAGAGGCAACTGAAAAATTAGGACCCATGGAGGGGGTGGCCCTTTAATGTATAGAGTCCATTGCTGATCCAAGAACTCTGCATACTGATCTGGATCCAGGATGAATCTGAAGTAAGTGCTTTTTCCAAAACTGGCTCTATGGAGAAATCTATCCAGAGAGATGGATAGAAGATCTGCTTATCAAGGAGGTCCTGCTTCAGAGCATAAAAGGCAGTGTATCTAGCGGCCCACTGAACATAGATCTCCTGGATTGGAGTTATGGAGTTGAGATCCAAGAAAACTTCTACTGAAAGAAGTGGCTTGCACTGATGGGCTAGATCACTGTTAATGATTCCAAGTGAAGACGAGGGGCAATGTATAGCTTTTCCCATTCTGAGGGAGGAAAGCCTCTCACCTCAGACATGAGTGGAGCCAAAGTTTGAGCAAATGCGGCCAGAGTGGTATTCTCTGAAGATAAACCACAAGAAGGAGGGTAATCTGCCCTGCTTGGCTGACATCCGGCCCATCTGCCTTGCAAACATATCCAGTGCATGAGAACCTGCATCTGAATCAAATACTAAGGAATGCAACTTGGGCAGAAGAACTGGAGTATCCACCTTGAAGGATGCAAATTCTATCTTGAGTGGAAGGTTCACAGGGTGCTCTGTTCTTAGCGAGACAATGGTGGAATTGAACTGGCTAAACTGAACTTCAGGCAGCTTATTCAAGTAGCAGAATCACTGTAAAGCTGGAAGTTCTTGGCAATCCGAATCTCTTTCAAAATGAAGGATCCCCAAGCGTTTTTATGCTGAATGACAAACCACTCAGAAAGAGTGAGTGGATGAGTTCTGTGGGTGAGAGATTCTGCTCTGGCAGTCAAAAACTTTGCATACTGCGCCTTATTGCCCTGACATTTGCCCATGCTCTTCAGTCTTGAACTCAGTGCCCTCAAGGATTTTGGATTTCTGGATGTGGGTCAACTGGGTAAGAGGAAGAGTAATGTTTAGGTGTTCGGATAGGTTAAGGAAGGGAATGCCATATATGGTGGAGAGAATGCACTTCTGAAGGTATTCTTATAGATTTGTCTTCTTTGAGGCTCGAGGGTAAGAGAGTACCAAAGAGGAAGAAATAAAGATACAGAGAGGGTGCGAACAGATGAGGAAGTTTCCTCTTTTCTTGGCAGGACTGGGAGGATCAGTCCTGTGAATGTGAGTGGAGGTGGAGAGAATTGAAATAAGGGTGTTTCTCTCAAAATCATCCGGAATATTGGTGTCAAAAACACCAAGAAGTAGAGATTTTCCGGAAAAAGACATAGACAAAAGAAGGAGGATAGAAGAGGTGTTGGGATTGAAGGATGAAGTGGGTTGAATTGGAGTGGTTTGAGTTTGAGGTGATGAAGGTGAGAAGGATGATGGGGCTTGAGGTGTGAGAAGGAGTGGGAGAGAAGGTAGGTGAGATGGAATGATAGAGGATGATGGTTGCGTGCGAGGTACTGGGTGTTTATAGTTGGTGGAGCAGGAGGGGCTGTGAGAGGAGAGGTAGGTGAGGACAAAATAGGAGTTGCAAGATTTGAAGTGTCAGGGGCCGAAGTAGCTGACATGGGCTCTTTCCTTTGGCTTCTCTGACAACTGAAGAGGGTCCTGATGACCCTAGAGCTTGCCCTGATGGCCCTGGTGGCCCTGATGGCCCTGTGGCCCTGATGGCCCTGGTGGCCCTGATGCTTGAACTGGTGGCCCTGTTGGCCGAGAGACTTCTGCTGGAGGCCCTAGTGGCCTAAGAACTGCAGCTAGATGCTCTGAGTGAGTGCAGGAGGGACACCACTAGACTTTGAAAGAACTGCTAGCATTTGCTTCATATCAGACATCTCTTTATTGAACCACCTCATTGCATTTCGAATTGAGGATAGGTCAGAGGAGGTTGAAGCTTGATTGGCAATAATGCCCTGAACACTTGTCTGAACTGATGACAAGACTTCTCCCTGAGCTTTCAGCAATGCCATAATAGGCTTCAGATTTACTTTCTGTGGCCCTTCTTGACCTTTTGAGAGCAACTCTCTTTTGCTTGCTCTGCTGAGAGATAGGCTCCATAAGATGAACATTGCTAGCATTTGGGCCTTCATTAACAGAAACACTGGCTGGAGGTGGAATTTCTGAGATGGTGCGCCTGACTCAGGAACATGTTCAATCACTGGTTCCTCAATGCCAACTTACTCCCCTGAATAGGAGTGGGGAGTTCAACACTTTCTGCTCCCCCTGAGTAAGAGCTTCTTCCAAAACAACTTTTCTCCAAGTGGCCTTCTGCCACGGATTCAGGCACTTCAGGTTCAAGGATACTTTGCTCCCTTGACTAGGAGCTTCTCTCATGACCACATCTTGTTGAGTACATGCTTGTATCTCAACATTAGCAATTGGTTCAGACTGAATTTCTGTATGGCCTGGTGCCATAACTTCTTCTTCAACACGTCCACCTTCTTTAGAAGTAGCTGAGGTGGAGGGAATAGAATCCAATACCTCTCTAAAATAGAGGCGACTAAGGTGGTGGGCAAGGAGTCTGCCACACCACTGCACCTTCCTCCATCTGAACTTCTGGAGAATGAGAGATAATCTCCACAACAGGGATTCTGAAACTTCTGTCTGGTTTGCACAACTGTATGCTGCTGCTTGAACAACTGCTGCTGCTACTCTGCTGCTGCGCTTCTTCTGCTGCGGCTGCTGCTTCTGCTGCTGCTTGCTCTTGAAACTTCTGGGAAATCTCCAATAATCGCTTCTCCTTCAGCCACAGAAGTCTTTGACCAAACTCCATCTTGCACTGAAAAACCACTCTTCTTCAGGTTTCTGGACCTTATGACTGGCCCATCTTCTCTACTACTACTCCAGATAAGTCTACTCCGAAATGCTTGAAAATTTTGGTGAGTAGATGAGCATAGGATAAGGAAACATTCAACTTGCTCTTGGTTTCCCAGATCTGAGCACTGGCAAATTTCATTCTCTCAATTATTAATGCGGCCAGATTTATCTCCTGTTCTGGATTACCAGACATCAAGTCTGAGTTGCCCTAGTGCATGAAGAAAAGGTAACACTCCGAGGAACTATGATTTGGCAGACAATAAAGTGGAGCAACCGATTGAAAGCTGACATCTGATTTATATCCAATTTTCCATCCTTCAGCTTAAACCTGGACCAATAATGCCAAGACCCTTAGCTTCATCATTTACTGAGTCCACACCACTAAAGCCTGATGTTTTCACTCCAAACAAGGTACTTAGTAACTCACGGTCTATTCTGATTTGGATACCTTGACAGAGGAGACAAGGGACCATCTGCTTCTGATTTCAAACAGATGAAGAAAGCTTTCACCAAGTCCGGATAGCTTACCTCGGTGAAAGTAACCACATCCAACCATTGCATCCGTCTCAAAGCTTCAACTAGACTGCTCATTCCACTTTTCTCAAGATTCTGAACATCCACAGCCTTATTTCCACATATCTTCGTCTTCACAAAGGTAAACCTTTCTTGCTCCTTGGGGACAGAAACTCAGCACTGTAGCCCCCAACACTTCCGGAGATCATCGGAGCGGCCATGGGTAGAGAGGAGAAAGATTTTGGAGGAGGAAGATGATGGAAAGGATGGAAGCTCTCGAGGGATTCTTCGGGGAAGAGGAGAAAGCTTCGAAAGTTGCAGAGAGTCGACCCCAAAATCGTTAGGGCATCGGCTTTGGGTGACCAGATAGAGGATAAAAGGGTAAAGGTAGAAGACGAGTCGTTCCGGAATGATTGATTGATTTAAATTAATTTCTTGAAAGGCGAAGCGCCAAAAGGCGGTAATAGCAGAAGGCGACAAAAAGGTTTGACGAGTCAAACCGCTTTCAACACAATAGTGGTCAAAGAAATGTAGATAACTGAGTTTTGCTTATCTTTAAAGAGGGAAAAAATTTTCATTTATTCTGAAAAAATTTATATGCCAATAAAATTACAGAGATCTTTTCACAAATTGCACATCTCTAATTCCCTCTAAGAGATGTAAATCTCTCTTCAGGTAGGGCTTTGTAAAAATATCTGTCAATTGACAATTGTATCTATAAAAAAAAGTTCTAAATTACCACTAGCTACATGGTCTCGAATGAAATGGTATCTTACCTCAATGTGTTTAGTCCTTGAGTGTTGTACTGGATTCTTGGTGAGATTGATGGCACTTGTGTTATCAACAATAGCGGAATTTGCTTGATATGAATGCCGAAATCCTCAAGTTGTTGCTTTATCAAAGAAGTTGTGTACAGCAACTTCCAACAGCAACATATTCTGCCTCAGCTGTTGATAAGGCTACTGAATTTTGTTTCTTGGATGACCATGATATTAAACATCCTGCAAGAAACTGACAACACCACTGGTGCTTTTTTATCTACTTTGCATCCAGCATAATCAGCATCTGAAATATCCTACTAATCTATTTTACAAGATCTAGGATACCAGAGACCTAAATCATGAGTTCTAGCCAGATATCTAAATATTCTTTTTACTGAAATTAAATGAGACTCTCTAGGGTCTGTCTGATATCTAGCACACATGCATACACTAAACAAAATGTCTGGTCTACTTGCAGTTAAGTAAAGTAATGATCCTATCATACCTCGATAATCTTTTTGATCTACCTTTTTACCTTTTTTATCACTGTCCATTCTGGTTGAAGTGCTCATTAGAGTTGATAATGGCTTTGCACCTCAAATCCAAATTTCTTTAACAGCTCTTTGGTGTACTTGGCTTGACAGATATGAGTGTCATCCTTCCCTTGCTTAATTTGCAATCCAAGGAAGTAGCTTAGCTCCCCCATCAAGCTCATTTCGAATTCTCCCTGCATAAGCTTTTCAAAGTACTTGCAAAAGAGATTCATCAGTAGATCCAAAAAATAATATCATCTGCATATATTTGCACAAGAAGTATATGTTAACCTTAGATTTTATAAATAATGTACTATCCACTTTACCTCTAGTGAAACCATGATCTAATAAGAAAGTACTGAGCCTTTCATATCAGGCTCTAGGTGCTGCTTTAAACCATATAAAGCCTTATCTATGTAGTTTAAATACATGATTTGGAAATTCGAGATCATCAAAACCTGGAGGTTGTTCAACATAAACTTCCTCCTTGATAAAACTATTTAAAAATGCTGATTTGACATCCATTTGAAATAGTTTTAAATCAAATACAGATGCATAAGCAAGTAAAATCCTAATAGCCTCAAGTCTAGCTACAGGTGTATAGGTTTCATCGAAATCTATGCCTTCCTCTTGGGAGTAGCCTTGAGCTACCAATCTGGCCTTGTTCCTTAAGATATTCCAGACTCATCCAGTTTATTTCTGAACACCACTTGGTGCCAATAATTGAATGATTGGATGGTCTAGGAACAAGTGACCATACTTGGTTTCTCTTGAACTGATTTAGTTCATCTTGCATGGCTAATATCCAAGATTCATCAGATAAAGCTTCATTGACTGTCTTAGGCTCTATTTGAGAAACAAAGGCTAAATAATCACAAGGAATTACATTACATCTTGTTCTTACCCCTACAGATGGATCACCAATAATGTTTTTAGGAGGGTGATCTTTCTGATGTCTCCATTCTTTTGGAAGATTTTCATGTTGAATTTCAGTTTGCTGCAGTTCTTCCAGAGGAGGATCTCCTTGTCCTTAATTGAGGTATTCTTTAATTTTCAGACAGTCATCTGCATCATCAATGTCACTAATTTCTTCCTTTTTCAAGGAAGGGTTAGATTCATCAAAATAACATGTACAGATTGTTCAATTATAAGGAACGTTTATTGAAAACTCTATAACCTTTGGGTTTAGAAGTGTACCCCATAAAGATGCCTTCATCTGATTTGGCATCCAACTTACCAATGCTCTTTTTCCATTGTTGTGGATGAAGCAAGGACATCCAAATATTCTGAAATGGTTGATCTTGGTTTCTTTCCTTGTAGAGTTCATAAGCAGTCTTCTTCAGAATCGGCCTGATCATTACTCTATTAATGATATAACATGCAGTGTTGATGGCTTCGGCCCAAAAGTATCTTGGCAAATCATATTCTGATAACATGGTTCTTGTCATATCCAAAAGAGTTCTGTTTTTCCTCTCAGCATTCCATTCTGTTGAGGTGTCCTTGGGGCTGAGAAGTTGTGCTCAATTCCTTGATCATCACAAAACTTTGCAAACTTTCATTCTGAAACTCACCACCATGATCTGATCAGATAGAGACAATTGTGAACTTCTGATCTTTCTGAACTTTCTTACTGAAGCTGACAAAATTGTCAAATGTGTCATCTTTGTGCTCTAGAAAGGATACCCAAGTGAATCTTGAATAATCATCAACTATTACAAATCTAAATTCTTTCCTCCCAGACTAGTAGTCCTCATTGGCCCAAATAGATCCATATGAAGTAGTTCTAAGGGCTTTGAGGTGGTTCTACAGTCTTGATTTGAAAGAGCTCTTGGTGTGCTTTCCTCTTGCACAAGATTTGCAGATAGTGTCCAATCTAGAATTGACCTTTGGCAGTCCTTCAACTAACTTTCTCTTTCGGAGCTTATTCAAACCGTCCAAGCTGCAGTGGCCCAATCTTCTGTGCCACAACTCTGTTGATTGATCTTTACTAGCTGCCAAACACACATCTTGATCCTTGAGTTCTTCTAGATAGAGTACATACAGATTTCTTTCTCTATAAGTTTCAAAAATGACTGCTTCATCCTTTAATATACTGCACTTTGATTCTTGAACTGAATCTGATGGCCTTTGTCACACAACTGGCTGATACTGATGAGATTATGCTTTAACCCTTTGACCAGCATCACATCTTTAATTACTGATCTTCCTTTGATGTTTACGGATCCACTTCCTATTACTGTGCCTTTTCCATTATCTCCATATGTGACTGTTCCTTCTTCATCTTGGAGATTAACAAAGTTTCTAGTTCCCTGACATGTGCCTTGAGCATCCACTATCCAAATACCATTTGGATGCTTTTGATTTTCCCTGAAAATTAAACACTAAGTTTTAGGTACCCAAGTTCTTTTGGGTCCTGAGAGGTTAGTACCATTGATTTTTCTTTTTATTATCCACTTTTTGTTCTTAGTGGGACATGTTGCTTTGTTATGTCCTAGTTTGTTACAATGAGTACAGCAGGTTATTCTAGTTATTCTTTCAACTAGATTATATTTAAATTTTTTAGTTCTTTATTCTTTTCGGATATAAATTCAGGAGTTGGATAAGTGTTGGAAAAGACTTTTGTTTCTTCATTTTCCGAGAGAGTATAACAAAAACAATGTTTCTTCTAGGTTGATCTTTTAGCTCCACTCATCATTAGAAGAGGTTTGTTATTTGTGAACTTGTTTATGGTGCTTGTAAATGTTCATTTTCTTTATTTAATCTTTCTATTTCTGTTTTAAGTCCACTTAAGTCTTCTTGTTTTTCTAAATGATTTATTTTCTTATTTTTCTCTTTGAATCTTCACATAATAATTCATTTCTTCTTTTATGTTCAGTTATTTTTTTTCAAGTTCTTCATTTTCGTTTTTAGATCTGAGTTTGTATTTTCTAAACAGATTAAATTCTTCTTACTAATTTTAAGTAATTTAGATACCTCTTTATTTTTTCATAAAGTTCATTAAAAGCACTTTCTAAATTATCAGAATCTGAATCATTACATGAGTCAAAAGAAGAGTCAGAAGTTACCTTGTCTTCGGTGTTGGCCATGAAAGCCAAGTTGACTTCTTCACCTTCACTGCTCGAGCTTGACTCATTGTCTGAGTCACTGCTGTTCTCCAAGCAGCTGTCATTGCTTCTTTTTTTATACTTCTTGAATCTTCTGAAGTTGTCCTTCTTCTTATGATCATTCTTTTTGAGCATTGGACAATCTGCCTTGATATGTCCAGGCTTCTTGCATTCATAGCATATTACTTCTCCTTTCTTTGGATCCTTTACTTCTGGTTTTCTGAAGTCTTTGTTCTTCTTGAAAATCTTCTTCCGGCTGATACTCTTTTTCTTGTTAATATTCTCTGAAGTCTTCGAGACAGCATGGCTTCTTCATCATCACTGTCTTTGCTACCTTCACTATTATCCAAAGATTCTTCTGATATCTCATCATTCGCTTTGAGAGCATTTGATTGTTTCCTTCTGCTGGAGGATTCTCCTAATCTCTCCATGTTTATCTCGTGAGCCATGAGAGATCCTATTAGCTTTTCAATGACATTAGTTTAAATCATTGACTTCTTCAATGGCTGTTACTTTTGGAGTCCATGAAGATGGTAGAGATCTGAGGACTTTTCTAACCATGTCTGGTACATTATAAACTTTCCCAATCCAGCTAATCCATTGTAATGTCTGTGAATCTACTGAACATCTGAGTTATTGATTCACCTGACTGCATCTGGAATATTTCATATTGAGCTACCAGAATATCTATTCTTGTCTCCTTTACTTTGCCTGTCCCTCATAAGTAATTCTGAGCTTTTCCCACATCTCCATTGCGGATTTGCAGGCTGAAACTCTATTGAATTCTTCTTGCTTAGGGCACAGCATAATATGCTCTTGGCTTTGCAGTTTAAGGATATTTTTTTCCTATCATCATCTGTCCACTGAGCCTTAGCGTTTATGACCAAAAGATCACCTTCTTTACAATGGACCAAATTGTATAATCATGGCCTTGTAGAGAAAATTCCATTCTAGTCTTCCAGTAGGTGTAGTCTTCTCCATCGAACAAGGGAGGCCTGTTGACTGACTGACCTTCGAAGTTGCTTTGGGCTGCCATAGATCTTTACTCTTCAGATCGTTGGATCTTCTTCTTTGTCGAAGAGACGAGTTCTGATACCACTTGTTGCCCAGCTAGCTAGCCCAGAGGGGGGGTGAATGGGTTGTTAAAGTTTCGATCTCTGATTAAAACCTGTTTACTGAAAAGATTACACAACTTAATAACGAGGTTAGAGTTAGAGCAAATAAGACAACAATCACACAAAGCACATCCACAAGACACAAGGATTTTATCCTGGTTCGGAACTCCTCTCCACAGGAGACCTACGTCCAGTCCCTGAGCAATGCCTCAGGATTTCACTACCAAGGGTACAATCCCCCTTAAAGATCCTTACACCCAGCCTCAACTGGTCTTCCTTCAACTGAAGGGAAAAACAACCATCTTGGATGCACCAGGTCTTTCTTCGTCCAGAAGGGAACACAACTAAAGAAGAGAAAGTGTAGGAACAGGCTTCAGACTCTAGCTTGACTAGCTACAAGTGAAGCTACCAAGACTCGAGAGAGAGAAAGAGATTTAACAAGGTTTTCTCTCCAAGGACTACACAAGCTCTCACAAATAAAATCTCATTTGATCACTGAGAGCTAGAGCTAAGAACAAGGTTGGAGTGGAAGCTTCGCTCTTGTTTCAATCTTCTGAAGACTCGAAGAGATGGTGTTCTTTCTTTTCGAATTGCAAGCGTTGCATATTTGTCTTCTCCATCTTGAGTCTTATTTAAACTTCAAATTCAAATTTGAACGTTGAAGAATTCGTTGTCTCTTATCCTGGTGTACGTTAGACTGGTCACCAAGGAAGCTTCTGATCTTCAATCTTTTATCCTTTAGTACACGCCAGAGAAATGTCTTAGAATCTTGTATCTTGTATCCAACGTTGTACAGATGAGTCTTGTCAGATATCTGCAAGCATATCAACAATAAATAGTGGACAACTAGGACTGCCGTCGATTGTTAGTGCAGATGGAACAGATATTGCAATATATAGCAAAGCTCCTTTCTGTCTAAAAAGTACGTAGACAGAGTAGCATAAAAATGGAAGATATCGTCTGCATGCATGGGAGATACGATCAGAGAGCATTTAATGCGTAGCAGTCAACAGACGAGATATGACTTTGACTTTTCAACACTATTCAAAAGCATTATACTGATACAGCAAGAAATTCGATATAAATAATAATCCTGATGCCTTCATGACTTATGAAATCGTTATGCGATAACAGACAAATCGTTATGACAGAGCATTATCACATTATAATGATGAATCGTTATGAGTTATAGCAAGTCGTTATGACACTTATCAAGTCGTTATGAACTGTAAGAAATCGTTATGACTATCAAGTCGTTATGAACTATAAAGAAATCGTTATGAACATCAAGTCGTTATGAACTATAAAGAAATCGTTATGAACTCTAAAGAAATCGTTACAGCAATCAAGTCGTTATGAGTTTCAAAGAAATCGTTACGAGAAATCTTAACAAGTCATTGCACAAAGCAAATCGTTATGAGAATCAAAGAAATCGTTACAAGAAGTCTTAACAAATCGTTGCACAAAGCAAATCGTTATGAGAATCAAGAAACCGTTACGAGAAATCTTAACAAATCGTGCACAAAGCAAATCGTTGTGAGAATCAAAGAAATCGTTACGAGAAATCTTAACAAATCGTTGCACAAAGCAAATCGTTATGAGAGTCAAAGAAATCGTTACGAGAAGTCTTAACAAATCGTTGCACAAAGCAAATCGTTATGAGAATCAAAGAAATCGTTACGAGAAATCTTAACAAATCAAAAATCGTTATGAGAATCAAAGAAATCGTTACGAAAACTAAAGAAATCGTTACGCCTTAGAAAGTCGTTGCGAGTTCTAAAGAAATCGTTACGAGGTCTAAAGAAATCGTTACGGCTAGAGAGTCGTTGCGAGTTCTAAAGAAATCGTTGCGAGGTCTAAAGAAATCGTTACGACAGTCAAATCGTTACGAGTTCTGAAGAAATCGTTACGAGGTCTAAAGAAATCGTTACGACAGTCAAGTCGTTACGGGTTCTAAAGAAATCGTTACGAGGTCTAAAGAAATCGTTACGACAGTCAAGTCGTTACGGGTTCTGAAGAAATCGTTACGAGGTCTAAAGAATCGTTACGGACAGTCAAGTCGTTACGGGTTCTAAGAAATCGTTGCTATGTCTTAAAGAATCGTTGCGATATCGATTTGTTTTGAATTTTCCGGTCAGAGAGGAAATCGTTATGCTTATCAAAGAAGTCGATACACAAAGACTGGACAGAATGTGAGATGAGACTTACTTGATTGTCTTGAACTTTCATTTTTCTTTATTCCTGTGTTCAGGCTCAAGTAATCTATTAGTACTATTTTGTTAATCATCAAAATTAATATATAAATAAATGAATTATTTATTATGGGGACAATTTGGTCATCAAAGCACACACAACAACACCATCGACCCGAGATGACACAGGGCCCACCGAAGGTGACTCTCCACCAGAGACCCACAAGAGAAATGCGCGGAAAGTCAACAACTTGAAGAGCGCAACAACTACGTCGGCTCCAAAAAGCACACAGAACACGGAGCATTGACTATGTCGTATGGGGAGCGAAAAACCACAGCGACTCCCTAGCACGCAAGAGCAAGAAACACCACATCTATCGCGACCGATAGAGAGGCCAAACACCAAAACAATGACACGAAAAGCCTCCAATGTATAAGCTGAGGCACAATCAAGCACACACTGGAACAACACTTGCATAAGCAAGCCAAGCAAGAAAACCGGTGCACAGCAGAGCAACACTCACGCATACAGCCTAACAAGAAAACGGTACTACCTCACACCAAACCAACAGGGACCCAATGCCCTTAATTGTTCAGGCAGGCAGCAAGAAACAATCACAACGACAAATGGTACGAACAGGTCCATCGACCCACGTTGCCACAAGGAAATGTCGACACGAGGGGAGCAACCAGCTCAACCCAAAAACAACTCAAGGGAAGATGACTCCACTAGGTCGCAATGATGCGCACCTAGCAACACAACACCACAGTGGAGCATCGCCACCCTGAGCTACCCACGAAAAATAAAGGAAGGAGACACGCAACACAACGAGTCTCTTCCACGTGCGAAAGAAAAATCCACAACACATGACTGACACTTCCACAAGAAGCACAGCCAGCCAAACAACCACTACACTCACTAGACCACCATCTGGGAGAGCACATCGGGCACAGGAAAACAAAACAAACCATCTGAGCCATGGGGACACACAAAGTCTCACTGGCGTAATCGAGAAACTTGGAAATGAACAACGAGACAAGCTGGCCAATGCCGCAGCCAGATGCACAGCCAAGGGCACCACACCTTGACCGAAAATGCCCAAGCAGACTGTAACACAGACAGTCCAACCGACAACAACGACAGCTCATCTCTACATAGAGAGAGTAGCGACGACCAAAACAAACATAGGGCAGCTTTGGGAAGAACCTCCACCAAAAGCGCCGAGAGACGTCCTGGGAGAACCTCATCAGAATGCAGCCCAACCAAACGGCACACTTCGAACCACAGGGGCAACACAACGGTGGCCCGAAACGAACACATAGCACTCATGGGAATAACCTCCGCCAAAAATGACAAGGGGCGATCTTGGGAAAGACCTTCACCAGAACGCACAATCCAATGACCAAACGACATAGAACTTCAGAGAGAACACTGCAGTAAGCAGAACTATAGAAACAACGCAAAGATATCCTGGGAGAACGTCCACCAGAACCACCAAAGCACAATTCTAAGAAAACCCACTAGAACGCACCAGCCAAAACAACAGCATACCTCAGACCTTGAGGCAACACAGCAATAGTAGAAACGAGCATAAAACAATCTTGGGAGAAACCCTCACCAAGACAACAACAAACGGTTTTGGGAAACCTCACCAGAACACAGGGCAACCAAGCGATGCACCTCAACCCAAAAGGCAACGCAATAGCAACCAGAAACGAACACAACACAGTCTGGGGAAAACTCACTTTCGCCATAACCAATAGAGAAGGACTCTGGGAGGACCTCACCAGAGCTCACAACTAGCCAACACTAGGCCGACCACAACCACAGACAAGTGTTGCAGCGCTCAACCACGATGCAACATGGCACACAGAACATCTGCTTAGCTTGAGCAACAACGCTGACTCTGCAGAGCACAGTGCACAACAGCGCACAGACAAGAGACCACACACACAACCAACACAACACACACACCAACAACAGGGGGACAACCAACAAGGCAAGGACAACTTCGACCGATTCCACAGACAACAACCCTGCACCGATGAAGGCCACACCACATACAAGCTCTCTCAACCTTCGCGACACACACACACCCAAATGCGTCGAAGACGACCAAGAGCACTGCGTCTGGACTTGCCTGCAAGCGCCCTCCACACGAGGAAGACCACTGTCATCCAAAGTCCTTGAATATTGGAGTGAAGTGGTTCTCACATCCTTATACATGATAAAATCGGATACCATCCAAAGTCCTTGGGAACAGGTCCCCAATTACATTTCTGTTTCCAAGTCAACCCTATTTGATTTACCACTCCTCACACTTCAAAACTTGACCCAAGATCCATAAAGGGTGTCTTCCTTGGGTATTTACCCACCTAGAAGAGATATAAATGTCTAGAATCTAGATCCTAGAATGGGAAAAAAAATACTATCTCAAGGATGTCACCTTTATGAAATATGAATCCTATTACTCTCATGAGACTTCTTCCCAGGGGGAGAATCCTACTAACATTCAGAACCCGAAAACCCTTCGAACTAAGTGCCATCTTCCCATTTTTATCCTATAACTTCAGTTCTTGACTCCTCACTTCCCACATTTCCACCACTGAAAATGTGATAGACTTAAGAAATGAGAGGACTTAGATGAATTTGAACTTATATTGTCTTCCCACAAAATCAAGCATCTCATGTATCTCAAACTGCGGAAGCTGCAGCAAGGTGTCTGCCAGAGGAACAATCCAACCAAAAGAAGGCATGCAGGAAAAAAACCTTGCAATCTAAAGAAGAGGTAATAGGAGCAGGATGTAATGCACAATAAATGAATTCATGACAGAGATCAATTTGTAAGCTGTAAAAATGATTTACCTTATCAAGAGTCTAAAAAGTTGAAAATAAATTGTAAACAACATGGGACTACAGATATGGGTGCTTATCTTGAAAACTAAAAGAAAGACCAAATCAGTGCAACTGACCTCAAGCATCATTTTTGGTCAGTGTTGCTTTTCTTAGGGGGTACATGCTGTTGGAGCTCAAGTGGAGCCTATAGCAGATTTATAAAGCATAAAAATTTCTAAGGTAGTGATGCATAAGAAGGCAGACTACATATGCTATGAATAGTCCATGACAATTAATTCACATGAGAGAGGGAAACATGCAAATACAAATTTAATTTAAGAGGGATATATAAAGCAATAACCCTCAGAGGGCTTCCGAAAGATTGTGATTTGCAAAGTAGAGCATAGTCTTCTGTTTAGTCAATTATCCACAATAAAAGAATTTGGCATAAATATAATACACCATTTGCTGCCACTATAATTATAGTAATTGAACAAACTCCCCGAGACCTAATATCTTTCCCTATTGGAGTGGATAACACTTGACTAAGACCATTTGGAGTTCAAACAACATACCATCGAAATCTAGAAGCACAAAGTGACACTAACTATAATTTTACATCAGCACTGAAGCCATTCATGAGTCATGCACCGAGGCACAGTGTGCAATAGCAACTTTTTGAAACACAAGAACAAGACAAAGTTGGAGCACTTGGGATCATGTCACTCACACACACACACATACAGTCTGTAGGTGTGCTGTGTGTATAACACATAATATAGAGAAAGAGATAGATAGATGAGAGAGAGATGTAAACTGTTAGATACGCATTGGAATAGTCAAGCACTATCAGACTACTCCTATCCCACACGAAAGGAAGCTTGTCCACAGTTCTCATGAAAGCGTGTCAAGTACTACCAATTCTCTTATATTCACACATATGTAGACAAATAAATAAGCAAGCATATAAACATGTCCCAACATCCCAGAGTATGCATCCAAATAAAGTGTGATTCCTGCTCGACCTCTGTAATAAAGCAACAAGTTGAAAAGCAGAAATCATCAAAGAGATTTTTCAGCTCAAATTTTGGCAGGACCACAACATTTGATTTGCGGAGACAATGGGCTGGATTTTTAACTCCATGTCAAATACAAGAAGGATTCAGAACAGAAATGGAGCATATAGGTGCAATGAACCAAAGAGAGAAGAGTAAAATACTTCCAATGGTTGCAAATGTTTCATTTATATGACCTCAATAACTTGAACATAATTAGAATCAAGATCACCTAGATCACATGGTTATGTGTTGGTCAATATAAAAAGGAAGGTAAAGTCGTCTGTTACTTAAACTATATCAGAATAGTAAGAGTATTGTGTTTAAGCATCCCCAATGGAAAGGCAAGATATTCAAATAAGGCACTTCTCAGTTACAAATGTCACCCTTTATAATTACCAATGCGCCGATCACTCAAGGGGTGGCAAACCATGGTAAACATGCTCACATCTATCAACTGGGTATGTTTTGATGGAATTTTCACCTTCGAAGCTACTTTAATGCTCTTCCTTTTAAGGGTGACAAATCCTCTCCCATTTTAAAATAATAAAATACACTGACTTTAAAACCAATGATTATAAAACTAGAGCATTACATCATATTGCATTGGTAAAACTAACACCATCTAGTTGAAAATTTACATCTTCCCCAGAATAGAAAGCTCGAGCTGGAGCTTCCAAAGGGAGGTAAAAGATGACATGAATGACTTCCATGGATTATAGCACCTGATCAGACTGGAGGAGTGGAAGAAATGAATGCTCCTGCTCTGAAACAGTCGCCTGTGGAACAACCAGGAACCCCGATGACGAAGCACTGCCCCAACACCTTCCCCACGTCGGTTGATGCCTCATGTTTCTCGTGTAATGCTTGAAGCGAGCGGAACACAGAGTTACCTGAAGCAGTAACAGAAAGCCCACCTTTTAGACGGGGGACCACCTGGGCTGCCGCCGCCCGGGAGGCAAGTGGCTAGCAATGGAGCTCGCAATGGAGGAGGAAAGAGATTGTAGCTTATAGCAAATTTAAGTACATAATCTCCCAGCAATTCCAAATGTTGCAAAGAGAAGTCATCATAGCATCTAAGCGTTGGAATTTCTTTTAAAATCTAAAAAATAGAAAAATAATCATCAGAGTGAAATATGGTAAATCTCAAGTAACCCCTCAACTAAAGATTGTCCATGGCAAACTGGCAATAAAAAATTAAATAAAAAGATTAAATATTAATTCAAATATTTTTCTTGCAAACTAAGTCCATAGCAATGAGGAAGATTCCTAGACAAAAATAGTTTAGTCCAATCTTGCATAAAGAATGGCAAACTAGCAATCAAGAATTAAATAAAAAGGATTTAAAAAACTTACTGAGATTTTTGGTGACAACAAAACAACATAATTCAATTTCAAATCCGGATCAAGATCCCAATTCCTAATATGCTGTATCCGGTTGCTTTCTTAAATATATTTAAAAACCTAGGAAAAAGAAAATACACAGACTGTTGGTTATAGAAAGAACATACATATGATTTTCTGGTAGATGTCTAGCATGCTAATTTTGTAAAAAATGATGAGTCATTTCACCAAAAAAAAATTACTTATAAATCTTAGTGCAAGTCCAAAACTCTATTATAAAGATTATTTATACTCAGACAGTGCTGCTACAGGAATGGAAAATTTAAACCATAAAGAACAAAATCTCAAAACTGAAAGTAAACTAATATAACCAAAAGCATGACATGATTACAAAAGCTGCTTAGCTGCACACAGTTTCGTAAGTCCTCAAGAATAGACTGCTCTACATCCAATGGCCTAAAACAAAGAATAAATTGACCACAAGAAAGCATGAGGTTATTATTAAAGGTGAAATGAGGAATTGTCAAAATCTGCAAAAACAAATGAAGCAAGAGTAACATGTTTGGTGCAGATAAGATTCCCTTCAAACAAAACTTCAAAGTAAAGATAAATAAAAAAAATTGAGAATTATAAATTAGTGGGTCATTAAAAAATGTAATGAATAGAACATCATTCTTGCATGTTGACATATTTTAAAGTAAGCACAAGAGAATTATAGGGAAAAAACACAAAATAATGATCTAAAAGAAAGAAAAAAACACAAAACAATGACCTTTCAGATTAACAACATACATTCAAACACAACATGATGCACTTGTAGCACATCTTACCATTCTCAACACTTTTAGCTTCAACGTGTTTTTGTCCCACATCAAAAGCCTCCTCTGGTTGTGATGGGCTGAAATTTGTCCTCTGTGGAGAAATAACAATGAACAATCCATCATCTTCAGGGAACTACTTTACTATATTTAAGTAATTTGAGACATGCTAACCAAAAAACCTTGATCTAAGAAGCTTGACAGGGCAATGTAGACATCCACCAGCAAGCTTTATTAAAAGAAGAAAATACATCCCAACGAATAATCTAGTTGTGCCTCCCAACTTTGAAGCGTATTTAGGTAATGAAGCATAATAGAAGTTTACCCTGAAAAGGGATTCCAATGACCTTGCCAAATCAATATTATTTCTATTTGCTGGAAGGCCATGTTGCTTGCAGAGTCCTTAAAGTTCTTTACAGGAGAGACTAAGATAAATTTGTTCATGTTCCTGATGTCCCATCAATCTGATTACAAACACATAAAACTGGTTGGTCAGAGAGAACCTTTCTGAAATGTTGCACCAAAGTAAAAACAGAAAGCAAAAGACTAAAAACATAAACAGAGCTGGGAGATGTTATCTCCAACTTCTCCACACACACGCACAAGCAGTACACACACACATACACAGAACAGAGAGAGTGTGACAGAGAAAATGTAGGGGAATGATAATTAAGTCAAATGTATCCAGTGAAACAAACAAGAATTTTATCAAAAGTAATAGTGTGATTTCCCCAGCATCACAATTCAGCTCAGCATATATTGCCAGGTTATCTCCATGAATCTTATAAGCTATACTTTTAATGCCATATGAAAGCAAGATTCTTGTTGCACATCCAAGACTGTTACTAAATCTGATCCAAACATAAGTCCAACCTGTTCTGAGCTCAAACAGTACACTGGATCTAAAACTGGTCTAACTCGGCCACAATGAAGACCACGTACCTGAACATATGTTATGTTGAGTTTAGGTCAAGAAATTTGAGTTTTTAACCTTGATCCTATTTTATCAGCAAAACTGCAATTTAACATGACTGATGTTATTTGCTACAATATGCATTTCTCTATAGAATAAATGGAATGCAAATTCAAAGAAAATCATTGAATGGTGAAGAAATAACCATTGATCGAGAAAATACAGAAGGCTTAAGAAAACCTGGATGTAAAAGCCAACTTCAAAGAGTCGGCAATACCAGATTTAGCTTAAACTTGTACTATGAACAGTAGTAACAGTCACTGATCCTATGACTCAAGACTGGCACTTACCGATGAATCCTAAATGTGTGTTCTTCGCCTTCCATCCCTCGTTTGCCAACTACTTCCACCTTAAGTTTCCATATGTAAAATTCATTATTTTGTTCTTATATCTTTCCCTTTCCTTTTTCATATTTATGTTCGTTCTCTAACATTGTTTTTAGTTCATTTTATTTGTCATAGTATAAGTCAATACCTGCCAACTAACCATGAATATGAGTCAATACCTGCCAACATACTGAGAACATACCTGCCAACTTTTTCATATTTGTCATAGTATAAGTCAATACCTGCCAACATACCTGAAAACATACTAGGTTTCACTTAAAAAATAAACGATTGTGCACATGTACACATACATATAGACATCTGTGGTATATATTGCAGAGCCTAGCCACACAATAGCACAGATATCTGTTGAAGATGAATGTCTGGGCTCCCATCCAATTCCACATGGACCCTGTCCCCTTCAAACAGAATGGAGATATTCGGTTCATGCACCCCACATAAACGTAAAGTTGAAGAGTGACTTCAAGCGCCATCGGCCAGCCAAGCTGAACCATAAATGACTGAAGGCGCTCTGGCTTCCACTTTGTGATGCAGAAAGCAACCACGAAAAATGTTCCGGAAGGACTCCATAATTCCTTTTTTTTTTCTGCAGCAAGCAGGCACCTTATCATGCAAGTTCATGTCTAAGTAAGGCCCATCATCCTGAGAGAGCAACCACCAGATAGAGAATGCACTTCGAATTTTCTGGCAGCAAGTTTTGAACAAATTGGGCCCTCCTCGAGGAACAAAAGCAATCTTCATTCTGCTATCAAGTCTTGGATGAAAAGATGAAGCAATAACTAGATATTGGTTCATTACAAAGTATGTATATATATATATATATATATATAATATATATATATATATATATATATATATATATCCACTTTTTCCGTAAATGATATAAGTTGAGGCCCGAAGTCCAGGTTTTCTCAATGAATGTTAGGAAACTAGGGAATCGTAAACATTTTCTGTCAACTAGGCTACAAAAGGCAATGTCTGATGAATTATGTCCAGAACAAAGAGACAATGGTGGCACATTTCTATGTGCCAAGAGAGAAGATGATGTAGGTGCCAAAGTAACAGACAGCATACCTCATAATCCCTGACCCTGAAGGTGGGGCTAAGCATAGCACATTGAAGTGCACAACCCATGGCCACACACTCACTGGCATTAAGAGTTCGGCGGGGCTCCCTCTTGAAAAGACCTGCAAGCATCCTCGTTATCGCCGGAATCCGGGACCCCGAACCAACAAGTTCCACAGACTGAACCCTATCCAGACTCAGCTTGGCATCAGCTAATGCTTTCTTGCAGGGCACCAGCATCCGCTCTAGTAAATCCGATGATAGCCTCTCGAAATCCTCCCTCTTGATGAAACCCTTTACGTCCTTCTCGTCCATTAAACACTCGATGCTGATCGGCGCCTCCGCGTTCGCACTGAGAACCTTCTTCAGCTTCTCGCACGCGGCCCTCAGCCTGATGCTGGCACGCACGTTGGAGCTCACATCGATGTTGTACTGCTCCTTGAACAGCGCCGAGAAATACTGGAAGAGCACGTCGTCAAAGTCCCTCTCTCCAAGGTTGGGGTCGGACGCATGGGAGAGGACCCTCATCTGCCCCGCCTCGAACTCGACAACGGCCACCTGCGTGTCGGAGTGCCCGACGTCGACGAAGACCACGTGCGTGGCGTGACCTTCCGCTCTGTAGATGCCGTAGCCGAGCGCCGTAGCGGCGACGTCGTGCATCAGCCGCAGCGGCCGCAGGCCCGCAATGGCCGCCGCATCCAGATACGCCCTCCGCTGCATCCAGATACGCCCAGGGCCTTTGCAGCCCTCCATTGGGCCTCCGCCCCGCCGCCCAGGGCCTTCGCAGCCCTCCCAGACGATGGCCCCGACCAGGAGGGAGAGGGAGCGCCCGTCCCGACGGCAGGCGATGAGGAGGAAGGTGCGGACGAGCTGGAGGAGGGTGCGCAGGAGAGTGGACGACGGGGGGAAGGCGGGAACCGGGGGGATTTAGGGGATTTGGCGCCGGGGAAGGGGAATATATTGGGGGTTTGGCGCGGCGTAGGGGAACCGGGAATTTGGTTGTATATATAAATATTTACATATAGATATATACGTGTAGATATAAATACATAGATATATACATATAGTTATATACCTACATAAAAAATAAATAAAAAGAATAAGTTAAAATCAACAAAAATTTAAAACAAATAAAAAGACTAAAATATTTTTATTATTAGCATTTATAATATTAAGATCTATCATTAGTTAAATGTTAATTTTTTATTATTAACATTTAAGATATTGAGATCTTAAATAAAAATGTAAAGCATTTTGTGGATTTAAGATATCAACATCTGATATTCATATGTCAACACATGTTGTTCATATATCAGCACATGTTATTCGTATGTCAACACTTGTTATTCGTGTGTTAGCATTTGTTGTCCAGATGTCAACGTAATATATAAGAATAGTTAATTAAGTAGTTGACAATAACAACTTGAAATATGAAATGAAATACACTTTGTGATATAAAAAAAAATTACATCAACACATAAACAAAATCTATTGACACTTGCATACACAAGTTGTATGTTCCTCAAAACATATAAAGTAACATGATGTACATGAAAAATAAGTTGTTTTTTTACTTTTATTTTTTTCTTTATAATTTAACATACATTATCATACTTTACTAATAATTATACATAAACTATTCTATAATTATTTTTTAAAAAAAATTATATTATTGGCGACGGCTGCAAACCGTCACTATTGTATAATAGGGATAGCTTCAACTGTCACTATTATGCTTTAGTGACGCACGAAGCCGTCACTAAAACTTAATAGCGACGGACATAAGCAGTCGCTAATAAAAAACTAAAGGTGACGGCCATATCCGTCGCTAATACTCTTATTAGGGACAACCTACTATAGTCATCTCTAATAATCATCTATTTTGCGACAGATAAAGTTGTCCCTAATAAGAGCATTAACGACGACGCATAGTAGTCGTCGCTAATGTTAATATTCACGACGGCTTCTTATGGCCGTCGCTAATAAGTTTTTTTTTGAGACGACAACCACTATCCCTAATGATGTTTCTAGCGACGGCCCTTGTAGCCATCCTAAATAATATACTTTTAGCGATGTTTATACAATCAATCGTCGCCAATAATTTTTAATGGGGATGACTTCTTTCGGCCGTCCCCAATACTATATTTTTTGGGACGACTTTTTACAGCCGTCGCCAATACTATACTTTTGGGGACGACTTTTTTATAGTCGTCCCAAATATTCTTTTTAGTGACGACTTTTTACAGCCGTCGCCAATAGTACACTTTTTGGAGACGGCTTCTTAATAGTCGTCGTAAATTTGTCTAACTCTCGATGCTAATCTCCAACCCAGAGTCCCAGTCAGACCCGACTCAGAGTCCAAGTCCAACTCTGGGATAGACATTTGGAGGCATATGCTTACATATGCTCTTAAGTCTACACCTCAATGAGAGGAGACGTCATTCTTTCTTTCACAGTTGAAGTCAAAGAAACCGTTAGTGGAATTTAGTTTTATTTCATTTGTTTTGCATTTATCTTGCTACATAACCTCAAGATCTGCTTCTATTCACAAAATAAATAGAAGTAGGTGATCTGAATCACAACGTCAAAACGAACCATGGGAGGTTACATATACATGAGAAACACAACCAAAGTCATAGTTATAGTATGCACAACTACTCCAGGAAACAAAAGAAAAATGCATCTGACCTAACAGACCTCTGTTTTGAATTTGAGGCATATTCCCATGCTATGCTAGTTCCTGGTATAGCAGCTTGGCACCATATGGTACACTGATCTTCACGATGTTTTCTGAAGACTGGCAGAATGGGCAATAAGGTCCCATGACACGACCGATCGGCTCGGCGTGCCGTTCGCTCCGACATGATCGGGTGGGTGACAGTGACTTGTGGGAACTGACGGAATCCTAATCGGATTCCCAATTTGGGTTCAGAGCTCAAATCACTAATCTAAAAAAAAAATCTAAGTGTAAAGGATCAGAACACGCAACCTAAGGGTCCAAAATCAGAAATAGGGATACGATCTACGTGTCGTTCGCTCCTACACGACCAAGTGGGTGAGAGTGACGTGTGATAATTGACGGAATTCTATTCGGATTCTCGGATTGGGTTCGGAGCTCAAACCACTAATCTTAAAAAAACATAAATCAAAATGATCAAAACACGAAACCCGGGGGTCCAAAATCAGAAATAGGGATCTGATCGACGTGCCGTTCACTCAGACACGACCGGGTGGGTGACAGTGACGTGTAGGAACTGACGGAATCCTAATCGGATTCCCGATTTGGGTTCGGCACTCAAATCACTAATCTAAAAAAAATAAAATATAAGTGTAAAAGATTAGAACACGCAACCTAAGGGTCCAAAATTAGAAATAGGGATACGATCGGCGTGTCGTTCGCTCCAACACGACTGGGTGGGTGAGACTGACATGTGAGAATTAACGGAATTCTATTCAGGTTCCCGGATTGGGTTCGGCGCTCAAACCACTAATCTTTAAAAAACATAAATCAAAAGGATCAAAACACGCAACCCGGGGGTCAAAAAATCAAAAATAAGGATCTGATCGACGTGTCGTTCGCTCCAACACGACCGGATGGGGTGACAATGATGTGTGGGAACTGACAGAATCATAATCGGATTCCGAGTTTGGGTTCGGTGCTCAAATAACTAATCTAAAAAAAACTTAAGTGTTAAGGATCAGAACACCCAACTTGAGGGTCCAAAATCAGAAATAGGATCTGAATTGAAGTCCGTCAATTTCTACAAGTCACAATCATCGCCCCGACCATGCTGGAATAAACTAGAGGCCGATCGGATTAATATTTCTAATTTTGGATCCCCAATCCTAGCTAAGTTATTCCTTTTAAACAAAACAAAACAAAACTAACTTGCTTAAGGTGAATTTGAGCGTCGAGCTCAAACAGAGAGTCCAAATTGAACTCCGTCAGTTTTTACAAGTCACAATCATCGCCCTGACCGTGCTGGAAAAAACCAGAGGCCAATCGGATTAGTATTTCTAATTTTGGACCCTCAAACCTAAGTTCTTTATTTTTAAACTAAACTAACTTTTTTAATGTGAATTTGAGCGTCGAGCTCAAACCGGGAGTCTGAATTGAACTCCGTCAGTTTCTACAAGTCACACTCATCGCCCCGATCGTGTTGAAACAAACCGGTGGCCAATCGGATTAGTATTTCTAATTTTGGACCTCCAAACCTAGATAAGTTCTTCCTTTTTAAACAAAACTAAACTAAATTAACTTGCTTAATGTGAATTTAAGCATCAAGCTCAAACCAGGAGTCCAAATTGAAATCCGTTAGTTTCCACAAGTCACAATCATCGCCCTGGCCGTGCTGGAAAAAATCGAACGCCAATCGGATTAGTATTTCTAATTTTGGACTCTCGAACCTAAGTTCTTCATTTTTAAACTAAACTTACTTGTTAATGCGAATTTGAACGTCAAGCTCAAACCGGGAGTCCAAATTGAACTCCGTCAGTTTCCACAAGTCACAATTATCTCCTTGGCCGTGCTGGAAAAAATCGGAGGCCAATCGGATTAGTATTTCTAATTTTGGAACCTCAAACCTAAGTTCTTCATTTTTAAACTAAACTAACTTGTTTAATGTGAATTTAAGCATCGAGCTCAAACCGGGAGTCCGAATTGAACTCCGTCAATTTTCACAAGTCACACTCATCGCCTCGACCGTGCTGGGACAAACCGGAGGCCTATCGGATTAGTATTTGTAATTTTGGACCCTCAAACCTAGCTAAGTTCTTCCTTTTAAACAAAACAAAACAAAACTAACTTGCTTAATGTGAATTTGAGCGTCGAGCTCAAACCGGGAGTCCAAATTGAACTCCGTCAGTTTTCACAAGTCACAATCATCGCCTTGACCGTGCTGGAAAAAATCGGAGGCCAATCGGACTAGTATTTCTAATTTTGGACCCTCAAACCTAAGTTTTCATTTTTAAACTAAACTAACTTGTTTATGTGAATTTGAGCGTCGAGCTCTCCGAATTGAACTCCGTCAGTTTTCACAAGTCACACTCATTGCCCCGACTGTACTGGAACAAACTGGAGGCCGATCGGATTAGTATTTCTAATTTTGGAACGTCAATCTTACCTAAGTTATTCCTTTTTAAACAAAACTAACTTGCTTAAGGTGAATTTGAGCGCAAAGCTCAAATCGGGAGTCCAAATTGAACTCCGTCAGTTTCCACAAGTCACAATCATCGCCCCTGACCATGCTGGAAAAAACCGGAGGTAAATCGAATTAATATTTCTAATTTTGGACCCTCAAACCTAAGTTCTTCATTTTTAAACTAAATTAACTTATTTAATGTGAATTTGAGCGTCGAGCTCAAACCGGGAGTCTGAATTGAACTCCGTCAGCTTTCACAAGTCACACTCATTGCCCCGATGATGTTGGAACAAACCAGTGGCCGATCGGATTAGTATTCTAATTTTGGACCTCCAAATCTAGCTAAGTTCTTCCTTTTTAAACAAAACAAAATTAAACTAACTTGCTTAATGTGAATTTGAGCGTCGAGCTCAAACCGGGAGTCCAAATTGAATTCCGTCAATTTCCACAAGTCACAGTCATCGCCCTGGCCGCGCTGGAAAAAATCAGAGGTCAATCGGATTAGTATTTCTAATTTTAGACTCACAAACCTAAGTTCTTCATTTTTCAACTAAACTAAGTTGTTTAATGCGAATTTGAACATCGAGCTTAAGTCGGGAGTCCAAATTGAACTCCGTCAAGTTTCACAAGTCACAATCATCGCCCTGGCCATACTGGAAAAAATCGGAGGCCAATCGGATTAGTATTTCTAATTTTGGACCCCCAAACCTAAGTTCTTCATTTTTAAACTAAACTAACTTGTTTAATGTGAATTTAAGCGTCAAGCTCAAACCGGGAGTCCGAATTGAACTCCGTCGGTTTCCACAAGTCACACTCATCATCTCAACCATGCTAGAACAAACCGGAGGCTGATCGGATTAGTATTTGTAATTTTGGACCCTCAAAACTAGCTAAGTTCTTCCTTTTAAAACAAAACTAAACTAAACTAACTTGCTTAATATGAATTTGAGCGTCGAGATCAAACTGGGAGTCCAAATTAAACTCTGTCAGTTTTCACATGTCACAATCATCACCCTGGCCGTGCTGGAAAAAACGGAGGCCAATCGGATTAGTATTTCTAATTTTGGACCCACAAACCTAAGTTCTTCATTTTTAAACTAAACTAACTTGTTTAATGTGAATTTGAGCGTCGAGCTCAAACCGAGAGTCCGAATTGAACTCCGTCAGTTTTCACAAGTCACACTCATCGCCCCGACCATGCTGGAACAAACCGGACCGATCGGATTAGTATTTCTAATTTTGGACCCCCAAACCTAACTAAGTTCTTCCTTTTAAAACAAAACAAAACTAACTTGCTTAATGTGAATTTGAGCGTCGAGCTCAAACCGATAGTTCAAATTGAACTCCGTTAGTTTTCACAAGTCACAATCATCGCTCTAGCCGTACTGGAAAAAATCTGAGGCCAATCGGATTAGTATTTTTAATTTTAGACCCTCAAACCTAAGTTCTTCATTTTTAAACTAAACTAACTTGCTTAATGTGAATTTGAGCATCGAGCTCAAACTGAGAGTCCGAATTGAACTCCGTCAGTTTCTACAAGTTACACTCATCGCCCCGACCGTGCTGGAACAAACAGGAGACCGATCTATTTCTAATTTTGGACCCCCAACCTAGCTAAGTTCTTCCTTTTTAAACAAAATAAAACTAAACTAACTTGCTTAATGTGAATTAAGCAGAAGAGGGGAAAGGTGGCTAGCGGGGGTGCTGCACAGGGGGAGGGGTGGTGGGGCCTGGGGGGGGGTGGCCGGAGGGAGGGGTGCCGGCAGGGAGCTCTGGAGGTGGAGGGGGCCGGCGGGGGTGCTGGGCAGGGGGAAGCGAGAGATGGTCGGGAGAGGGGGGAAGGGGAGAGGGGAACCAGGAGAGGGAAAAGCTATACCGGCCAGAAGCGGCGGCGCAGACGTAGCAGTGACAGCAGTTGCAAGAGAGGGGGGGGGGGGGCGTCGCCGTGGCCGGGCGGAGGCAGCGATGGCGCCAATGATCGGACGCAGCGGCAGCAGTGCTTCGTTCTTGTTGCCCAGCTAGCTAGCCCAGAGGGGGGGGGTGAATGGGTTATTAAAAATTGATCTTTGATTGAAACCTGTCCACTGATAAGATTACACAACAACTTAAACAAAAGTTAGAGTTAGAGGAAATGAAACAGTAGACGCACAGAACACAGCCACAAGACACAAGGATTTTATCCTGGTTCGGAACTCCTTTCCACAGGAGACCTACGTCCAGTCCCTGAGCAATACCCCAGGATATCACTATCAAGGGTACTATCCCTCTCACGGATCCTTACACCCAGCCACAACCGGTCTTCCTTCAACCTGAAGGGAATACAACCACCCTGGATACCACCAGGTATTCCTTCACACAGAAGGGAATACAACTAATAAAAGTAAGCACAAGAACAGGCTTCAAGAACTAGCTAAAACAGCTAGTCTAAAGCAAACAAGCCTCAAGAGAGAAGGATTTTGACACTGGTCTCTCTCAAAAGACTTCGCAGGCTCTCACAGGAATTTCTCTTTCAACACAGAGAGCTAAAGAGCTAAGATCTATTTGAGTGGAGTGCTTCGCTCTTGTTCTCAACTACTGAACACTTGAAGGATTTGCTATTCTCTTTCTCTGAATGTTTTTCCTTTCAAAAAAGTATTTTCTTCTCAATCTTGTAGACTTGTATTTAAGCTTCTACTTGAAATTTGAACGTTAAAGAACCGTTGTCTCTCATTCTGGTGTACGTTAGACTAGTCAGCAAGGAAGCTTCTGAACTTCAGTCTTTTACCCTTTAGTACATGCCAAATAAATGTTTGATATCTTGTATCTTTTGTGTCCAACGTTGTACAGATAAATCTTGTCAGGTATCTGCAAGCATATCACAAATAAATAGTAGACAGCTAGGGCTATCGTTGATTGTTAGTCACAGTTTGGAAAAGATATTGCTAGATTTAGCAAACCTCCTATATGTCAAAATAAAGATGTAGACAGAGTAGCACAATAGTGGAAGATATCGTCTGCATGCATGAGAGATACGTTCAGAGTGCATTGAATGCATAGCAGTCAAACACAACTTTGACTATTCAACGCATATTAAAGAGTATAGCCGTAAAATCGATATGAATAGAGCGGATGCCTTTATGACTTATGAAATCGTTATGCAAGACAAATCTTTATTAGCATCAAAGAAATCGATGTGATTACTCACCAAATCGTTGTGGTAGACTAATCGTTATGAACAATACAAAAATCGTTATGAGTTCTACAGAATTGATGTGATCACTTAAGAAATCGTTGTGATAGATAAATCGTTATGAACAAAACAGAAATCTTTATGAGTTCTACAGAAATCGATGTGATCAATTAAGAAATCGTTGTGATAGATAAATCGTTATGAACAAAACAGAAATCGTTATGAGTTCTACAGAAATTGATGTGATCACTTAAGAAATCGTTGTGATAGATAAATCGTTATGAACAAAACAGAAATCATTATGAACAAAACAGAAATCGTTATGAACAAAACAGAAATCGTTATGAGTTCTATAGAAATCATTGCGATGAGCAAATCGTTACGAGGTCTTAAGAAATCGTTATGATGACTTAAGAAATCGTTGCGACGAGCAAATCGTTACAAGATCTTAAGAAATCGTTATGATGACTTAAGAAATAGTTGCGACAAGCAAATCGTTACGAGGTCTTATAAATCGTTATGATGACTTAAGAAATCATTGCGACAAGCAAATCGTTACGAGGTCTTAAGAAATCGTTGCGACGAGCAAATCGTTACGAGGTCTTAAGAAATCGTTATGACAACTTAAGAAATCGTTGCGACGAGCAAATCATTATGAGGTCTTAAGAAATCATTATGATAACTTATGAAATCGTTGCGACGAGCAAATCGTTATGATGACTTTAAAGAAATGAAGTAAGAGTTTTACCTGACTGTCTTTGAACTTCCTTTTTCTTTTATTTCCTGTCCTCAAGGCTCAAGTAATTTATTATTATTATTTTGTTAATCATCAAAACTAATGTAAACATAAGTGCATTAATTTATATGAGGAAAGTTTGGTCATCAATCTCCCCCTTTTTGATGATGACAAAATATACTAAACAGCATAAATAAAAATAGACATGTTTTCAGAGTTGCTTTAGTCTTCTCCCCCTTTTTGTCAATAAGCAAAAAGATAGTCTATGAGACAAAGAAGAGAGAAAGCTTGGGATTAATTGGATGTAAGATAAAACATCGGAGACAAAAGAGAGGCATGCTTGGAAATGACAGCCCATGCCTTGATCTCCGGATCTTCAAAAGTCTAGTGGAAAACACCAGGAGCAACTGAGAAGGAGGAACCCATGGCTGGAGTGATCCTCTGAATGTATAGATGCCGCTGCTCTTCCAGGAATTCTCCATACTGATCTTTGTCCAGTATGAATCTGAAATAGGTGCTTTTTCCAAAACTGGCACGATGGAGAAATCTATCCAAGGAGATTGGATAGAAAAGCTGCTGATCAAGAAGATCCTTCTTTAAAGCATAGAAAGCATTATATCTAGCTGCCCACTGAACATAAATTCTTGAATTGGATTTATGGAGTTGAGATCCAAAAAGGCTTCTGCTGAGAGCATAGGCTTATCTTGACAGATCAAGGAACTGTTGATGGCTTGCAGCTGAAGATAGGGTTCCTGATAGAGCGATTCCCATACGGAGGGAGAAAGCCTCTCACACTCAGAAATGAGTGGAGCCAAAACTTGGGAGGAAATGCGGCCAGAGTGGTATTCTCTGAAAATAAACCGCAAAAATGAAGGCAACCTACCTTGCTTAGCTGACATTCTGCCCATCTGCTTAGCAAACATATCAAAGGCATGTGAGCCTGCATATAAGTCAAACACTACAGAGTGTAGCTTTGGCAGAAGAACTGAAGAATCAGGCTTGAGGTTTGCAAGATCCACTGTGAGTGGAAGATTCAATGGTTGTTCTGACCGCAGCAGCGCTATAGAGGAATGAAATTGGCCGAACTGGATTTCAGGCAGCTTGTTCAGGTAGCAGAAATCACTGTACAACTGAAAGTTCTTGGCTATCCTGATCTCTTTCAGAATGAATGGACCCCAAGAGGTCTTATGCCGAAGAATGAACCACTCAGAAAGAGTGAGTGGGTGATCTCTATGGGTGAGGGTTTCTGCACGGGCAGTCAAGTATTTAGAGTACTGAGGCTTGTTGCCCTTGACACTGGCCCACTACTCTTCAGTCTTGAACTCAGTCCCCTCATAGATTTTGGATTTTTGAAGGTGGGTGAGCTGGCAAAGAGGAAGAACAATGTTTAGATGCTCAGAGAGGTTGAGAAAGGGAATACCATAGATAGTGGAAAGGATACATTTTTGAAGGTATTCCTTATAAATGGATCTTCTCTGAGGTTCAAGGGTAAGAGAGTACCAAAGGGGAGGAAATAAGGGTGTGGAAAGGATGCTGACAGAGGATGAATGTTTCCTCTTTTTCTTGGCAAGACTGGGAGGATCAGTCCTGTGGACATGAGTGGCAGTGGATAGTATGGAGATGAGGGTACTTCTCTCAAAGTCATCTGGAAGATTAGTGTCAAAGTCATTGTGAATTTGAGGAGATTCCGAAATGAAAGTGACAGAAGAAGGAGGAGTAGGAGGATAGAAAAGATGTTTGGGATTGAAGGATGAAGATGGGTGAACTGGAGTAGTGTTAGAGAGAGGTGAAGATGGAGCTGGGGTTTGAGAGGAAGTGGGAGAGAAGGAAGGTTGAGATGGATTGATAGAGGATGAGGTTTGGGTGCGAGGCTTACGGTGTTTGAAGGTTGGTGGAGCTGGAGGGGCTGTAGAAGAAGATGAAGGTGAGGAGGGGATTGGAGTTGCAAGAGTAGAAGTATCAGGGGCCTTGGTAGCTGCAACTGGCTCTTTCCCTTTTGCTTGACCTTCGCTGACAACTGCAGATGGCCCAGATGGCCCAACTTCCTGATGAGATGGTCCTAATGACCCTGAAGCTTGAACTGATGGCCCAGATGGCCCTGACTCTTGTGCTGGTGGCCCTGGTGGCCGAGGAACACTGCTGGTCTGCTCTGAGTAGCAGAAGGAGAAAGTCCACCTGTCCTGGAAATTGCTGATAGCAAGGTCTTCATGTCTGACATTTCCTTGTTGAACCATCTCATAGCATTTCGGACTGAAGACAGTTCAAAAGTGGCTGCAGCTTGACTGGCAAGAATGCCTTGGACACTGGACTGAACTGATGATAATATATCTCCTTGAGCCTTTAGTATTTCCAAAACAGGCTTCAAATTTACTTTCCTGTGGCTCATTCCTTGCCTTCTGTGAACCACTCTCTTATTTTCTCTGAGGTACTGGTTCTTCAAATTCACCATGACCTGTACTAGGTCCTTCGTTACAGGGGCATTTTCAATGGGCTCCCCCTGTGATGGTGCTTCTTCATTACCAAGCTCTTGCTCCCCCTGAATAGGAGCAGATTTAACAACATTTTCTTGCTCCCCCAGAGTGGGAGCTTCTTCCAAAACAACGTCCTCACTGTGGCCTTCTGCCACTGATTCTGATAATTGAGGCTCACTTCCAATTTGCTCCACTTGGCTAGGAGCTTCCTCCATTTCAATGTGACCCTCGGCCACTGAAGTAGATACTCGAGACACACTTGCAATTTGCTCCCCCTTAGTAGGAGCTTCCTCATTACTACTTCCTCTTGCGCAACTGTTGGCTCCTCAGAAATAATATTTTCTGCATTGGATCTTTCAATATGGCCTGGTGCCATAGCTTCTGTTTCTGTAAGTCCACCACCTTCTGAAGTAACTGAGGTGGAAGGTACGGAGTCCAACACCTCTCTTAGAACAGAGGCAACTCTGGAGGTGGGCAAAGGATCTGCCACACCTGCTACTGCTTCTCCTGTTGGAACTGCTGTTGATTCAACTGCTACTGATTCTGCTGTTGCTGCTAATTCTGCTGCTTCTTCAGAAATTTCTGGGATGTCTCCGATGATGGCCTCTCCCTCTGCCACAGAGGTCTTGGTCCATATCCCATTCTGCACTGAGAATCCACTTTTCTTTAGGTTTCTGGACCTTATAGACTGGCCCATCTTTTCCACAACTGCCCCAGATAGATTTACTCCAAAATGTTTAAATACCTTGGTAAGTAGATGAGCATAGGGAAATGAAACATTCAACTTGCTCTTTGTATCCCAGATTTGATCATGTGCAAACTTCATTCTCTCCATCATGACTTCGGCCATGTTAATCTCTTTTTGCTGGATTACCCAGAACATCATATCCAAATCTGCCCTGGTACAGGTTGAGAAAGTGGCACTACGGGGAACTATGATTTGGCAGATGATAAAATGAAGTAAACGGTTGAATGCAGTCATCTGATTGATATCCAATTTTCCGTCTTTCAGCCTAAAACCTGGACCTATAATGCCAAGACCCTTTGCTTGATCGTTCACTGTGTGAACCCCACTGTGTCCAGAAGTCTTTACTCCAAACAACAAGTGCAAAAGCTCATGATCTACTTTAATTTGGATACCCTTTACAGATGAGACAAGGGACCCATCCGCCTCTGATCTTAGACAAACAAAAAAGGCTTTCACCAGGTCGGGATAGCTTACCTCGGTGAAGGTGGCAATATTCATCCACTGCATCCTTCTCAAAGTTTCTGCTATATTGTTCATGCCATTCTTCTCTAGATCTAGTACATCCACTGCTTTATTTCCGCAAACCTTCGTCTTGACGAACGTAAACCTTTCTTGCTGCTCAGGGGACAAATACTCAGCACTGTAGCCCCCTACACTTCCGGAGATCACTGGAGCGGCCATGGGTAGAGTGGAGAAAAGGTTCTGGAGAAAAAGGATGATGGAAGGGATGGAAACCCTCAAGGTATTCTTCGCGGGAAGAAGAGAAGGCTTCAAATCTTGCAGAGAGTCGATGCCGGAATCGTTAGGGCATCGGCTTTGGGCGAGCAGATAAAGGAGAAGGAAGGGTAAAGGTGGGAGATGAGTCGTTCCCACAACAATTTGACTAAAAATAATACTTTATTGAAAGAGGAGGCGCCAAAAAAAAGGCGGCAGAAAGCGACAAAATGGTTTGACGGGTCAAACTACTTTTAACACACTAGCGGTCAAATACAATAAATAAGCTGAGTTTTGCTTAATGCCAGAGGAAAAGAGAAGATTTCATTATAATCTGAAAAATTTATATGCCAATTTAAATACAGAAATCTTTTCACAAATTGCACATCCCTAATTCCCTTCTAAGAGATGTAAATCTCTATTCAGGTAGGGCTTTTGTGAAGATATCTGCCAATTGACCATTTGTATCTATAAAATAAATTTCTAAGTTACCACTAGCTACATGATCTCGAATGAAATGATATCTAACTCAATGTGTTTAGTCCTTGAGTGTTGCACTGGGTTTTTGGTGAGATTGATGGCACTTGTATTATCACACAGTAGTGGAATTGACTTGATGTGAATGCCGAAATCCTCAAGTTGTTGCTTTATCCATAGGAGTTGTGTACAGCAACTCCCAGCAGCAACATATTCAGCTTCAACTGTTGATAGAGCTACTGAGTTTTGTTTCTTGGAAGACCAAGATATCAGACATCCTGCAAGAAATTGACAACAACCACTGGTGCTCTTTCTATCTACTTACATCCAGCATAGTCAGCATCAGAATATCCTACTAAGTTTATTTCACAAGATTTTGGATACCAAAGACCTAAATCATGAGTTCTAGCTAAATATCTAAATATTCTTTTTACAGAAATTAAATGAGACTCTCTAGGGTCTGCTTGATATCTAGCACACAAGCATACGCTAAATAAAATGTCTGGTCTACTTGCTGTTAAGTAAAGTAATGACCCTATCATACCTCTATAGTTCTTTTGATCTACCTTTTTACCATTTTGATCTTGTCCATTCTGGTTGAAGTGCTCATTGGCGTTGAAAATGGCTTCGCACCTTCAAATCCAAATTTCTTTAACAGTTCTTTGGTGTACTTGGCTTGACAGATGTGGGTGCCTTCCTTCCCTTGCTTGATTTGTAATCCAAGGAAGTAGTTTAGCTCCCCCATCATACTCATTTCAAATTCTCCCTGCATAAGCCTTTCAAAGTACTTGCAAAGAGATTCATCAGTAGATCCAAAAATAATATCATCTACATATAGTTGTACAAGTAGTATATGTTTGACTTTTGACTTTATAAATAATGTACTATCTACTTGACCTCTAGTGAAACCATGATTCAATAAGAAAGTACTGAGCCTTTCATACCAGGCTCTAGGTGCTTGCTTTAAACCATATAAAGCCTTATGGAGTTTAAATACATGATTTGGAAATTCTGTGTCATCAAAACCTGGAGGTTGTTCAACATACACTTCCTCCTTGATGAAACCATTTAAAAAGGCAGATTTGACATCCATTTGAACAATTTTAAGTCTAATGCAGATGCATAAGCAAGTAAGATTCTAATAGCCTCAAGTCTAGCCACATGTGCATAGGTTTCGTCGAAATCTATGCCTTCCTCTTGGGAATAGCCTTGAGCTACCAGTCTGGCCTTGTTTCTTAAGATTACTCCAGACTCATCCAGTTTATTTCTGAACACCCACTTAGTGCCAATAACTGAATGATTGGATGGTCTAGGAACAAGTGACCATACTTGGTTTCTCTTGAACTGATTTAGTTCATCTTGCATGGCCATTATCCAAGATTCATCAGTTAAAGCTTCATTGACTGTCTTAGGCTCTATTTGAGAAACAAAAGCTAAATAATCACAAGGAATTACATTACCTCTTGTTCTTACCCCTACAGATGGATCGCCAATAATGTTCTCAAGAGGGTGATCTTCTTATGTCTCCATTCTTTTGGAAGATTTGCATGTTGAATTTCAGTTTGCTACAGTTCTTCCAGAGGTGGATCTTCCTTGTCCTCAATTGAGGTATTCTTTAATTTTTCGGACAAGTCATCTGCATCATCAATGTCACTAATTTCTTCTTTTTCAAGGAAGGATTAGATTCATCAAAAATAACATGCACAGTTTGTTCAATTAATAATGAGCGTTTATTGAAAACTCTATAACCTTTGGGTTAGAAGTGTACCCCATAAAGATGCCTTCATCTGATTTGGCATCTAACTTACCAATGTCCCTTTTTCCATTGTTGTGGATGAAGCAAGGACATCCAAATATTTTGAAGTGACTAATCTTAGGTTTCTTTCCCTTGTAGAGTTCATAAGCAGTCTTCTTCAGATTGGCCTGATCATTACCCTATTAATGATGTAGCTTGCAGTGTTGATGGCTTCGGCCCAAAAATATCTTGGCAAGTCATATTCTGATAACATTGTTCTTGCCATATCTAGAAGAGTTCTATTTTTCCTCTCAGCAATTCCATTCTGTTGAGGTGTCCTTGGTGCTGAGAAGTTGTGCTCAATTCCTTGGTCATCACAGAACCTAGCAAACTTTTCATTTTGAAATTCACCACCATGATCTGATCGGATAGAGATAATAGTGAACTTTTGATCTTTATGAACTTTCTTGCTGAAGCTGACAAAATTATCAAAGGTATCATCTTTGTGCTCTAGAAAGGATACCCAAGTAAATCTTGAGTAATCATCAACTATGACAAATCCAAAATTCTTTCCCCCAAGACTGGTAGTCCTCATTGGCCCAAATAGATCCATGTGAAGTAGTTCTAACGGCCTTGAGGTGGTCATTACTGTCTTTGATTTGAAGGAGTTCTTGGTGTGCTTTCCTTTTGCACAAGGTCTGCAGATGCTATCCATTTTTATGTTGACCTTAGGCAGTCCTTCCACTAGATTTTTCTTTCTGAGCTTGTTTAGTCCATCCAAACTGCAGTGACCCAGTCTTCTGTGCCACAGCTCAGTTGATTGATCTTTGCTGGCTGCCAAACAAACATCTTGATCCCTGAGTTCCTCAAGATAGAGTACATACAAATTTCTTTCTCTATATGCTTCAAAGATGACTGCTCCATCCTTCAATATGCTGCATTTTGATTCTTGGAACTGAATCTGATGGCCCTTGTCACACAACTGGCTGATGCTAATGAGATTGTGCTTTAATCCTTTGACCAGCAACACATCTTCAATAACTGATTTTCCTTTGTTGTTCACGGACCCACTTCCTATCACTGTGTATTTTCCATTATCTCCATAGGTAACTGTTTCTTATTCAGCTTGGAGATTGACGAAAAGCTTCTGTTACCTGTCATGTGTCTTGAGCATCCACTATCCAAGTACCATTTGGATGCTCTTGAGTTTCCCTGAAATTTAAACATTAAGTTTTAGGTACCCAAGTTCTTTTTGGGTCCTGATTGGTTAGTATCATTAATTTTACCTTTTATTATCCATTTTTATGTTTTGTTGGGCATGTTATTGCGATATGTCCTAATTTGTTGCAGTGATCACAACAGGATAATTTTGTTACCTTTTCTATATACTTGAACTCAACTTTATATGTTATATCTTGTTCAGGTATAAACTTTGGTGTTGGATATGTTTTAGGGTAGATTATGGTTTCTTCATTATCTGGGGGTGTATATCCTAACCCATTTTTCTTCTTACCTGATCTTCTAGCACATTTTAATATTAGAGAGTTTTTACCATTAGTAAATTTCTCTAGTGTGCTTGATAGTTTATCATTTTCTTCATTTAAGTTTTTGATTTCTTTTCTTAATTCATCTGTGCTTTCCTGTTTTTCCAATTTTGTTATTTGTTCATTCTTAGCTTTTAGGTCTTCACATAACAATTTATTTCTTCTTTTAAGTTCAGTTATTTGTTTTTCTAATTCTTTGTTCTCTGTTTTTAGATCTGAATTAGTATTTTCTAAACAGATTACATTTTTCTTACTAACTTTAAGTAGTTTAGACACTTCTTTATATTTATCATAAAGTTCATTAAAGGCACTTTCTAGATTATCAGAATCTGAATCATTACAGGAATCAAAGGAAGAGTCAGAAGTTACCTTTTCTTCGGTGTTGGCCATGAGAGCCAGGTTGGCTTCTTCTCCATCACTGCTTGAGCTTGACTCACTGTCTGAGTCACTGCTGTTCTCCCAATCAGCTGCCATTGCCTTCTTTTTATACTTCTTGAATTTTCTGAGATTATCCTTCTTCTTGTGATCATTTTTCTTAAGCATTGAACAATCTGCCTTGATGTGTCCAGGCTTCTTGCATTCATAGCAAATCATTTCTCCTTTCTTTGAATCCTTTACTTCTGGTTTTCTGAAATCTTTATTTTTCTTAAAAAAATTTCTCCCAGGCTGGAACTTCTTCTTCTTTGCTAGAATTCTTTGAAGTCTTCGAGACAGCATTGCTTCTTCATCATCACTGTCCTTACTGCTTTCACTGTTGCCCTGTGATTCTTCTGATATTTCTTCATTGGCCTTGAGAGCGTTTGATTGCTTCTTTCTGCTGGAGGATTCTCCTAATCTCTCCATATTTATCTCATGAGCCATGAGGGATCCTATTAACTTTTCCAATGACATTTGTTTTAGATCATTGGCTTCCTCAATGGCTGTTACCTTAGGAATCCATGAGGATGGCAGAGATCTGAGGATCTTTCTAACCATATCTGGTACAACATAGATTTTTCCTAATCCAGCCAACCCATTTGTGATGTCTGCGAATCTACTAAACATTTGGGTTATGGATTCACCTGACTGCATCTAGAATCTTTCATATTGAGTCACAAGAATGTCGATTCTTGTCTCCTTCACCTTATCTGTCCCTTCATAGGTAATCCTGAGCTTTTCCCACATTTCCATTGCAGATTTGCAGGCTGAAACTCTGTTGAATTCTTTCTTGCTGAGGGCACAGCACAGGATGCTCTTGGCTTTGCAATTTAAGGAGATTTTTCTTCTGTCTTCAACTGTCCACTGAGCCTTTGCATTTGTGACTAGATCGCCTTCTTCTACAATGGACCATATCATGTAATCGTGGCCTTGTAGAAAGTACTCGATTCTTGTCTTCCAATAGGTGTAATCTTCTCCATCAAACAAAGGAGGTCTGTTGACTGACTGACCTTCAAAGTTACCTTGGGCTGCCATGGATCTTTACTCTTCAGATCGTTAGATCTTCTTCTTTGTCGAAGAGACTTGCTCTGATACCACTTGTTGCCCAGCTAGCTAGCCCAGAGGGGGGGGGGGTGAATGGGTTATTAAAAATTGATCTTTGATTGAAACCTGTCCACTGATAAGATTACACAACAACTTAAATGAAAGTTAGAGTTAGAGGAAATGAAACAGCAGACGCACAGAACACAGCCACAAGACACAAGGATTTTATCCTGGTTCGGAACTCCTTTCCATAGGAGACCTACGTCCAGTCCCTGAGCAATACCTCAGGATATCACTAACAAGGGTACTATCCCCCTCACGGATCCTTACACCCAGCCACAACCGGTCTTCCTTCAACCTGAAGGGAATACAACCACCCTGGATACCACCAGGTCTTCCTTCACACAGAAGGGAATACAACTAATAAAAGTAAGCACAAGAAACAGGCTTCAGGAACTAGCTAAAACAGCTAGTCTGAAGCAAACAAGCCTCAAGAGAGAAGGATTTTGACACTGGTCTCTCTCAAAAGACTTCGCAGGCTCTCACAGGAATTTCCCTTTCAACACAGAGAGCTAAAGAGCTAAGATCTATTTGAGTGGAGTGCTTCGCTCTTGTTCTCAACTACTGAACACTTGAAGGATTTGCTATTCTCTTTCTCTGAATATTTTTCCTTTCGAAAAAGTATTTTCTTCTCAATCTTGTAGACTTGTATTTAAGCTTCTACTTGAAATTTGAACGTTAAAGAACCGTTGTCTCTCATTCTGGTGTACGTTAGACTGGTCAGTAAGGAAGCTTATGAACTTCAGTCTTTTACCCTTTAGTACATGCCAAATAAATGTTTGATATCTTGTATCTTTTGTGTCCAACGTTGTACAGATAAATCTTGTCAGGTATCTGCAAGCATATCACCAATAAATAGTAGACAGCTAGCCTGTCGTTGATTGTTAGTCACAGTTTGGAAAAGATATTGCTAGATTTAGCAAAGCTCCTATCTGTTAAAATAAAGATGTAGACAGAGTAGCACAATAGTGGAAGAAATCGTCTGCATGCATGAGAGATACGTTCAGAGTGCATTGAATGCATAGCAGTCAAACACGACTTTGACTATTCAACGCATATTAAAGAGTATAGCCGTAAAATCGATATGAATAGAGCGGATGCCTTTATGACTTATGAAATCGTTATGCAAGACAAATCTTTATTAGCATCAAAGAAATCGATGTGATTACTCACCAATCGTTGTGGTAGACAAATCGTTATGAACAATACAGAAATCATTATGAGTTCTATAGAATTGATGTGATCACTTAAGAAATCGTTGTGATAGATAAATCGTTATGAACAAAACAGAAATCGTTATGAGTTCTACAGAAATCGATGTGATCACTTAAGAAATCGTTGTGATAGATAAATCGTTATGAGTTCTACAGAAATTGATGTGATCACTTAAGAAATCGTTGTGATAGATAAATCGTTATGAACAAAATAGAAATCGTTATGAACAAAATAGAAATCGTTATGAACAAAACAGAAATCGTTATGAGTTCTACAGAAATTGTTGCGACGAGCAAATCGTTACGAGGTCTTAAGAAATCCTTATGATGACTTAAGAAATCGTTGCGACGAGCAAATCGTTACGAGATCTTAATAAATCGTTATGATGGCTTAAGAAATAGTTGTGACAAGCAAATCGTTACGAGGTCTTAAGAAATCGTTGTGATGACTTAAGAAATCGTTGCGACAAGCAAATCGTTACGAGGTCTTAAGAAATCGTTGCGACGAGCAAATCGTTACGAGGTCTTTAAGAAATCGTTATGACAACTTAAGAAATCGTTGCGACGAGCAAATCGTTATGAGGTCTTAAGAAATCGTTATGATAACTTATGAAATCGTTGCGATGAGCAAATCGTTACGATGACTTGAAAGAAATGAAGTAAGAGTTTTACCTGACTGTCTTTGAACTTCCTTTTTCTTTTATTTCCTGTCCTCAAGGCTCAAGTAATTTATTAGTATTGTTTTGTTAATCATCAAAACTAATGTAAACATAAGTGCATTAATTTATATGAGGAAAGTTTGGTCATCAGTTCTCTCCTCTGAACCTTCCTGGTTGCAGACAGAGGAAGAGAGGGGGAAAGGGGGGCTAAAGGGAAATGGGAATTGGGGGTTTTGATCGCGAGGGAGGGAAAAATTGGGCACGGGGAGGGAGCTTTTGCACAAGCTCATGCACGTGACCCGGAAGCGGGATGAGGCTCTGATGGAAACGACAGCGCAAGAGGCGGAGGCCTCGCCGAGAGGCCACCTTTGTGGATGGCTGAGGCTGCTGTGGGTGAGCACCAGTCGGTGGTGGCAAGACGACGCCAGTTGGTGGTGGTGGCAGCATCGGGGGTGGCGGGGCAGTACCAGTCAGTGGTGTAGCAATCGGTGCCGAAGCAAAAGAGGAGGGGGAGAGAGTGGACGTCGACAGATTTGGGGGGAGAGAGCATGGACATAGGGTTAAGATTGGGGATTTGGTTTTCTTTTGGAGGGGGATGGGAAATTTTTGAGCGGGATTTGGAGTTTTTGCGGAGGGGGAAGAGAAGATTTGGAATTTAATTAGTTTAACAAAATATTATTTTTAATAAAATAATTATATTTTGTTTAATTAGTTTAATATTTAAATATATAAATTAAGTTTAATTTTAATATTTAATTAATTTAAATATAATATTTTTGTTAATTGATTATTAATTATATTTATATGTGAAAATTAACCAAATTTAAGAAAATATTACATTTTGTTATAAGAAAAATATTTAAAAACTAGATAATATTATAAAATAGATTATGACTACTATTAAAAACATACAATGCATATACTAATTTTTTTTAAATGATTACTATATCCATAAGTAAATTATTATTAAATCATTGGATATTTATTTTGATCAATATCTGACGTTTGGATTACGTACAGCCCTTCCCAGTTTGGAAAGAAAATAATAAAGTAGTCTCTAGATGGGAAACCGATAAAATAAAAATCTATCTCAAAACGAAGAAAAACAAGAAATAAAATATTTAAAAATAATCATAACAAAAATTTCAAAAACAATCATTCCAACACACTTAGATAAACTAACAGTATATATTAGTCAAAATTATTGGGTTGGAATTGTTACTATAGAAAAATAAAAGGATGTTGTAAGATAGACATCAGAAAAATTCAGCAAAGTCGAATTTAACTATTCAACTTATGAAAATGAACTTTTAGCAGTTTTAAAGACAATAAAAAATTTTAAACATTGGTTACTTCCATCAGAATTTAGTATTAACACAGATAACAAAGGTTTATATCATTATATCAAGAACAAAAAGGAAGATCAAAATAGTAGAAGAATTAGATGGTTCATGCAGCTAGAAGAATTTAATTATTAATATATTTTTTACCTAGATATCAAAATATTATTGCTGATTTTTTGTCTCGTCCTTTGCAGAATGAATAACAAAAGCTTTCTGACAGCAGCCCTGAAAGGCAAAGATAAAGAAGTTCCAAAGGTTCATAATCCAACAACATATTCTCCCGATTATAAACTTAGCCTTTGCCGAAGAAAATATATCTATAGATATTTCAAATAATCATAATCAGAAGGTAATTCATATATCGCCCAGGCCAAAAGCTCATATAGATGTGTTCATAATAATTTATCACGATATGCATATGATATGATTAATAATATCTGGAAAAGCTCTGGTGGTCTTCAGAGTAATTCTGATTATATAATGGCAATAAGACGACTTGAAGAATTTATAGCCACCCTTGAGTCTTATATGCATATTTTAATATTGAAAGGCATAATCATCAAGAAAAAATATTTTCGCTAGAAAAAGAGTCAGCTTTAATGTCTGTCTCACATAAAGAACTCCTGATAAATACCATCCGTCCCTTTATAGAATCATATATCCAGAAGGAAAGTCCAAAAAACTAGTTGAACATGATAAATAATTAATTACAAAACCAAGGATCAACCTCGCTTGTCCTTGAAAAAATAAAAAGAGTTGCTACATATAATTATATAAGCAAAACATTTCCTCCAGAAGTGTTTGATATAATCGATAAAAAATTTGGAATGATCCTATCCTTGACATCTATGAGGAATACAAGGAAAATATTATCAGTACATGGTATTTAAGACGAATAGCTTTAACTTATGATATGGTAAATGAATGAGCTATATATGCTATAGAACAAGAAATGTTGCAAAAATTAATCTTGTCCAAACAACATATAGCAACCTTAAATTTCCCAATGATAGTCAAAACGGTTGTCGGATGACTTTCAAAATTAATTCAAACAATCGAAATATCTATAAGGGCAACTTTTCCCGAACCAATCATAGGGAGAACATATCCCTCACTACAGATATGGGAACTCACTCCCCAATGCTCTTTCATGATGTTTTATGAGAAACAACCAACAATGGTGATTGGCATCACGAACAGAGAAAAAATATCAGTCTTATCAAGCACTACCATAAATTTCCGTCTACAACTAGATCATGGTGTGATGGAAGGATAATGGTGGTTGATAAGTGTAAAGTCATCCAGTATAATATAATATATCATCATATGAAATATAAAAGGTAAATATTACTATTTTGAATATATAATAAATAAAATAAAATATTTTTAAGCATAATGTTTTATCATATAATTATATTCACTACACAAATATAATACATTTACAAATATGCAAATACAATGTGTATAATATATATATAAATATCAACTAAACAAAAAATGTAACTTATAAATTTATATTATATATATATATATATTTGTCTTTGTTTTATTTTATATAATAATTATATATAATATATTTATTTGAATAATGCAAATAATTATATCAATAATATAGCTAAACTACCATAATATAAATAAAATAGGTAATAGTTAGCAACAATGGTTAATAAAAATAAAGTAAAAATAACATATAATGTACACATATATTCAATAAACTAAAAGTGTAACTAATGAATTTGTATTTGTCTTATTTATTTTTTAAAATAATATATAAACTATATATAATAATATAGATAACTATATCTATAATATAACTAAATTACTAATAAACAATATAATTAATAGTTAGCACCATCGGTTGGTTAAATATAAATTGGGGAGGAAGATTTATGTGTCTCTGAACAGCGACAGATCAGCGACGGAAACTTCTGTCGCCTATTAGGGTCGAACAAAGTCCATCGTTCATCTGTCGCTGATTGGCGATGGAAGGAGGCGTCGCTAGCCAATCAGCGACAGATTAGCGACAAAAATTTTTGATCGCACAACATCACAGCTAATTAGTTACGCTTCAGGGACGGGAAAACTTCGACGCAAATTCCACGCTGAATAGCTACAGAAATTTACGAGCGAATTCTTCTGTCGCTGATGCGTCGTTGATTGGCGACAGATTAGCGAGGGAAATATTTCCATCACTAATGCGTCCCTACTTTGCGAGAGAATATTTGCTTAGCAAATTTGTCGCTATTAGCGATGGAATTTTTTGTCGCTAATAATAGTTTTTCTTGTTGTGACAATATAACAACTGTACAACATGTCCCAAGTAATAGCACAGATACAAGAAAAAAAGTACAGTCTTTAAGAGGCATACCCCGAGAACTTGCAAAGCACATCTCTCACTCACTCAGGTACAAGAGCTCACAACACTCGCTATCACTGCTGCTGACAGCACACAGCGCCACAACTGTCTCCGCAACCCGTCCAACATCGAGCTCCCGCAACGACGAGCCCCTAACTGAAGAGAGTAGGGGGTGAGTCTCGCAAACAAGGCCCAGTAGGATTACCAGTCCCTCACCGGCCAGAGCAACAGGAACTCCAAAAACAGGAAACTACACTAAAAAGCTATAAAGCGGGGAACACCTACAGCAGGATACTATAAAAGCAGTGGAACAGAACAATGCAACGTCACAACCGCCAACCAAGGTCGTGACACACACACACGACTCCCGCAGAAACAAACGGAGTCGGACACCAAACGGAAGCAACCCTCGGCGCACCCGCCGAGACTACGCAACAACCAGGTGAGAACGACGTCTCACCACAAGCACGGCCACCTCAGACCTCCACAAGGTCGAATGCTCACAAGCAGAACCACCGTGGACCCCAGACACACCACGAGGTCGGAAAACCACACACACTGGTGCCACCACGGACTGGCACCAAAGAACAGGACTACAAAACCGAGAGAACACCGAGCGGAAACCACCAGAAGCATGGGCCAACAAGGCCAAACCAACAACGCCTACGGAAGCTAGACACGGCCAGGCTACAACCACTGGGCAGGCTAGGGAAATGAGTCGTACTTGGAAACGTCTTGAGGAAACACCATCACAACAACATCAACCAAGCCACCGCCACTGGCAGCCAAGAGGAGAACACACCAGCCACTCCCTCTGCTCGCCAGCCTAGCTCCTGCCTCCACCTCTCTGGAAGAGCGAGACAGAGCCGCTACAGAACACCACAAGAACGCACGCAACACCGCAGCCTCGCCAAATTGCGGCCCTACGCCTAGCACCACTACGTGGCTCCGGAACCAACGCAAAGAGAGGCAGTGAGACAAAGGACTGTCTGGGCCGCGCCGGGAAGAGAAACGCCTCAACGACCTCAGCATCCCGCCCCAGACAAGAGAGCTCTATAAACGACTCGGCGCCGCTGTCCAAACCTCATTTTCCCCTCAGCTCCAGAGTCTGCCAACTCGGCTGCCAATTTTAGTACGCTCATAGCCCAAAGCACTCCCTCAATAGGCTCCCGAGGATGGGGGTCCTAGGCAATGGAGACAATCTCTGAACGGGACAATCCCTCAAGTGCTAAGCACTGGGCAAACAGGCGGGGCAAGCATAACAAGAACCACGCAGAACCACTAGCTTGTAACTCATGACAAGCCCAGCAAGCAAGAGGCATGCACGGACCCTCAAGAGGGTCGATAGCCAACCAAGGCATGCACGAACAAGCTAGAAACTCACAACACCACCTGACAGTATGGAAAACATTTCACTACTAATAATCGATTGACCGCCGATCAATCGATTATTAGACATACGCGACCCTCTTGGCACCGCCGCCAGGACACGACCACGAATGTGTCACTTTCAGTCACTAACACAACCAGGTAACATGTCGCGTTCCCCATTTGAAGGTCCTAAGGGCAAGCCAGCCCTAGAGCACACGCCGATACCGCAACCAGAACCACGGAAACACCCGAGGCAACGCAGGTACTATTGTGTCCCCCCCCCCCCCCCTAGCCGTCGCGATACCATCGCGATGGGGAAGGGCACCGCGACAACAACCTTGTCGTGACAGGGAAAAACGCTGCAACAAGATCCCGTCGGACCATCCGACAGTGACACCATCGCATCAGGCCGACGTTTCGCGACACGATCGCCCCCTCTGGTGTCGCGACGTGCACCGCGGTCGCAACATCAGAAGAAGGGCAGACCCGCAGGATGTTCCATCCCGGGGCCACCCACAAGCCACACACATACCACACGGAAGAGGGGAGCATGGAGAAGCTATCTAAACTAACTAGAAAGCACGAGAAGCTCCCAATCCACTTGGATCGAGAAGAGCACAAGCAATCCCTACCTTAACCGAAGAACCGAACCCATATGGGCTCTTCACGTCGGATTGGCCACCTCCTCCTCGCTCCATGCAAGCTCCACAATGCCAAGGCACCACGAACAACCCTCCTCCTCACTTGAAACGCACAAAGGGGAGAGAGGGAGGTAGAGCACTGTCGAAGGGGGAGGAGAAGAGAGGGGAAGGAGAAAAGGGGAGAAGGGGTCACCGGCCAAGTCCTTAAGCCTTCGGCACCTAAGACGCGATGGGGTGACGCGTCGCATTAAGGACCTTAACGCGATGAGTCAACACACCGTGACAAGAACGCATCCCCCAGGGATGCCGTGACAACACGATAGGTCGTACTGACACGCCTGCCACCTGACAGGTGTCAGACGACCGAAGCGACGGAACACTATCGTGACCCGTTGACCGGTCGCGACAAGAACGCAATAGGAAAGCTGAGCACGACAATGATAACTGTCACGTCGGACACCCATGACGCGATACTAACACGTCGCCCAGCCCAAACGCGTTAGTGGCCAGTCATCCAAGACACCAGATGGAGAGCCGGGAAGCCGGGTCTTACACAAATGACTATACAATGTGAGAAAATAATCAAATGTTAATGTAAGCTTCTTATCTGCCTCATCTTTTTAAAATCATAAATTGAAACCTAAAAATATAAAAAGTGACACGATACTTTAAATAAAAATGATATAATGATACAATTAAAGAAAGTATATTTATCTATATCAATATATATACCTCTTAGCATGAATATCTTCATTCTCAACTAGCATATTTCTTGTTGCATTACTCAAATTTGCTCTAGGTAATAATTCTTATAGTCTAATACAAACATAAGTATCACTAGATTGGAGAACAACTTCAAACTGATGCTCATTAGATATAATAGTTAACAATATAAAAGTGTACTGGTAGACATAAAGATAAGGAAACATCTATCTTGAATTTAATAAGAATAAAATATTATTTGCAACATGTTCTAATCTTAGAAAAACGGAGAGCATATACGCTTGGTGCATGAATAAATGTCCTTGCTTTTCTTGAAAGATGACTTTCTACCTGAACATAATTTTCGTCTTTCTACATTATTCCTCAAGGCCAAAAACACAATAATGCCAAACCATATATATATATCCTACGACATCTGATATATGTTAAGTTGATTCTAAAGATGCATGTGTTACATATAATTCTTATTCCTATTTTCATTGTACTAGATAGTTAAAAATGTTCCAGAAGCATTCTTGTGCTAATTAATTTGAAATTCCAACCTCCATTGTGTTAACTTTTTTATTTTTGAAAAGAATAAAGAAGGATTCATGTCCAACGTAATTACACCTACATAAAATTAAACACGACAATTTATCCATCTATTGATAAAAATTTTTTTATTTAAATTAGAGTAAAATACCGATGGAGTTGGAATCGACGACACTGGTTGGACTCGAGTAGATGTTGTCGATCGATCGTAACCTCCTCTTCCTACATGTTTACATTGGACAAAAGTTCGATCCTCACGTTTGTTGTTGGAACTTGATATATTATCTCCATATTTAGAGCCTCCACTAGTAAGGGGTCTCATGTTGCAGGCAATTCACCAACGGGGACGGGGACAAGCGACGGTGCTGCAGATGCCGGATATGTGCAAGTGGGCGTGGAAGATGTGCGGCGGTGACAAACTTCAGTCGACAATCGAGAAACTGTAGGACAGCGCTAATGCAAGGGGTTGCTGCAGCGAGGATCGCCGCAACATCGGGTGTGCAAGCCTGTCAGCGAGGGGGTTGAACGACAGACTTGTTGCGGCCTGTGTACAAGTTGAGATACAAGTCTATAGCATGCGCTTAAGGAGTGATAGGTGTGTCTCCAGCATCATGCATGTAGTAGAAGGACCGGCCTTACGTCGAGATGGACCTTGCGCTCACAATCAACAAGGATGCTGATGGGCAAGGCAGATGCCAGCGGTTGCTTGTGCGTGCAAGGGGGCCGTGTCGACGCATGGGATCTTCACATCTGTAGGCGATCATGAAGGCGCCGACGGCTGCAGCGAAGACTTGCGAAGCGTGCAGGGCCGACAGTCATCCGCGAGAGGAAGGCGCCGATGGCTGCTGCGAAGACTTGCGAAGTGCAAGGTCAGCAGTCATTCATGAGAGGAAGGCGCTTGCGAAGCGTGCATGGCCGGCAGTCATCCGCGAGAGGAAGGCACCGACGGCTGCTGCGAACTTGCGAAGCGTGCAGGGTCGACAATTGTCCGCAAGAGGAAGGCACCAACGGCTGCCACGAACTTGCGAAGTGTGCAGGGCCCGCCTGTCATTCGCGAGGGAGCGGCGGCTGGGTAGTGATCACCTCGATGGGTCACGATGGCTGGGCATACACGAGGAGGCTTCGATGGGTCACGGGGCTTGGTGTGCGACGACGCAGGTGGGGTATTTGTCACGTACAGGGATATGAGATTATTTCCCACTAAATCCCGCGGGAGTAGGTTTCCCACATAAGTAACTTTCCCCCCAAAACATCCGTAACTCCAAATGAAAATATAGCTAATAAATATGTTGGTAAAATATAATGGTCATCTGATTAGAAAAGTTGGCAGCCAATATTTAAAAAAGTTGTTTATTAACAACTAATCATTATTGCTACTAAATGTAATAGTCACTATAACTATCGAGTTATTTTATTAGAAGCTATTTTGTAAAAAATGCTATTAATTAACAACAAATATAAATTGGCTGCTAGTAAAATTACTGCTAAAAACAAATTTGGCGTAGTGTTCCATATGGTACATTACGCGAGGATGAAGTTTTGAAGTTGATTGTTTCTGTTGTCCACAAGTATGTTGATTTTGATGATGGCAAAATGATTTTTGATGTTGGCAAAATGAGTTTTAACAAACATGCTTTAACCTTCGAATGATTGTAATTAAGTTGAGCTTGAATATTACATATACACGTCCATTTGATGCCAAATTTTGATATGTTGTGCACTTACTCATTTTTTTATGTATATGGAGCTGTGGAAAGTTTTTTGAATAGATGCAAAGCGAGTGCAAAACAAAATTGGGCACTTAATCGCTTTTCACATAACTGTGTTCTTCTGCAATCAGTCCAAGAGGTGGATCGTCCCAAGATGAAGCGATGGACCGCTTTTCCCAGGGAGCAAGGTTTCTAGCGTAGCTTGTAGGAGGTCAACCGCTTCATGGCCACAGTCGATCTTTTCCGGCCATTTTGTATTATTTGCTCTCACGTGCGGCCTCTTTTGGTGAGAGTTTCTTACCCTAATGTCCTCCCCTATATAAGCTCTTATTCTCTCACGAATTTTGGTGAGAGGCGCAAAATTTTTTGGGATGTTCTTAGGAGATACCTTTTTCTCTTTCCCTTTCACAATAGCCACCTTGTGCATAGAGAATGTTCTTCGTTTTGGTGCTTTTTTGTGATGTTTTTGCAGATTCAAAGGTTTGGAGAGATGGGGTGGATTTAAAGTTTGAGGATTCTTGAAGATCTAAAGGAAAAGTCTAAAAGATCTATGGTGTTTTTGAAGGTTTGAAAGGTCATCTACTAAGGGGGAGTTGTGGAACTTGATGATCTTTTGTAGACAATAATTTAGAAGCTGAGGAGGACATCCACATCAACATGGACGACCACTCTAAGGGGATTTCACCTTTTTTAGCCTTATACTTTATGAATATTTTGATTCTTGAGCACTATACCTTGAACTTGAGATTTATAGTATGTGTGTGTGTGTGTTTTGCGTGTTTATCACATCTGTGAGGTATGGGGGTACTCCCTCTATTATAATATTTAATGTTTAAAGAATGTGTGTGTTCGTCCATTTAAATTTATTTAACAAGATGTGAATGTGTGAGTGTGAATCTTTGTTTTGAAGGATGTGCATACAGGTGGATATAGTATATGTATCATTTTTGCATGATATGAAGATTTTTTTCAATATGTGAATGTATGGGTTTTTTTTTTCACATGATGTGTACACATGTAGATATGCTCCTAATATAGGGGAGATGCTGTCGATTTTTTATATATAAATTATATAAATTGTTTATAATATCAATCTTTTTAGATATGAGTTCACGCAGTGGATCATGGGTTCGGAGATCACGGATTGTGGATGACGTACCGGGTCATGATTCATCTGAAGACTCTATTGTAGGTCATCCCTCTCAAGCCCATGTTCCTGTTCCTACCACTCAGGGGGCATCTTCTGCTGCATCTGCATCTCTTCTGTAGCAGATATATGTTCACATTCAATATCATTGCAATTTATATTTACTTTAGTTTTATATAATCTAATCATTTTCTTTATATATATATCTTTACATAGAGACACCGTTGTGGGGTCGGAGGAATAAGTGGAATGTGAATAGAGCTTGGGAATAAGTGGAATGTGAGAGTGCTCAGTGGATACTGCGTAGGTGAGCAAGGGACAAATTTTGTGAGCCATATGGGCATTGTCATCAGACTGTATTGCAAAATATGGCAGAAATTTTTTAAAAAACTTCTTTAAGAGACAAGGAATGCGATATTTAGAGATCTTGATGTAAGAATTTAAATATTTAAGTTGATTTTATATATTTGTGAGATATTTAAATTGGATTGGTAATATATGTGTAAATGTTGTACCGATGGGACCGAACTCCTCAGACGGATAAGGAGATGTTACAGCATATGACAACCATACACAAAGGTTGGCGTGTGATGTTGAAGTATTAAGTAAGTCATTTTTTGAAAGTAATATTTGATTTTTTTGTATCTTGATAATGAATATTTTGTTAACTTTGTAATTGTCATTTCGTAGCATTATAAGGGCAAGACTTTTGAGGATACTGTTACATCTGTTCCAGTTGGTGTTGATTCGTCAGATTGGCAGACAATGTGTGAAAAATGGAACACAAGGGAGGAGCAAGTAAAATAATATGATTTAATTACATATAGTACTTATGATCTTCTGCTTGTTATTTTATCAAATATATTTATTGTCTTCTTCTTTACAGGATATTGCTGAGCGTAACAGGCAGAATCGCACCCATCAGAAGATGACATATCGGCGGGGGCATACAAGCATATATCAATTAAAAGATGATTTTGTAAGTTCTCCATTTTATTGAATGTAATTTTAATAATCTCTATTGATTTTTTTTCTTATTTGATGATTATTATACATTTAATTTTAACAGGTGAAGACTCATCAACGTGAGCCCGATCGCATGAAGATTTTTAGGATGGGGAGAGGTAAGACGTCCATGACCGTACCCAACAGTGGGTTGATGATGAAAGCAACGATCATTTTGTAAGTGTATCTGTCTTATATAAAATATTTTTAATAAATTATTTTATAATTGAAGATTTTTTTTGTTAATAAAATATTTCTTTTATAGAGGAGGAACCATATGACGACTCCTTCCGTCCAGAGTGATGATGTCTCTCCTATTTCAGTCGAGGATGCCTTCATAGCTGTCATGGGATGGGACAAGCCTGGCCGTGTTCACTGCACGGATAAGGCTGAGACGTTCGGCAATTGGTACGGGAGAAGAGAGGGATCGAGCTCTTCAGACGGCTACCACACTCAGGTGCATCAGTTGCAAAATCAAAACAAAAAGATGGAGGAGCTGTGTGCAGAGAGGAGTAGAGATCTTCAGGAGCTACATGATATATGTAATCAGATGTCAGAGATGCGAGCCCTCACGCAGCGATTGGCTGGTCAGCCATCACATGTGTCTCCTCCTGCAGTTGAGGGGAGTGATGTGTCTACTAATAATTATGATGATAATGATGATTAGATTGTTATAGTTTGTGAGATACTTTGTATTTTTTTGGATGATTTATTTATGATATATTTATTTTTAGATAATTTATGTGTGCTGGTATTAGTTTTAAAAGATGATTTAAACATGTGGTAAATGAAAATTTTAAATAACTTTTTTAACAAAAATACAATATATGTAGACAACTGTAGTCGTCTACATAAGGTTATGTAGATGGTTTTGATAACTATCTACATAAAATTATGTAGACGGCTAAGTTGGCCATCTACATAAGTTTATATAGATGGTTGGAAAACTGTCTACATAAGTTTATGTTGACAGTTAAGTTGGCTGTCTACATAAGTTTATATAGATGGTTGAAAAATCAACTACATAAGTTTATGTAGACGACTTTCACTAACAGTCTACATAAGATTTGTAGATGGCTTTAGCCATCTACATTACACTTTTCGTAGATGGCGTAATTTAACCGTCTATATAAGCTTTGTAGACGGGTTATTTGTTGACGATGTTTAGATGGCTTATTGGCTGTCTACAAATGTTTTTGTAGACGATGTTTTGACTTTTGTAGACGACTTACAGCCATCTACATATCATCTTCCCCTAGTAATATCTATTTAACCCCCTTCTAAATTTCCCTTAAGCTCATTCCACATCGCTCAAATACATCTTCAGAAGGGGAAGAATTCCTCAAAAGAGTGAATTAGGTTACAAGGTGCACCTACGTAAGGCACTAATCTCACACAGAAACGAGTATGTGGTCATGTACGCCTGGTCGGGTAGGATCCGAGAGGAAGCCATGAGTTAACTTTGGAGCCGATGGAAGCCGACTTTTACGCTCCTGCCGTAGTAGGGCCGTGGTATTGCGAAACTGAGGATAGCGCAACAGGTAGAGGCGTCAACTAGGCCTTGGAACTTTCAAGGGAGTCCGGCTAGGCATTCAAAGGTGGGCCCCTATATTTGTTCCATGTTACGATGCCATCAAATATATGTTGTAGCATGGATCTAGATAAACAAGCTACTTCTTGAGTTCTGGGAGAGAAGATGTCTATTCTCCATATCAAATGTGGTGGGACGGCCGATCAAGGTAGATAGTAAAGGAACAGGAGAAGACGAAATGGAGAGGAAGGATGTGCAATTCGTAATGATTGCGAGAGCCACCAGTTTTCAATATAAATAGATGCACATTACAAGAAAAGTAAGGTTTGTAACAAAAAATATAAAACCGTCTACAAAATATTTCATAGACAGCTAAGCAACCATCTATAGAGCCGTCAACAAAAATTTCGTCAACAAAAGATACGTAGACGGCTATTTACAACCGTCTACAAAAGTAATATAAGTAGACGGTTATACAACCGTCTATATACATTAGTAGATGACTACGTCTCCCATCTACAAAAGTTAGATATATAGTTGGCAATAATAATCATCCATAAAAATAACATATGTAGACGACTACTATAACAGTCTACGAAAAAATTATATGTAGATGGTTATTACAACAATTTATAAAAAAATATATGTAGACGGCTACAATAGCTATCTATAAGATTAGATATGTAGACGACTATAATAACTGTCTACATATCTTTCAATCATACAAAAAAATTGGCCTCTGCTCCACCAAGGATCTCGCCCATCCTTGGCAGAGCAGAGGCTGAGACCTGCTCTTGCCTCCACTTGAGCGCCCCCAGGTAAGAATCAGCCATGACAAGCCCGCAACGCCGCTGCTCCCCCTCCCCATGGCCAGCATGCAGAATTCAAACTTGCTCCTGCAGAGGCAAAATTTCCTGGCCAAGCCCCAGCCAGTCCTGCAATGGGTCGAACTTGGCTGTCGCCACCATCGCCGGCGAAAAACCCTCCCCGAGACCAATCACGGTCAGAAAGGTCCTTCACATTCAATACGCGCGGTCCGTGCTCACCAAAGGGGCGCCGACGAAAGGTCCTCCACATCCAATACGCGGGGTTCGTGCTCACCAAAGGGGCGCCGACGAGGCAGATCTCCGAGTCCACTCGCTCCCCCCCGTGAAGAACCCCTAGAGGACCACGATCCCTGCAAGGGCAACCCATCCCTTATCACCGAGCCTCGCCATGGAAGACGAGGAGGAGGAGGAGGTGGCCATCGCTGTTGGGGGAGGTTGCAGGTGGGAACAGACGGACCTAGAGGTTGCGGGTGGAGTCAACAATGACATCGGCGGTGTGGACGCCGTGGACAGGCCTGGGGTTGGCGTTCACACTGGGGTCGAAGATGGAGAGGAGGAAGCGGTTGACGGTGTGGTTCGAGAGGTAGGCAGAGTCGGTGATAAGGGAGCAGGGGTGACTGGTGAGCGTCCGATGCGAAGGGAGCAGGGGCGAGCTGGCGACGGCAGGTTTCTGGGCGTCCGACGAGAAGGGAGCAGGGGCGAGCTGGCCGGTTCCTGGGCGTCTGGCGCGAAGGGAGCAGGGACGCCATGAGTGGGCTGGGGCGACGCGGAATGGCCTGCGCCGCTGCTGGCGATGATGCGGACAGGGCAGGAGCGCCTACGGGCTTCACGCTTAGAGAGAGACAGATGAAGAAGAGAGCGACAGAGGGCAGAGAAGTTCATGGGAGAGAGAGGGATCCGTGAGAGAGACAGATCTGAGAGAGGAGAGGGAAGAGAGATGAACGGGAGGGAGGGAGAGATGACAAAGGGAGGGGGTTGAAGACACATATAATTCTCGAAAGGCTCCCCCCCTCGCCTTGGAATATAACATGTACACAATTGTCAAAAAAATGCCGATTGTTAATAGGTGGACTAAAATTGATTTTTTAGAAAATTTATGTAATGCCATGTTTTGACACTGTTTGAGACTTGCCATGTTAATATTTTATAAAATTTATAAATCAAAAGAACTAACATTACATAATGTGATATTTTTTAATAAATATTGAGTACTGTAGCTCTACAGTAAAAATAATTTTTTAAAACTAAGAAAGTAAAAGGATAAAATTTTAATAAATATTGAGTACTGTAGCGCTACAGTAGGATAATGTAGCATTACAGTAACTGCTACTTATAAAAATATATTTTTTTAAATGTTATTTTTTTTAATATTTTTAAAAAATTATAAATCAAATCAACTAACATTATCTAATCAGATTTTTTTAAAAAAATTCAAGCTAAGAAAGAAAAAATAAAACATTTTGAATGAATAGTAAATTATTGTAGCTACTGTAGCGCTACAGTAAAATTATGTAGTACTACAGTAGGTGCGATTTATGTGCGTGCAGTGTTGGTGAGGCCTTTGAAAGCACCAGTGTGCCGTGCGGGGAGAGGTGGCTGTGCATATTTTGAGCCCGATCGGTGGCGAATCCGGTCACAGGTGATGGACTGGTTGATCCCCGGCCCGCCATCGATATGTGCAGAGGAATGACGAAGAAGAAGAAGACTCACCGTGCAGTGAGATGAGGAAGAAGATGACGATGCCACGGCGACATGACAGCATATCTTACACACGCCACGAAGAAGATGAGAAGCAGGTGCAGCCACGGAGAGGATGGAAGCAGTTAGGTGGAGGTTTCCAGGGGAGGCACCTACCGTGCGAACGGGACGTGCTGGCTACGCACAGTAAATAAGCACGTACGTGAACGACGTTCAACGACGGGAGGTCTCCCAGCCGCATGACGAAAGCCCCTGCATGGGAGTGGCCTCCGCATGCACACGGTAGTTGCAGTAGATGGGTATTGAATGTCCCCTGCATGGGAGTGGCCTCCGCATGCACACGGTAGTTGCAGTAGATGGGTATTGAATGTGACGACGGAGTTCTACTAACCACGCGACGGAAGCCCTTACACGCCAGAGAACGTCGATCGGGTGCCGACGGACTCTGTGGGCGGCCACTCCAGCCCGTCGACACATCGGGCGATGTAATTTTTACAGACAACAAGGCTCCGCCACGAAGCAGCGGCAGGGAGTGAGCAGTGGGACGCGAGCATGAAAGGTTGGTGGAGGGGGACGGCAAGTCGTAGTGCACCATGCTGGGGGAAGAAGGAGCAGGTTGGGGGCTGGGGAAGGGAGACGACGGTGCTTTGGGAAGATGGAGGGGGAGGGGACGACGCCACGACGGTGCTTCGGGAAGATGTTGAGAATATATTGGACACCAATTGAGCAGCAACTATACTGATGTGCACGACGTTGCAGCGGGAGAAAACTCGAAGGTGAAAGAGAAGAAGAAAAAAAATAAAGTGCTGTGTTTAATCATTCGAATATAGTCCTGCCATGTTTTGCACACTGGCCATCGTTGGTTTAGATGGAATACATCAATTCTTATTGGGTGCATTTAATTCTTTGCAACTATGTTTTGACGGTACAGTGCAGTTCTTACCCGGATTACATGTATATAGTAGTCATTTCTATTTTTTTTAATTCTCTGCCACTATGTTTTGGCGGTACTGTGCGGTTCTTACCCGGATTACATGTATATAATAGTCATTTCTATTTTTTTTCAGGAGATGTTTAGGGGAATAGAGAGTGTCCTGTTATGCGTCTAAATAGAAAGATTTAAAAAAAAATCTATGATACATTTTGGCAATTCGATTTCTTTCTATTTAACAAATTAAAATCACTTGAATTTCTATTTTTATAGGGGATGTTTAGGCGGTACAGAAGTAATCTTGCATGCGATTATTAATAAGTGTATTTATTAATAAATATATTTAAATAGAAAGGTGAGATTTTGACGCAGTAAAATCAAAAAATTTTTGCAGGCGATTTCTGTTTGTATAGTCTTTGCCATAATCTTGTTCACGCCATTGTTGGTCTTAGAGTGAACGGATTTTAAAATTTTTAAAAGTATGTGCTATTATCTTTTGGCAGTTCCATATTTTTTGTACCGAAATTATAGGATGGGAAGAGTAGCCGTGATCACAGTACAGAAGTAGTATTACCCGCATATAAATTTTGTGCTATTTTTTGACAGTACATAAATAGTATATTTGCTAAGTATATTTTTGAATATTTTTTTGACAGTTCAGAAATAGTGATATCATTTTTTAAGAGGAAATATTATGACAGTTAAGTGGGGATGATCCTGGTGCTGCCGATTTAAAATTGAAAATATTAGTATAGATGTTAATAGGAGTTATAAAATTGTAAGTTTTTTAAAAATTTATGTGCATGATTTGGCAAGGTTTAGTATGCCGATTTAATAAGATTTATTCACAGTTTTAGGTGGAAGATTTGCCTCTTTAGTAGCTACTTTAAAGGAGTGATGAAGGAGAGATATTTGTGAATTTTGAAGGGAATATAAGCATTCTGGTGCTGCCACGTGGCTGCTCCAAAACTGAGTTTTATTATATTGGTATAGATATAATATATTTAATTATTATTATATATATTTAATAATATTTAATTATATCTATTTATTTTCTCTATAAATATATTGATATATATATATATTTAATTATATATGAAACTATTATTAAAATTAGTTTATATTCATATATATTAAATAAGGGTAAATTAATTAGAAGTCCTTGATAGATATTTGACTTATTTTTAGTCCCTGACAGAGCTGTAACTCATTACAGTAAGTGTTAAGTCATGTTACAGTATATGTTACGTCATATTACAGTAAAGACATCTTCATTACAGTTAGGGACTTCTAATTAATTTTCTCATTAAATAATTATTTCACATGTGATCACCACAATTATGGTTGGCAATGAGTCGAACTAGAATCGAGACTAAATAGGCCTGGGTCAGTCTTTAGATGACCGGCCCATGTCCGACCTCACCTAGAGGAAAAGTCCGATTTTTAAAAATAGGCCGGGCTCACCCGATTTTAGTCTTTTAGCGCGCGCACGCGCGTGTGTGTGTAGTACATATATATAGGGATGTCAACTGGACCGGGCCGGCCCGGAGGCCCGACCCGGTATAACACAAGCTTGGGTTTTATTTTTTTATCTATTTTTAAATTTCAGCCCGGCCTGGCCGTGCCCGGAATAAATCTGGGCCGATTCTGGGCTTTGCATGGCCCGGCCCGCCCGGCCCGGCGGCCCGCTCACCCGCGCCCACGCACACGCCCACCGCGCCCACGGACAGCTGCCCCGTCGCCCGCACACCGCGCGCCCCCGCCTCGCTCCCCGCGCCCCCGCCGCCTCGCACCCCCGCCTCGCTCCCCACGCCCCCGCCTCGCTCCCCGCGCCCCCGCCTCGCACCCCACGCCCCCGCGCCCACGCACGCCGCTCGCCTCGCACAGCTCCCCCAGGCCGGGCCGGACCGAGCCTGGGCCGGGCCTTAAAAATTCACCTCGGCTGGGCCTCTTTCCTGAAAATTGGGCTTTTCTTGGGCCTGGGCCGGGCCTGAGCCTATCATCTAGAAACCGGGCTGGCCCTGGGCCAGACCAAGACCGGTCCAGACCCGTCCCATTGACACCCCTACATATATAGATATAGATATTATACATGCGCGCGCGCATGTCTGTGTCTATATATCTATATATAATATTTATATCTATATATCTGATTATATATATATATGTTATAGTTATAGATATATAGATAAATAGATACCATAGGTTAAACAATATAGATACAAAAATATAGATATACATAGAATATATAAAAACATAAAAAGATAAATATTTATATATAGATATAGATATACAACATAGATTCATAGATAATATATATATATAATATATTCATATCTATATAGACATAGATATTATATATAGGTACATATACTATATATATAAAGGGGCAAAATTTAATCTGACAAAATTTTATTTTAAAAAATTAAATTATAATTTTCATAAAATGTATCATCATCTAATAACTTGTGTTTACAATTTCATCTTAATTGAACATCGTTTAAATATAAAATTAAAATTTTGCAAAAAGTAAATACATTAATTTAATTTTCGTATATATAGACGGTTTTAAAAAATCCATCTAGATATGCTTGATATGTAGACGACTATTTGAAGCCGTACATAACATATATAGACGGTTTCTTTTAGCCATCTACATATGTTTGATATGTAGACGACTTTAGAAAGCCGTCGAAGCCGTCTACATATCAAACATATGTAGACAGATGTTTGAAGCCGTCCACATAACATATATAGATAATTTTTTATAGCTGTCTACATATGTTATGTAGACAGTTGACTGTAACCGTCTATATATATTTGATATGTAGACGGTTGTGACTAGCCGTCTACATAGCCAATATATATAGACGGTTTTAAATAGCCGTCTACAAATGGTAGATAGCCGTCTACATATACCATCTTTCTTGTAGTGTTACACATACAACATGTAACCACTTGACATGAGCACGAGCACGATACTCAGCTTCCGTAGAAGAACGAGTAATAGTATGTTGTTTGTGAGCAGACCAAGAAACAAGATTTGCATCCATATATATGGCATAGCCATCAGTAGATCGACAATCGTCGGGGCAACCCGCCCAATCAGCATCAGAGAATGCATGCAGCTGTTGAGAGGAAATTTTGTGAATAAGAAGACCAAAGTGAGCAGTGTGCTTTAGATAGCGAAGTATCCATTTTACGGCGAGCCAATGATCTTCCCGAGGGTTTTGCGTAAACTGACATACCATGTTCACAACATAAGTGATATTCGGACGAGTCTGTATGAGGTTTTGCAATGCCCCAACCATGCTGCGATACATATGCTCATCAACGATGGGCTGACAAGAATGAGTAGACAATGTAGCTATGGTACACATTAGTATTTTCAATGGCTTGGCTTCAAGCATGGAGGTGCGTGTAAACAATTCAAATATATATCACTGCTCTGTAAGAAAAGACCTGAGCTGGTAGATTTAACTTATATCCCAAGAAAATAAATCATTAGCAAAACCAGGAGTCTGAGACATATAAATGGTTTCCTATAAGTGGTCATGGAAAAAGGCATTGGAGATGTCCAACGTACTGTCGAATGGGCCACTGTCGTGAAACGGCAAAGGAAAGAATAGCCTGAATGGTGGTGGGCTTCACTACAAGACTAAATGTCTCGATGTAGTCGATGCCGACTTGCTGAGTGTACCCTTTGACAACTCACTACAAGAAAAACGACATATGTCAGTGGTTATAGGCCATTGAAAAAATAAAAAAATTGGTTGACAAAGACATATGTCAACGACATGAGTCCGTTTACAAAGCCGTCAACATCTTGGTCGTCAACTTATCATATGTCAACAAAAATAAAGCCGTTGACAAAAAAGGCATTTATCTACGGCTATCGTTTGTTGACAAAAACATTTATGACATTGGTCTTAGAGTCGATGATATAAGTTCTCTTTGTCGACATACTAAGTCACTGACAAAAGTTACTTTTATCAACAACTCAAAGCCATTGACAAATATCATATTTGTCAACAATCCATATTATGCTGATAAAAATAACTTTTGTCAACGACTTTTAGCCGTTGACAAAGATTTTAGTTGTCAACAACACAAAGCCGTTGACAAAAGTTTGTTCTATCGTCGGATATATGGCCGCTGACAAATGTTACATTGTCAACAGATACATACCCACTGACAAAAGTGAGATTATCTTTTGTCAACGAGTTTTAGCCGCTAACAAATGTATGTATAATTTTTTAATATAAGTTTTTACAAAAAAATCTAATTTCCTATTTGTACAAATAACTGAATATAATAAACACAACAAGAAAAAAAAATACAATACAACTAAAATAAATCCACATCATACTCAATTCTTATAGCATCAAAGTCTCTAAATACTCAATTCATACAACATCAAAGTCTCTAAATTATAATGTCATCAAAATATCTCTCTATCAATCATCATCATCATAGTCATCTCCCTCCGCATTAGTATCTACGTGGTCGTCCTCTGGTGCTCTCGGTGGAGCTGACGCAACAAATCTTTGACTAGTCTGAAACTGAGTCATGAATGTGCTCATCTGAAGCATCTGTCTATGTATGTCATCCATCTCAGACTCTCATTTTCGCAGTTGCTCCAACTCCCTCCGCATTTCATCCATCTCTAAGTCCCGTCTGCGCGCCTCTGTGCGCAGCTCCTCAACCTCCATTCTGAGAGTGTTTTCGTTTTGCTGATTTGTTGCTAATAGTCAGAGCAGCTCGGCCCTTCTCCTGTCCCATACCATGTGCGACTGTCTCCGATAGCCTCCGCAATGAATGCGACTAGATCGTCCTTCCCCATAACTGAAACGAAAGCCTCCTCAGCGGAAATAGGAATACTCCTACTCTCACTATCTAGTGAAGTAGCAGACAACTGAATCATCCTCTCCTGCATCAAAAATTTCAAAAAAAATATTTTTTACAATAAAAAAATCACGTAAATATTAATTCTAAACTTTAAAATATACTTACATATCGACTCCTACTCTCGTCATCTACCCACTGCTCAGTACCATTAGGTAACTCTTTGCATATGCCAATTTTAAAGATCTTCACACGATTGGTTCATGATCATAAACAAGGCGCTATTCACATGTGTTAAAGAGAATAAGAACTAATTAAATATTAAATTGACAGTAAATATTAACTAAATATTTAACTTACAAAATCATCCTTCAATTGATAATGACTCTTCCTGCCCTTACTATATGGCATAGATTGATGAGACCGATTTGCCTTATTACGATCAGCGATGTTCTGTCAACAAATATTTTAAATGTTAAAATAAAAAATGAGATGTACTATACAACTTTATTATTACATGCTCATCTGAAGTGTTCTATTTTTCACACATTATCTGCCAATCATGGGGATTAACACAAGCTGGAATTGAGGCAATGGCATCCTCAAAAGACTTGCCTGTATAATGTTGTATAGAGACATAAATTTTTTAGTTCCACATTAAAAGTAGTGAAAATAAATGTGTGCTTTTAAATAAGACATATTATTTGTAAAAAAATAACCTCACTAAATTAATAGAGTGATATCTTATTGAATAAAATTACTATGTCTATCACTCTCAAGGATCATATATATACATGGATCAAGTTGATGAGGAGACTCTTCATGCAAAAACCATTTCTAGGAATATGGAAATAGAAGAAAACCTCAGACAAGGATTTCAATCATCAAAAGAAAAAAGTCTCCATTTACATCAGTTCAAGAACAATATCTCGCCAATCTGGAGTATTTGGTGCGTGCTACAGTTCAGACTCTTGGAACAATATCTCGTATGTAAACCAGAATAAAGACAGGAGAATAAGAAAGTATCATAGGTAACATAAACCAAATAAGGACATCAGAACATGGAGATAAGAGAAAACAGGTAGATAAGGTCAAAGGTGGAAATGTTGCTGCTCTGAGCTGGAACAGGAAAATACCAATCAAAAGAAGGATCTTCATGTTGAATAGCATGGAATAGATCAATATAATTTCTACAGCTGACAGAGTGTGGAAAGTCAAATAGGAAATCAGAGAAGCATGTGTTTTCTGTAGCTTAGAAAGAAACTTTTGATCACCTCTTCCTTGTCGAACAAAATTATCTATGCATTGCCAATTTTAATGTTGCACCCTCTTCCCCGTCTATAATGAAACTTTAAGTAAAAGTCAACTATCCTCCACCTTCCGTAGATGAAATCACATCATGAATTAGTCATATTATATCAGGATTTGAATGGAATTAACCGGAGAGCTTGCACCAGTCGGAGGCCGGTGGATTTTGTCCCACTCACCTTATCTACCTTGGGCGCTTGCCTTATATCAGTGTTCAGTATTCCCAAAAGCAGTACTAGAAAGAAGACATAAGTCGATTAGAAGTGATCTTTTCTGGAAAGAACAGAGTTCAGACAAAAAGGTAATTCGTTGGTAGGAATACAGGGAGAAGGAAATTGGGATGCTTTGGATTATATATATATGTTTTGATCATGCCAGCCTTGAGATTGGAGGCTCACACTTGAAAGAAAAATATTAACTTACCCGTTTCTTCAAAACTCCTCGCCAAATACGATGCATAGAGGATATGTGCATTAGCATTTCTTTATCAGTGTTGACCGTTCGATCCCACTGAAAGATCAACTACAAATTAGACCTAACATGAGTCATGATAAGAAATTTGATAGATAAAATATTAAATTTATAGACTATTACCTAAAGATCTCTAAAATTGTATCTATTATATCTGCGGGAAGTTTGACAAAATCTTTTTGCCATATTTTACAGTGAAGTTTTGATACAATGCCCATGTGACTAACGAACTGGGCTCCCAACTCTCCAATCCAAGTCCCACCGATCACCTTTACATTCCATTGCTGGCCAGACTTCAACCTCCTATCTGTCACACCTCTGGAGGGGTCCCGACGTCCATGTCCTCGACCCCAAACCTGTGAAGAAACTAGCCCTGCTTAAACATACACAACAAAGACATTGATATCAGATTATAATCAAAATAATATTAATTAATCAAAAATTTTAAATTAAACTACATACTTGCTACAAAAGTTGTAGAGCCAACGGTCGAGGCTGCAGCTGCAAATCCCTTCGAGGCGGAGTGTATGGGGATAGTCTGCTACAAGGTAATACGCTGTCTCTGTGGCCTGGAGCCACTGTACGAGCCACCACCTGAAGCCATCTGTTCAAAATATATCATATTAAACTTACAAGTCAAACTTGAAAAAAAATTATAACTAAAGAGATTTGGAAGTTGTAATTACCTAAGCATCAATGTATTCATCGACTCTTACGCTAATATTTTCGACAATGTCAACATCAAACACATCTCCTCTCACATGAACATCAATTAGGGTTTCTTGATATGCTTCTTCAAAATCACCTACATCATCTTCACTTGTGGAACTTGCATATTATAATAATCTCGAGATTGTGCTCTTACAAGAATAATCCACCCTGGTGTTTTATTGTCATTTACATAGAACACCTGTTCCACCTGACTAGCGAGACCAAATGGTTCATTTGTGTTGAGTTTAAGATGGGTATTGAGACTGACAATTCCATACTTATCGATCTTGAATCCTCTATCCTTTCTATAGACATCCCACCAATCACACTCAAACAATACAACTCATTTTTGATGAGTAAAATATATTTTAAGAACATCATTCAGACGTCCATAGTATCCATCACATCCAGATTCAAGTTCTGCAACCACAATAACACCAGACAATTGAGTCAATTTTGTCTCATCTACAATCTTAGTACGAAACCTGAATCCATTTATTATGTAACCCGAATGTGAGTATGCAAGTCTCGAAGGAGTTTGTGATAACACTTTGATGTCATCAGTGCAACGAGGATCATTTGCAGCTTTCAATTCTTCAATATATCTTCGAAACCATTTCAAAAAATCTTCCTACATCGCATTTGAGTTTTCGAACAACTGTATGTATATTTCAAAAAATTGATCCATATGTTCAATCTGTTTCAAAATATAAATATGTGCCAAACGAACTTCTTCTTCAGATAGTGTACAAGGTTCAACTTTTCCTTCTAGAAAACATCTAGAAGAATTAAAAATCGAAAAACTTTCATCTTCACTCTGGACTGAAGGACCATCATAATTCCTTTCTTTGTGATTAAAACGAGTGTCAATGTTATCCAAATACATGGAACAAAATGAACTCGTTTCTTCAATAAGATACCCTTCTACGATTAAACCTTCAGGACATGCCTTATTAAGAACATAATCTTTCAATTTCTTTAAAAATCTTCTATAAGATACATCCATAGATATTGTACTGGACCAGCAATTCGTGCTCCGTATGCCAATGCATTACCAAGTGAATCATGATATCAAAAAAAGATGGTGGAAAAATCTGTTCCATTTTACATAATGTCAATGCAATGTCTTTTTCCAATTTCAACAGACGTTTAGGCAAAAGAACTTTGGAACAGATTTCTTTAAAGTACATACTCAATTCAGTAATTGGATCAATCACATCTTCATGTGCAATGCCACAGATTGCCAAAGGCAAGAAAACCTGCATGTAGACATGACAATCATGACTTCTCAATCTAGTAAGCTTTCGACCAGTAATATCTCCACATCTTGATAGGTTAGATGATTATCTATCTGGGACCTTAATGTTACACAAGAATTCACACACAGTTGATGTCTCTGCTCTATTTAGTGTGTACAATGTTGCAGGTAAGTTGCTCCCTGACTGAGGGTCTTTTGGCACATGTAATTTTGGTCGTATTCCCCACTCTTCAAGATCCAGTCTAGTTTGACGGTTGTCTTATTTTTTTCACCACCAAGCAGCATCAATGTGCCCAATAAATTTTCACAGACATTCTTCTCTGTGTGCATTACGTCTATATTGTGCCTGATAAGTAGACTCGACCAGTATGGCAGCTCTTTATAAAATATACTTTTCTTATTCCATCCTTGAAAGTCTTTGATATCCTTTTTGAATGTCTTTCCAAATCTAACAAGACTCAAATTCTGCTATCGCCTCCACAATTCTAATCCCGTTAATTTTTTTGGTGGCTTACCAAGTTCCTTTCGACCATCAAATTTCTATTTGTAATTATCTTTCCTCCATCTATAATGTATTGGTAAAAAACCGTCTGTGTCCTAAATAAAAAAATTTCTGATTATTATGCAGCCATCTTGAATGAGTATTATAATTACATAATGGACATGCAACTTTTCCTTTAGTGCTCCATCCAGATAAATTGGCATATGTAGGAAAGTCATTCAACGTCCAAAGAAGAGCAGCTCACATATTGAAATTTTGTTTTCTCAAAACATCATACGTTTCAACACCAACATCCCACAACTCTTTCAACTCTTCAATAAGTGGTTGAAGGTATACATCAATGTCATTTTCTAGATCTCTAGGACCTGGAATTAATAATGACATCATTATAAACGTCTGCTTCATGCACATCCATGGCGGCAAGTTATGAGCTAGTACCATCACAGGCCATATACTATAGCTACTACTCAAATTTCCAAATGGATTGAACCCATCACTTGCTAAAACAAGTCTCACATTGCGAGTCTCTGCAGTAAAATCTGGATACTGACTATTAAAATGTATCCATGCCTCAGAATCAGGTGGATGTTGCATCTCTCCATTCTGTTGACGAGTCCGACCATCAGAGTGTCATGTCATCCACTTGGCTGTTTTAGATGACATGAATAACCTTTGCAATCTATCTTTCAACGGAAAATAGCACAATACCTTGTTGGGTATTCATTTGTCAGGTTTCAACTTCTCATTATCAACTTGATTATCTACGTCTTGCACTCTTTCCTTATATCAAGATGCATCACATTGTAGGCATCGATCTTTATCTTTGTGTTCCTTCCAAAATAGTATACAGTCATTTTTACATGCATCTATCTTCTCATAACCCAACCCCGAATCTTTAATGAACTTTTTGGCTTCATACCATGTTTGGGGTACATTAGCTTCTTGTGGTAATATTTTTCTTTAATAAATTCCAACAACATATTTATGAATCTCCTGGTCACTTGATTCATTGTGTTAATATGCAGTAGTTTCAAAAGAAATGACAACTTTGAAACCTTCTGACACCCATCATATAATGGCATTTCAGCATCTTCTACTAATCTATAAAAGTCTATTGCTTTGAATTTGGTTCATGCTTCCCCACTGAAATGGCAAATTCAGCTTGTTGAAACTCATGCAACATATGTATAGAATCGATATCTAGCTGCTGGTCACTTATCTGTACAAAGGAGATATCTGTCTGTCTTATTTATGCTTGGTGCTCTATTGCCTCCACATAAAAGATGTCAAATGGTGTCTCTCCATGACATACCCAATTGTTATAGTGTGTCCAGACTCCATCTACTATGAGATGAGTTTCAACTTCTGTTCGGGTCAACTTTACTCTATTACGACAATTCCAACATGGACACTGTATTAGCTCACTTTATTGACCATGCTTGTATCTTGTTCGATATGCATGGAAAGCATACTCCAAAAAAGACTCTACCCCTTTCAGATATCTAGGATCTCCTCGATTATTAACAAGTTCCATCCAGGTCTTATCAGGTCCAGCCATTTCTATATATCCTATAACCATAAACAAAGAATTCAGTAAAAATTTAGCAGCACCTCCCTTGTATCAAGAGCAAATCCACATGTGTACATCCACATGTAAACATACATTGACAAATAAAATGGGGTACCTCCACCAAATCTTGCCCATCCATGGATATTTTGATCATCTGATGTTCTCCATTATATGTGCTATGATTGTCTTAACTTTCGGTATAATCTCCCCACACTTCTCCAATATACCACTATATTTACTAAATTTAACTTTGTTAAAAAAATCACTCGTATAAACTACAAGTGAAAAGTTGAGTAGTTAAATTCGCAGGTATATTGGAGAAGAGCAGGGAGTTACCGTCGAAATTTTAAGACAATCACAAGCACATATAATGGAGAACATTAGATGATCAAAATATCCACAGACTGTCCAGTAGGACAATTCAAGACTTTATGCTCAGTATATGTCATTACCATCAAAAGACGGTAAAAACATATATCTTAACAAAAGTCTTGAACGGGCAAAAAAGAAAAAAAAAGGGTCTATACATTCACACACCACATCCACACATTCATATCTATACGCTTGCAACATGCATTAAAATATATGAAGATAATCACATCCTGCAAAAAATCACACATTCATATCCATATACTTGCATCCTGCAAAAAATCACACATTTATATCTATATACTTGCATCCTGCAAAAAATCACACATTCATATCCATATATTTTGGGTATCATAAGACATTACAAAAGTTGAGAAAAAGTTTTTAGTGGCCCGATATTCATGCTACTGTGAAAGAGTATGTTAGGAGTTGTGATATATGTCAACGATTAAGGCTATTCAACAAACTCCAGCTGATCTTTTATACCCTTTGCCAGTAGTTGATCAAATTTGGACTCACATAAATATGGATTTTATAGATGGTCTTCCTACTTCTCAATTTAAGAATTCCATTGTGGTTGTTATTGATGGATTGTCTAAATATGCACATTTTATCGCCTTGAAGCATCCTTGTACAGTAGCCTCATTTTAGAACTTAATTTCGAGTGGAGTAGGGCCATAATGGTGACAGATGGGTGAGTTACTCTGCATAAGGTACTATGGTACTATACTGATGGGGCAGGGAAGCGGTGGTGGGTGGTAGACTTGGTGAGCTTAGAAGAGGGAGATTAAGGCCGAGGCATGGTCCTGGTGACCCTGGAGGTTCCAGGACTGTCAGTGATACTTACTAGAAGAGATCCCAGCCATACCTTCGCTATTAGAAGCAACTTTGCATGAAGCTCGTAAGTCACTCTCATTGGATCTCTAGAAAAATTCATCAGATGTGACCTATTCATTTAATATTATGGTGAGGCTGTGGAGTTCATTGCTCCATCAAGAGGAATTAGACAAGGTTGGCATTTGTCCCGCTATGTATTTACTTTATGTATGGAAGCCTTATCATGCTTGATTAATGGTACAGATGAAGGCAAATTAACTCAGGGGATATAATTAAGTTGAATCCAAGGGCCCCTTCAATCACCCATGTTCTATACGCCGATGACACATTGTTATTTGGACAAGCAGTGGATCATGAGCTCATGGAAATGGTTCGCAGGATTAAGGTTTCTCTAAGAGTGGGTCAGGTTAGAGTAATAATATGGCCAAGTCTGCCATCATTTTTAGTCCAAATAATAGTACTGCACATTTGCAAACTCACTTGGGAAACATCACTGGCTTTCAGCAGCCCCATGCAAATTCTTCTTATCTGGGAACTCCTATCGTGTTGGGCAAAATCCAAGAGGGGCCAACTGAGGTTTTTGGAAGAGAAATGCAACCGTCAATTGAGTTGATGGAAAGCTAATATTATCTCTTATGCAGGAAGAGCTGTCCTCATTAAGTCTACTCTCAAGACTATTTAATGTTCACATTATGAATGCCACTCTTATTCCTAAAACTCCTAGTTATATTGCAAAGAGAGTTCTGATGTGGCAGGAGAAATGGATGTTTAAAATCACCTTCAGTTGCCTGGCAAAACTTCAAATATAGTTTTCAGGTGGGCTAGGAGGGCTATTTTAATGAAGCTTGCTTGCCATTTTATCAATGATTCTTCTAGATTATGGGGCCCTATCCTTAGAGCAAAATATTGCTAGTCTTAAATCTTTGGGGTTTGGGCAGGTTAAGAATGTTGGTCCCAGAACTCATGTGTGACAAGGAATTATGCAGTCCGAACTGATCTCAAGAAAGGTGTTCTTGGCGCAAGCAGTCACCAGTGCCGCCCCACCCAAGGGCCGAGAGAGGAGAGAGAGAGAGAAGAGAGAGAGAGAGAGAGAGAGAGAGAGAGAGAGAGAGAGAGAGAGAGAGAGAGAGAGAGGAGAGAGAGAAGAGAGAGAGAGAGAGAGAGAGAGAGAGAGAGAGAGAGAGAGAGAGAGAGAGGACCTATAGATCCGGTTGGAGGTAGCCGGAGGAGGAGGCGGCCGGCGTGGAGGGAACTAGATCGACCTTGCCAGAGGAGCAGGCGACCGACGTGGAGGGGACTGGATCGACCTCGCCGGAGGAGGAGGCGGCCGGCGCGGGGGCGACTGGAGCATGAGTGGAGGCCGCTGCCGGTGGAGGCGGTGTGGGGGGGAGATTGTCACCAGAGCTCGCGAGCTAGGGCGCAGTTGAGATCGCCGCGTGCAGTGGGACAAGCCGGGTTTGGGGGCGCAATGGGGTAAAAAAGCCAGGTTTGGGGGCGCGTTGGGTAAATAAGGGAATATATGTCAGCGGCTAACAAAGTCCTTGATATATATCTAGTTTATGTCAACGGATAGAGAAGGTCGTTGACATAAGATTAATATTTGTCAACCATCGTTTATAGCCGTTGACAAATATAATAAACATCAACGGGTCTTATAGCCGTTGACATATGTCTACATATATATCAACGGTTAAGTGTAGTCGTTGACATATGATAAGGATATGTCAATGGATGAACAAAGCCGTTGACGTAAGACATTTTTGTCAGCGGATTTGTCAATGGATAAATGTACCGTTGATGAAACTATTTTTTGTCAACGGCTGATTTAAGCCATTGATAAATATCTAACTTATGTCAACGAACATTTATTCCTGTTGACATAAAGATCTTTTGTTAGCGGCTTTTCTAAGCCGCTGACATATGTGTGTTGACAATTATTGTCTTCCTTGCCCATTTGCCTTGCTGCCGACGTGGCCGACGCTAAAAGGTTCTACCGTTGAGGTAAGGATCCCCCTCCATTCCAGCGTCGGATCCCCCCCCTCTTCACTCACATTCTCTCTCTTCACCCCCCTCTCTGTTCTCTGGTTCGGACCCTGATGGGGCTGCTCCGGTGAGGAGGGAAGGAACCGGAGGTAACTGGCGCCCATCCCCACCGGTGCCGGTGCCGGACTGGCGGTGGACGGAGGCGAGCCGTGGCGTCCACCCCTGCTTCCTCCACCCTACTGTGCAAGGTCGGCTACAGGTGGGAATAAGATGGGGGGAGGTGGGGCTGGCGCATTGCGCCGGCCTGAGCTGAGCCAGGCTAGGGTGCAATGTGCTGGTCTAGGATGTCTGCCCCAACACAATGTGCCAAAGGGGCAGACCAGCCCGAGGCTTGGAGCACTGTGCAAGGGCTTTAGCCAGCCACCTTTTGTGGCTCCCGGACCGCCTTTTTCCATCGTTTTCACACCAACAGCCGTACAGGCTATGCTAGTGGGCCAGCCCGGGGTTTGAAAACTGTCATACTAGGTCTCGCTGTTCTTGAACGCGCCTGGGTTGGCTCCGATCGGGCCGGCGATGCTCTTTGACCAGACGATCGGGATAGTCGTGCTATGGTTTTCGGTACCGTCGAGTGAGTTCTGAGGGCCGGCCGACTGTCCGAGAGAGTAACCTGGGCCTTTCGAGTTAGACCATTTTTCGGGTACTTTAGCAGGTCCGCTTCTGCATTTAGTTTTCATACCGTACTCGTGATGCTTGTGCTGACACCCTAGCACTGTGCCTTATTGTTTCCTGGGACCCCCGTCCTCGTGGGCTCGTTGTGGTCGGTCTCTGAGACACGAGTGCGTTCGTCGAGCATTTCTCTAGACCGAGGGGAAAATGGTGTTGGATAGTGACGTTGAGTCGTTTGCAAAGCTCTCTTAGTTGTTCTGGGTCCCGCGGAGTTTGATGAGTCGTGGTGCTGTCCAACTAGTCCGTTCTTATTGCCTCATCTTGCACGGTTTCAGAGACGTATCGGGACGACAAGCGTGGGATCATGGTCCGGCCAGACCACAGAGTGTGTTGTTGCGGTGTAAGATGCCGGTGGGTGCATCGGACCACTGGCTAGTAGAGGTTGGTCTATCACTATACCTGTTGTCCAGACGAGGGCATTTCCATCTGTATGTGCAGCCTAGTAGTGTTCACAGAGCATGCTTACCGAGTTTGTGATTGCGTGTAGTTGTGCCGAGTTGGCAATACTTGTAGACCCACCTACTTCCCGTTTACTTACTTTAGTACCTACATAGTTAATATTTTTATTATATTTTTTCTCAGTTGGTAGTTATGTTTACTTGAGATACCGCCACCTTCCGCTTGGTGTAGTTAGCTTAGTTACTTTAGTGCTCTTGTTCTTCCTTCCTAGTTTAACTGCTCTACTTCTTGTTTCCGTTGTTCGAACCGGTGAGTGGTTGGGCTCCTTATTGGGCTTCGTTCGCGAAGCTCGTTCCCCCTTACTTCCTTCTAGGTTTGAGTTCGCGGGAGCCGATGCTCATGTTCGGATGGTCAGCGTTGTGCCGCTTATTGTCAGCAATGTTAGAAATGGTTAGTATTTCCTTTTGCACTTGAATTATTATCTGGGACATTGTGTATATTTTCTTTTCCGCTGTTGCATTTCTTTAATTGCTTAGTTATTGTAACTTGTTGTATATCTCACTAGACATATTTCTTAACCCTTTCTATTCTTTGGATCCTTGGGTGGCGTTCCAAGGGTCGGGTACTTGGAGAGTTCCAGGTATCGGATTCTTGGGTCGTTACAGTTGGTATCCGAGCAATGTCTTCTGAGATTTACAATATGTTAATGGCTATGGCAATCCCAAAATATAGTTCGTGTGTTGCTGGCACCGTCCGTGAGGCGTTAGTGTTAGGCTTCTTCCTTGATCATGTTTTACAGGTGGGCTATTTTTCAGCAAGATTTCATGGGTCCTGGAAGAGGGTTGTTGCTATTGCAATGTCGCGTGCGTGGTGAGTGTGGTTCGTGGTTGGCTTGTGCCGGTAGTGCGATTGATGATGGAGTCACTAGCAGAGGTCTTCCCTGCATGGAGGATGGTTGCAAGCAAGTCCGGTTCAGTGCTCTTGGTCGTCGTCGGGTGCAATTTTGGCTAGATGTGTTCTGTTGTGGCTGAGAGAGCCTGCTTGGGTGTGGCCTTCACCAATGTATGCTTGTTGTCTACTGGTTTCTTGGAAGGCGTCCTTATTTTTCTTAGTTGTGTCTTCCTCTTGGCTGTGTTTTGATGATCAGTCCATCTTCATATAATTATTATTAATTATATATATTTTTAGTGATTAACAAAACCCTGAAAAGTATTATCTAACAACATTTTATGAAGTTTATCAACATACAGTAATTCAAACAAAATCAGTAAGTTGTCTACACTCACTGCCACTTGAAGCTTATTACATATATTTTGTCTAAGTATGCATCGACTCCTTGTAAAAGCTCAGAACGATTACTGCTTCACTTAAACAACGACTCCTTAGTAGAACATAGATTTCACTTAAGTATCAACTTCATATTTGGAACATCGATTTCGGTTCTACATCGACTTCACTAAACAATGATTTCCTCAGTAGAACATCGGTTTCAAAACATCAACTTCTCTACATCGACTTCACTTAAACAACGATTTCCTAAGTAGAACATCGGTTTCGAAACATCAACTTCGTTTTTACATTGACTTCACTTAAACAACAATTTCCTAAGCAGAACATCGGTTTCGAAACATCAACTTCGTTTCAACATCGACTTCACTTAAACAACGAGTTCCTAAGTAGAACATTGATTTCGAAACATCAACTTCGTTTCTATATCGACTTCACTTAAACAACGATTGATGATCTAATTGTCCCCATGTAATTTAACTAAATTACATATCCATTTTGGTGATTAACAAAACTATATAAAGTTTAAATCTAACATATTTTCTAAAAGTTTTGAGCACAGGAAATGAATCAAGAAAAGTCAAGCAAATTCTATAAGTATCTCACCCTGAAGTGTTTAGAGTTCAGTTCACATAAAATTTCTCTAAGTTCACATCGATTTCCATTATAGGCCATAACGATCTCTATAGAAGCTACAACGATTTCCTTGCTCCTATCGATTTCATACTCATAAGGATTCGCTATGTGCTTTCAACGATTCGTTAAGTGATCGCAACGATTTGCCCTCACAACGATTCATTAAGTGGTCGCAACGATTTGCCCTCACAACGATTCGTTAAATGATCGCAACGATTTGTTTCTCTCAACGATTCGTTAAGTAATCATAACGATTTGCTTTCCGCAACAATTCCTTAAGTGAGAACAACGATTTGTTTATAACGTCATAACGATTTGTACATCGATTTGTTCATAACATCACAACTACTTGTACATCGATTTGTTCTTAACATCACAACGATTTGTACATCGATTGTTTATAACTTCATAACGATTTGTACATCGATTTGTTTATAACAACATAACGATTTGTACATCGATTTGTTTATAACTTCATAATGATTTGTACATTGATTTGTTCATAACATCACAACAACTTGTACATCGATTTGTTCTTAACATCACAACGATTTGTACATCGATTTGTTTATAACTTCATAACGATTTGTACATCGATTTATTTATAACAACATAACGATTTGTACATCGATTTGTTTATAACTTCATAACGATTTGATACATATAACAATTTGTGTATGCATCTCTTTACTTATGAATGCACAACGATTCACTCATTTGCACAATGATTTCATAAGTCATGTATATAACAATTTCTTGGAAGACAACGATTCAATTTTTGAGCTAATTTTTAATTCGTTGAAAAGTCAAAGTCTTCACAGATATTTATGTCAACTGTGCATTTATGAAGACTGAACGTATCTCTGCATGCATGCAGACAATATCTTCCATTATCATATCTTCTTCTGTAAACATTTTTTAGAACAACAAAATGACATTACTATTTTGATGAACATTCGTTCTAACGTTGACTGACAACAAGAGATAGCTTAGCTGTCTATCGTTCAAGCTTTAAATATGTGCAGGTCTCTGACAGCATCTGTCATACAACGTTGGACAAAATAGAAGCCAAAGGAGATTACAGAAGATCCTCTCTCTCTCTTTGCGTGCATGAAAGGATAAAGGACTGTTGACTGGAAGCTTCCAAGTGTCAAGCAGTCTAACGTACACTTATGCATAGAGACAACGGACACTTCAACGTTCGAATTTCAAAAGATGATATATATAGAAGAATGAAGTTCCTGAAGCAAAAAGAAGGTGAATGGTTAAAGAACAACAAGCGACAACACCTTCAACCTTCTGCAAGCTTTTCTTAGAGCCAAGCAAAAACTCCCATTAGTCTTAGCTCTTGCTCTCTGTGCTAAGTTCAGATATGTGAGAGAGCCTTTTGGTCTGAGAAGAGTCCTTGATTGTAGATCTCGTCTTCTCAGTTCTTGCTTCAGATCAAGTAGTGTTCTATAAACTTGATCTAGGGGCATCATCTCTTTGACACATTCTCTTGTGTTTGTTCCCTTCGGTGTTGAAGGAAGACCTGGGGTATCCAGGGTGTTGTTCCCTTCGGTTGAAGGAAGACCAGCTGGGGTGCTGGGTGCTGTAGTGTTCTTAAGGGGGACTGTACCCTTGTTAGTGAAATCCTGAGGTATTACTCAGAGACTGGACGTAGGACTCCTAAGGAGAGGAGATCCGAACCAGGATAATTCTCTATGTCGTGTGATTGCTTTTGTGTGTTTGAGTTTTCCATTTACTAACACTAACAATCTGCGAAGTGTGTTTTTATGTGACTACTTTGCCAACAGGTTTAAAGTTCTTGTCAAATATTTTTTATCCCATTCACCCCCCCTCTGGGCTTGCTACCTGGGCAACAAGTGGTATCATAGCTAGTCTCTTCGACAAAGAAGAAGATCGAACGATTTGAAGAGAAAAGATTAAATGGCAGCCCAAGGTCAATCCGAAGGCCAGTCAGTCAACAGGCCACCTCTATTCGATGGGGAAGATTACACCTACTGGAAGACTAGGATGGAATACTTTTTGCAAGGATTTGATTTTCAGATCTGGTCAATTGTAGAAGAAGGAGATCTTCTAGTCACCAACGAAAAGGACAAATGGACAGAAGATGATAGAAATAAGATTTCTCTCAACTGCAAAGCCAAAAGCATTTTGTGTTGTTCCCTCAGTAAAAAGGAATTCAACCATGTATCTGCCTGCAAATCTGCCATGGAAATGTGGGAAAAGCTCAGGATCACTTATGAAGGCACCGACAAAGTAAAGGAAACCAGGATAGACATTCTGGTGACACAATATGAAAGGTTCCATATGCAGCCAGGAGAATCTATAACCCAAATATTCAGCAGATTTACAGACATCACCAATGGGTTAGCAGGATTAGGAAAAAGCTATGAGATGAGAGATATGGTAAGAAAAATTCTTAGATCCCTACCATCTTCTTGGACTTGTTGGCCCGTTTGGTATGGCAGCAAGGTAACCTAGAGGGGGGGGGGTGAATAGGTTTTTCTGAAATCTGAAATCAAAACGTGAACACTTAAAAGTTTGGTTAGTGTTAGTGTGATGAAGAGTGGTAGTGCGGAAGTAAAAGAACAATCACACAAAAGGACACATGATATTTATCCTGGTTCGGCCCTTCCCACATGGAAGTCCTACGTTCAATCTCCAAGCAAACTCTTGGGATTTCACTAACCTAAGGTACAGTCCCCTTCAAGGACACTACAACACCCTGGATACCCCACCAGGTCTTCTTCTCTTTCCTGGGCAAGAAGGAAGCCCACTTCTTTTCTAGGCTCAGAAGCAAACCTACTTCTTTTACAGGTTCAGAAGTAAACCTCCTGGAACAAACCCCAGTGCGGTTCTACTAGACTTAAACCCCCAGCTAGGTCCTGTTGGTACAAACCCCAACAAGGTTCTGCTAGACACTAACCTCTAGCTAGGTTACACACTGTATACAGTCCTACAGTTGGACAAGGGTCTTTCTTAGAAAATAAAGAACAAGACTGAGAACTAATACAAGATGAACACTATGGACTTAGCTCACAGTCACAGACTCTCCCTCAAGATTACAATGAGCATAGGGAGAATGGAAGAGAAGAAGGCTTGAAGGCGATGAAGACTTCTGCTTGAAAGCTTCTGTAGATTTTGGCTCGAGCTCTTCTCTCTTTCTCTGAGTGTTTGTGGCGTGAAGGTTCTTCTCACAGTTGTACACTCCTTGAAGGATTTTCAGGAAGGCCCTTTTTCTTTCTTTAGCCATGCTTCATCTTTTATATGAGAGGCTTTTAAAAAAAGGATCCGTTGAAGAGATTCGTTGTAGCTCTTCTAGTCGTTACTGATCTCTTGTCTTGATCTACCTTTGGTGGTCTTTGAGATCTGTGAGCATGGAGCAGTGTGTTAGCACAAAATAGTATTTTCACTATGACAGTGCACTCTACTGTATTTCTCTTAACATGCTAAAACTGATAGGTCAAATCTTTTTCTGACACTGCTTTGAATCAAGCATGCAGCTTTATCTGTCAGAAGATATTTGACTTTTCAATGAGCGCCAAAAACACTTTCAAAATATTCAAGAGAAATCTATGTGAATATGACTTATACAATCGTTGTTCATTTACAAGTAAATCGTTGCAAGTTTATAAACAAATCGATGTGAAAGACAATTCGTTATGATCATTGAAGAAATCGTTGTGATCACTTAAGAAATCGTTATGGGAACGATTTCTTAACAAATCGTTGTGAAGGCAAGTCGATGCGTTCACTTAAGAAATAGTTACGGTCTAAAGAAATCGTTGTGAGAACAAATCGTTGTGCTCACTTATCAAATCGTTATGGAATCGATTTCCTAGAAAATTGTTGTGCTTACAAAACAAATCATTATACGATAAAATCGATGTTTCACTTAACGAATCGTTACACGATCAAATCGTTGTGTAACTTATGAAATCGTTGTTAGTGAAATCGATGTGCCACTTTTGAATAGAAATCGATGTATATTGAATGAACATCGATTTAGCATTTTAGTGCGCCATATTGCATCAATGTGAGACTCAGCATTTTGCTATGAGATTGATGCGACTCAGATGAAACAAAATATTCAATAGTATTTAATCAACAAAGATATATATGAAATCATCATAAGTTTTGTTATCACCAAAATATAAGGACAACCATAAAGTGGTTCAACAATCTCCCCATTTTTGGTGATGACAAAATTTATGTGAATTTTCTGATAAAAATATATAAAGCATAGAGGTTTCAGAAAATTCATACAAACTCTCCCCCTTTTTGTCACAAACCAAAAAGGAAGGATCTTACCATGCATGCATTTCTCTCCCCCTTTGAGAGAATTCTTACCATTGAGGGGTTCAACAATTGTTAGTAATAAAGACAAAAATGAATAACTCCCCCTTAGTCTGTGCTCCCCCTGAATGAGAGACTCCACCTGAATGAAACTTGCAAATAATTGTTAGTAATAAAGACCAATTCAATTTTTGTGACTACTCTTTCTTCAGATGAGATTTGAATGAAGAGTCTGTAGTCACTCCTGCCTTGAGCATCCTTGTTTTTTGATGCTCCAAGGCTAACCTGCAAGAAAATTACTTAAAGGTAGGTACCCAAATCCTTTTGGGTCCTTGATGGTTAGAAGCATGAAAATATCCTTTAGGGATCCAAACTAAGTGCCTTGTTGTGCAGGTGTTTACAGTGTGTCCTAGTTTATTGCAATGAGAACAACAATGAATATAGATTGTTTTGTTGTTCTTATTTTCTTTGTGCTGAGTTTTTAGAACGTGATTTATGTAGACTTTTTCTTTTACAGGGGCCTTTTTCTGGGGCATCTTGGTTTCTTTTACAAATTTTGGTAGGGGATATTTTTCTAGAATCATGGCTTGTTTTCCTTTTTCTGGAGGTATGTATCCAAGCCCTTGTTTGTTATTTCCAGATTTTGACCCTTTTAAACATAGAGCTAAAGAAGTTTTTCCTTTTGTTAATTTTCTAACTGATTCTTTTAGGTAGAGATTTTCTTCAGTTAGAGTTTTTAATTTTTCTTCTAACTCTAACTTTTCATTGTCCTTATTTTTTAAATCTTCATTCAAAAGATAAATATTATCTTTATTGTCCTTTAATTATTTTTCTAGTTGCTCCAGTTCGGATTTAAGATCAGAATTGGTGTTTTCTAAGCAAATAGTGTTGTTTTTCAGATTTTTTAGTTCTTTTACAACCCCTTATGTTTTTCATACAGTTCATTAAAGACTTCTTCTAAGTCTTCTGATTCTGACCCTGAATCTGTGCAAGAATTAAAAAATGAGTCAGAATGTACCTCATCTAGTCCCACCATGAGGGCTAGATTTACCTGCTCCTTTTCGGAATCTGAGCTTGATGATTCTGAGCTTGTGACCTCATCATTTTCCCAAGCAGCCGCTATGGCTTTTCTTTTAAACTTCTTGTGCTGCTTCTTAGGCTTCACGGTTTGACCAGTCTTTTTGAGCCTTGGGCAATCTGGTCTCAGATGTCCAGGTTTTCTGCATTCATAGCAGACTGGTTCTTTTTCTTTTCTCTCTTTCTTTTGAATCCTTCTTGATCCATTTTTCTTCTTGAGAATTTTCTGAAGCTTGGACAGAACTTCATCCATATTACAGTCTTCAGAATCTGCATCCTGGGAACTAGAAGAGGAGATGGAAGGAGCAGCTACAACTTTAAGAGCATTAGTACATTTCTTCTTAGATGAGCTTTCAGATAATCGCTCCATATTTATTTCATGTGCCATGAGAGAACCTATTAAATTATCGATTGATAATTTAGTTAAATCATGGGCCTCTTCAATAGCAGTTACTTTAGGTGTCCATGAAATGGTTAAAGACCTAAGTATCTTCCTAACAGTTTCTTCATTGGAAAGAGTTTTACCAAGAGAATTTAAACCTACTACTATGCTTGAAAATCTATTATACATAGTAGTAATGTTTTCGTTTGGAAGCTTTTTAAATTGTTCATATTGTGAAACAAGAATATCTATTCTAGTTGTTTCACTTTATCCGTTCCTTCATAAGTTATTTGCAGTTTATCCCAAATTTCTTTAGCAGATTTGCATGTAGATACTCTACTAAATCCTTTTTAGATAAGGCACAACATAAATAATTTTTTGCCTTAAAATTAGAGATAGTTTACTTTTATCAGCAGGTGTAATGGCAGTAGTGCCTTCAACAGGAACAAAAACATAATCACCTACCTCGATTACCTGCCACAGATCAAAGTCTGTGCCTCGAAAATGAAGCATTCCATTCTCATCTTCCAATATTGGTAGTCTTCTCTATCAAAGAATGGAGGTCTGGTGACTAATTGACCTTCAACATATCCTTGAGCTGCCATGGATCTTTGCTCTAAGATCGTTGGATCTTCTTGAAAGTTCAGAGACCCGCTCTGATACCACTTGTTGGCCCGTTTGGTATGGCAGCAAGGTAACCTAGGGGGGGGGAATAGTTTTTTCTGGAATCTGAAATCAAAACCTGAACACTTAAAAGTTTGGTTAGTTAGTGTGATGAAGAGTGGCAGTGCGGAAGCAAAAGAACAATCACACAAAAGCCCATGAGATTTATCTTGGTTCGGCCCTTCCACATGGAAGTCCTACGTCCAGTCCCCAAGCAAACTCTTGAATTTCACTAACCGAAGGTGTAAGGCCCTCTAATTTCCGTCGCATTATTTGCAATTAGTGTGAATATTTGTGCTTGTGTGTGTATGTACATAATTACGTACGTATTAATTAGTATAATTACGTGTGCATGTGTTTATATTAAGTATAAATAATGTATGTATTGCATGATGATAGTATGGATACAATACCATGAACATATTGCATGTGTATAAGCTTGGTATGCATGGTTTTCTGCATAATTAGGGTTCTGGCCGAAGGCCACCTTGGCGTCAAGCCCAGGCCGTTGAGCTGGTGTCAGCGTCCAAACATGGACGCCAACACTAACTCCGGCGTCCAGCGATATGGACGCCAACTTCTCTGGCCTGCATGCGCAACAGAGCTGCAAGCTTCTGAAACAAGGCATGGCCACCATTGGGGGATGTCCCCCAACGGCTCTAAAGCTGTCTAATCGGTATGGTGAGTGGGTGAGGGCTCTCCAAATCTGAACCCGAAGTGGCCTCTCCCACTCTTTCCCTTCACCCTAGCAAGAGGAGAAGAGAAAGAAAAACCCTAGAGAAGCCTGTGAGAAAAACCCCTTTTGGCACCCTCAAATCCGACCCCTTGGACCCTGATCCGGGTCCCCCTGCTGCAAGGAGGTTGCTGGACCAACGAGGAAGGCTTCCCCGACATCCCCTCGGCGTGGAGATCATCCAGGAGCCCGGAGGAGAGATCGTTTGGAGGCACTTCTGCAACTTCTTGGACTGCCCAAGGAGGTCTTCACCAAGCCTCTAAATCCCTTAGAAGAATTTTTGAAAGGCAAGTGACCTATCCTTGATGTCCCCTTATGAGTCTAGGTTGGTTTTGTGAATTTTAAGGATTTTTCCTCGAGTCCTAGACCCTCCAATTCACCCAGATTCAGAGCTCGGGTCTGTGTTTCTGCACAGACCTGGTTAGACGGCAAGGTCCATGGACGTCCAGATCATCCTTGGCGTCCATCAACCATGCCGCTGACCCTGAGTCAGCGGCCAGAGACCGCCGTCGAGTTTTTCTGGACAGAACAGTGAGCTGTTCTGTCCCTCTTATACATTAATTTCGGTATGTTTTACGTGATGAGAATATGGTAAATCTTATACCTATGTATATTGTGCATGTGGTGGTGTGAATGAATGTGGTGTGATGGTGAATGTGGGTTATTAGTATCTTTTAAATTGTGAGCATGACTTGTAGATAATTTGCAAATCCATGTTCCATGATTTGGATTAGTGGAATGTCTTGGTTGCAGTCTATTCATGAAGAATTGTGGGGCATGTATGTATGTTTTGAAATTTTGGTAATTCATGCATGCTTGCGAAATTGCTAATAAGTTCGGTAGAATAAAATGAAAGCATGCAAGAATGATTGGTAGTATTCAATCCATAGATGTATGAATTAGGAAAATTTTGTGTTCTCAGTTCATGCATATGTGAATAGCTTATGTTTAAACAGCAAGTGGCTAATTTGCAAAATGTGTTAGACCCATTTAACTTAAGTTGTTAATAGCATGCTAATTAGGCGTTTTATTTTCTGTAAATCCTATTTAATCAGAAAAATCTGAAAAATTGAGGGTATGACCTTGAACCCGAAAACAGCATGTGGTTAAATTTCAGGTCATTTGGATCAGTAAATAAAAAGTTATGTGTTTTCTTGTGAAATATGATAATTCGTACATATGATCGTAATGTGATTAGATTTTGTTTAAACCCAGCATGATTAGTGGTTTACTGTATGTTAAACCTTGAAATTCT
>CM024760.1:60011526-60363694 GCA_014218235.1 Colocasia esculenta
AGGCGGAGGCCTCACCGAGAGGCCACCATTGTGGATGGCTGAGGCTGCTGTGGGTGAGCACCAGTCGGTGGTGGCAGAACGACGCCAGTTGGTGGTGGTGGCAGCATCGGGGGTGGCGGGGCAGTACCAGTCAGTGGTGTAGCAATCGGTCGCCGAAGCAAAAGAGGAGGGGGAGAGAGTGGACGTCGACAGATTTGGGGGGAGAGAGCATGGACATAGGGTTAAGATTGGGGATTTGGTTTTCTTTTGGAGGGGGATGGGAAATTTTTGAGCGGGATTTGGAGTTTTTGCGGAGGGGGAAGAGAAGATTTGGAATTTAATTAGTTTAACAAAATATTATTTTTAATAAAATAATTATATTTTGTTTAATTAGTTTAATATTTAAATATATAAATTAAGTTTAATTTTAATATTTAATTAATTTAAATATAATATTTTTGTTAATTGATTATTAATTATATTTATATGTGAAAATTAACCAAATTTAAGAAAATATTACATTTTGTTATAAGAAAAATATTTAAAAACTAGATAATATTATAAAATAGATTATGACTACTATTAAAAACATACAATGCATATACTAATTTTTTTTAAATGATTACTATATCCATAAGTAAATTATTATTAAATCATTGGATATTTATTTTGATCAATATCTGATGTTTGGATTACGTACAGCCCTTCCCAGTTTGGAAGAAAATAATAAAGTAGTCTCTAGATGGGAAACCGATAAAATAAAAATCTATCTCAAAATGAAGAAAAACAAGAAATAAAATATTTAAAAATAATCATAACAAAAATTTCAAAAACAATCATTCCAACACACTTAGATAAACTAACAGTATATATTAGTCAAAATTATTGGGTTGGAATTGTTACTATAGAAAAATAAAAGGATGTTGTAAGATAGACATCAGAAAAATTCAGCAAAGTCGAATTTAACTATTCAACTTATGAAAATGAACTTTTAGCAGTTTTAAAGACAATAAAAAATTTTAAACATTGGTTACTTCCATCAGAATTTAGTATTAACACAGATAACAAAGGTTTATATCATTATATCAAGAACAAAAAGGAAGATCAAAATAGTAGAAGAATTAGATGGTTCATGCAGCTAGAAGAATTTAATTATTAATATATTTTTTACCTAGATATCAAAATATTATTGCTGATTTTTTGTCTCGTCCTTTGCAGAATGAATAACAAAAGCTTTCTGACAGCAGCCCTGAAAGGCAAAGATAAAGAAGTTCCAAAGGTTCATAATCCAACAACATATTCTCCCGATTATAAACTTAGCCTTTGCCGAAGAAAATATATCTATAGATATTTCAAATAATCATAATCAGAAGGTAATTCATATATCGCCCAGGCCAAAAGCTCATATAGATGTGTTCATAATAATTTATCACGATATGCATATGATATGATTAATAATATCTGGAAAAGCTCTGGTGGTCTTCAGAGTAATTCTGATTATATAATGGCAATAAGACGACTTGAAGAATTTATAGCCACCCTTGAGTCTTATATGCATATTTTAATATTGAAAGGCATAATCATCAAGAAAAAATATTTTCGCTAGAAAAAGAGTCAGCTTTAATGTCTGTCTCACATAAAGAACTCCTGATAAATACCATCCGTCCCTTTATAGAATCATATATCCAGAAGGAAAGTCCAAAAAACTAGTTGAACATGATAAATAATTAATTACAAAACCAAGGATCAACCTCGCTTGTCCTTGAAAAAATAAAAAGAGTTGCTACATATAATTATATAAGCAAAACATTTCCTCCAGAAGTGTTTGATATAATCGATAAAAAATTTGGAATGATCCTATCCTTGACATCTATGAGGAATACAAGGAAAATATTATCAGTACATGGTATTTAAGACGAATAGCTTTAACTTATGATATGGTAAATGAATGAGCTATATATGCTATAGAACAAGAAATGTTGCAAAAATTAATCTTGTCCAAACAACATATAGCAACCTTAAATTTCCCAATGATAGTCAAAACGGTTGTCGGATGACTTTCAAAATTAATTCAAACAATCGAAATATCTATAAGGGCAACTTTTCCCGAACCAATCATAGGGAGAACATATCCCTCACTACAGATATGGGAACTCACTCCCCAATGCTCTTTCATGATGTTTTATGAGAAACAACCAACAATGGTGATTGGCATCACGAACAGAGAAAAAATATCAGTCTTATCAAGCACTACCATAAATTTCCGTCTACAACTAGATCATGGTGTGATGGAAGGATAATGGTGGTTGATAAGTGTAAAGTCATCCAGTATAATATAATATATCATCATATGAAATATAAAAGGTAAATATTACTATTTTGAATATATAATAAATAAAATAAAATATTTTTAAGCATAATGTTTTATCATATAATTATATTCACTACACAAATATAATACATTTACAAATATGCAAATACAATGTGTATAATATATATATAAATATCAACTAAACAAAAAATGTAACTTATAAATTTATATTATATATATATATATATTTGTCTTTGTTTTATTTTATATAATAATTATATATAATATATTTATTTGAATAATGCAAATAATTATATCAATAATATAGCTAAACTACCATAATATAAATAAAATAGGTAATAGTTAGCAACAATGGTTAATAAAAATAAAGTAAAAATAACATATAATGTACACATATATTCAATAAACTAAAAGTGTAACTAATGAATTTGTATTTGTCTTATTTATTTTTTAAAATAATATATAAACTATATATAATAATATAGATAACTATATCTATAATATAACTAAATTACTAATAAACAATATAATTAATAGTTAGCACCATCGGTTGGTTAAATATAAATTGGGGAGGAAGATTTATGTGTCTCTGAACAGCGACAGATCAGCGACGGAAACTTCTGTCGCCTATTAGGGTCGAACAAAGTCCATCGTTCATCTGTCGCTGATTGGCGATGGAAGGAGGCGTCGCTAGCCAATCAGCGACAGATTAGCGACAAAAATTTTTGATCGCACAACATCACAGCTAATTAGTTACGCTTCAGGGACGGGAAAACTTCGACGCAAATTCCACGCTGAATAGCTACAGAAATTTACGAGCGAATTCTTCTGTCGCTGATGCGTCGTTGATTGGCGACAGATTAGCGAGGGAAATATTTCCATCACTAATGCGTCCCTACTTTGCGAGAGAATATTTGCTTAGCAAATTTGTCGCTATTAGCGATGGAAATTTTTTGTCGCTAATAATAGTTTTTCTTGTTGTGACAATATAACAACTGTACAACATGTCCCAAGTAATAGCACAGATACAAGAAAAAAAGTACAGTCTTTAAGAGGCATACCCCGAGAACTTGCAAAGCACATCTCTCAACTCACTCAGGTACAAGAGCTCACAACACTCGCTATCACTGCTGCTGACAGCACACAGCGCCACAACTGTCTCCGCAACCCGTCCAACATCGAGCTCCCGCAACGACGAGCCCCTAACTGAAGAGAGTAGGGGGTGAGTCTCGCAAACAAGGCCCAGTAGGGATTACCAGTCCCTCACCGGCCAGAGCAACAGGAACTCCAAAAACAGGAAACTACACTAAAAAGCTATAAAGCGGGGAACACCTACAGCAGGATACTATAAAAGCAGTGGAACAGAACAATGCAACGTCACAACCGCCAACCAAGGTCGTGACACACACACACGACTCCCGCAGAAACAAACGGAGTCGGACACCAAACGGAAGCAACCCTCGGCGCACCCGCCGAGACTACGCAACAACCAGGTGAGAACGACGTCTCACCACAAGCACGGCCACCTCAGACCTCCACAAGGTCGAATGCTCACAAGCAGAACCACCGTGGACCCCAGACACACCACGAGGTCGGAAAACCACACACACTGGTGCCACCACGGACTGGCACCAAAGAACAGGACTACAAAACCGAGAGAACACCGAGCGGAAACCACCAGAAGCATGGGCCAACAAGGCCAAACCAACAACGCCTACGGAAGCTAGACACGGCCAGGCTACAACCACTGGGCAGGCTAGGGAAATGAGTCGTACTTGGAAACGTCTTGAGGAAACACCATCACAACAACAGCAACCAAGCCACCGCCACTGGCAGCCAAGAGGAGGACACACCAGCCACTCCCTCTGCTCACCAGCCTAGCTCCTGCCTCCACCTCTCTGGAAGAGCGAGACAGAGCCGCTACAGAACACCACAAGAACGCACGCAACACCGCAGCCTGGCCAAATTGCGGCCCTACGCCTAGCACCACTACGTGGCTCCGGAACCAACGCAAAGAGAGGCAGTGAGACAAAGGACTGTCTGGGCCGCGCCGGGAAGAGAAACGCCTCAACGACCTCAGCGTCCCGCCCCAGACAAGAGAGCTCTATAAACGACTCGGCGCCGCTGTCCAAACCTCATTTTCCCCTCAGCTCCAGAGTCTGCCAACTCGGCTGCCAATTTTAGTACGCTCATAGCCCAAAGCACTCCCTCAATAGGCTCCCGAGGATGGGGGTCCTAGGCAATGGAGACAATCTCTGAACGGGACAATCCCTCAAGTGCTAAGCACTGGGCAAACAGGCGGGGCAAGCATAACAAGAACCACGCAGAACCACTAGCTTGTAACTCATGACAAGCCCAGCAAGCAAGAGGCATGCACGGACCCTCAAGAGGGTCGATAGCCAACCAAGGCATGCACGAACAAGCTAGAAACTCACAACACCACCTGACAGTATGGAAAACATTTCACTACTAATAATCGATTGACCGCCGATCAATCGATTATTAGACATACGCGACCCTCTTGGCACCGCCGCCAGGACACGACCACGAATGTGTCACTTTCAGTCACTAACACAACCAGGTAACATGTCGCGTTCCCCATTTGAAGGTCCTAAGGGCAAGCCAGCCCTAGAGCACACGCCGATACCGCAACCAGAACCACGGAAACACCCGAGGCAACGCAGGTACTATTGTGTCCCCCCCCCCCCCCCTAGCCGTCGCGATACCATCGCGATGGGGAAGGGCACCGCGACAACAACCTTGTCGTGACAGGGAAAAACGCTGCAACAAGATCCCGTCGGACCATCCGACAGTGACACCATCGCATCAGGCCGACGTTTCGCGACACGATCGCCCCCTCTGGTGTCGCGACGTGCACCGCGGTCGCAACATCAGAAGAAGGGCAGACCCGCAGGATGTTCCATCCCGGGGCCACCCACAAGCCACACACATACCACACGGAAGAGGGGAGCATGGAGAAGCTATCTAAACTAACTAGAAAGCACGAGAAGCTCCCAATCCACTTGGATCGAGAAGAGCACAAGCAATCCCTACCTTAACCGAAGAACCGAACCCATATGGGCTCTTCACGTCGGATTGGCCACCTCCTCCTCGCTCCATGCAAGCTCCACAATGCCAAGGCACCACGAACAACCCTCCTCCTCACTTGAAACGCACAAAGGGGAGAGAGGGAGGTAGAGCACTGTCGAAGGGGGAGGAGAAGAGAGGGGAAGGAGAAAAGGGGAGAAGGGGTCACCGGCCAAGTCCTTAAGCCTTCGGCACCTAAGACGCGATGGGGTGACGCGTCGCATTAAGGACCTTAACGCGATGAGTCAACACACCGTGACAAGAACGCATCCCCCAGGGATGCCGTGACAACACGATAGGTCGTACTGACACGCCTGCCACCCTGACAGGTGTCAGACGACCGAAGCGACGGAACACTATCGTGACCCGTTGACCGGTCGCGACAAGAACGCGATAGGAAAGCTGAGCACGACAATGATAACTGTCACGTCGGACACCCATGACGCGATACTAACACGTCGCCCAGCCCAAACGCGTTAGTGGCCAGTCATCCAAGACACCAGATGGAGAGCCGGGAAGCCGGGTCTTACACAAATGACTATACAATGTGAGAAAATAATCAAATGTTAATGTAAGCTTCTTATCTGCCTCATCTTTTTAAAATCATAAATTGAAACCTAAAAATATAAAAAGTGACACGATACTTTAAATAAAAATGATATAATGATACAATTAAAGAAAGTATATTTATCTATATCAATATATATACCTCTTAGCATGAATATCTTCATTCTCAACTAGCATATTTCTTGTTGCATTACTCAAATTTGCTCTAGGTAATAATTCTTATAGTCTAATACAAACATAAGTATCACTAGATTGGAGAACAACTTCAAACTGATGCTCATTAGATATAATAGTTAACAATATAAAAGTGTACTGGTAGACATAAAGATAAGGAAACATCTATCTTGAATTTAATAAGAATAAAATATTATTTGCAACATGTTCTAATCTTAGAAAAACGGAGAGCATATACGCTTGGTGCATGAATAAATGTCCTTGCTTTTCTTGAAAGATGACTTTCTACCTGAACATAATTTTCGTCTTTCTACATTATTCCTCAAGGCCAAAAACACAATAATGCCAAACCATATATATATATATCCTACGACATCTGATATATGTTAAGTTGATTCTAAAGATGCATGTGTTACATATAATTCTTATTCCTATTTTCATTGTACTAGATAGTTAAAAATGTTCCAGAAGCATTCTTGTGCTAATTAATTTGAAATTCCAACCTCCATTGTGTTAACTTTTTTATTTTTGAAAAGAATAAAGAAGGATTCATGTCCAACGTAATTACACCTACATAAAATTAAACACGACAATTTATCCATCTATTGATAAAAATTTTTTTATTTAAATTAGAGTAAAATACCGATGGAGTTGGAATCGACGACACTGGTTGGACTCGAGTAGATGTTGTCGATCGATCGTAACCTCCTCTTCCTACATGTTTACATTGGACAAAAGTTCGATCCTCACGTTTGTTGTTGGAACTTGATATATTATCTCCATATTTAGAGCCTCCACCAGTAGGGGGTCTCATGTTGCAGGCAATTCACCAACGGGGACGGGGACAAGCGACGGTGCTGCAGATGCCGGATATGTGCAAGTGGGCGTGGAAGATGTGCGGCGGTGACAAACTTCAGTCGACAATCGAGAAACTGTAGGACAGCGCTAATGCAAGGGGTTGCTGCAGCGAGGATCGCCGCAACATCGGGTGTGCAAGCCTGTCAGCGAGGGGGTTGAACGACAGACTTGTTGCGGCCTGTGTACAAGTTGAGATACAAGTCTATAGCATGCGCTTAAGGAGTGATAGGTGTGTCTCCAGCATCATGCATGTAGTAGAAGGACCGGCCTTACGTCGAGATGGACCTTGCGCTCACAATCAACAAGGATGCTGATGGGCAAGGCAGATGCCAGCGGTTGCTTGTGCGTGCAAGGGGGCCGTGTCGACGCATGGGATCTTCACATCTGTAGGCGATCATGAAGGCGCCGACGGCTGCAGCGAAGACTTGCGAAGCGTGCAGGGCCGACAGTCATCCGCGAGAGGAAGGCGCCGATGGCTGCTGCGAAGACTTGCGAAGTGCAAGGTCAGCAGTCATTCATGAGAGGAAGGCGCTTGCGAAGCGTGCATGGCCGGCAGTCATCCGCGAGAGAAAGGCACCGACGGCTGCTGCGAACTTGCGAAGCGTGCAGGGTCGACAATTGTCCGCAAGAGGAAGGCACCAATGGCTGCACGAACTTGCGAAGTGTGCAGGGCCCGCCTGTCATTCGCGAGGGAGCGGCAGCTGGGTAGTGATCACCTCGATGGGTCACGATGGCTGGGCATACACGAGGAGGCTTCGATGGGTCACGGGGCTTGGTGTGCGACGACGCAGGTGGGGTATTTGTCACGTACAGGGATATGAGATTATTTCCCACTAAATCCCGCGGGAGTAGGTTTCCCACATAAGTAACTTTCCCCCCAAAACATCCGTAACTCCAAATGAAAATATAGCTAATAAATATGTTGGTAAAATATAATGGTCATCTGATTAGAAAAGTTGGCAGCCAATATTTAAAAAAGTTGTTTATTAACAACTAATCATTATTGCTACTAAATGTAATAGTCACTATAACTATCGAGTTATTTTATTAGAAGCTATTTTGTAAAAAATGCTATTAATTAACAACAAATATAAATTGGCTGCTAGTAAAATTACTGCTAAAAACAAATTTGGCGTAGTGTTCCATATGGTACATTACGCGAGGATGAAGTTTTGAAGTTGATTGTTTCTGTTGTCCACAAGTATGTTGATTTTGATGATGGCAAAATGATTTTTGATGTTGGCAAAATGAGTTTTAACAAACATGCTTTAACCTTCGAATGATTGTAATTAAGTTGAGCTTGAATATTACATATACACGTCCATTTGATGCCAAATTTTGATATGTTGTGCACTTACTCATTTTTTTATGTATATGGAGCTGTGGAAAGTTTTTTGAATAGATGCAAAGCGAGTGCAAAACAAAATTGGGCACTTAATCGCTTTTCACATAACTGTGTTCTTCTGCAATCAGTCCAAGAGGTGGATCGTCCCAAGATGAAGCGATGGACCGCTTTTCCCAGGGAGCAAGGTTTCTAGCGTAGCTTGTAGGAGGTCAACCGCTTCATGGCCACAGTCGATCTTTTCCGGCCATTTTGTATTATTTGCTCTCACGTGCGGCCTCTTTTGGTGAGAGTTTCTTACCCTAATGTCCTCCCCTATATAAGCTCTTATTCTCTCACGAATTTTGGTGAGAGGCGCAAAATTTTTTGGGATGTTCTTAGGAGATACCTTTTTCTCTTTCCCTTTCACAATAGCCACCTTGTGCATAGAGAATGTTCTTCGTTTTGGTGCTTTTTTGTGATGTTTTTGCAGATTCAAAGGTTTGGAGAGATGGGGTGGATTTAAAGTTTGAGGATTCTTGAAGATCTAAAGGAAAAGTCTAAAAGATCTATGGTGTTTTTGAAGGTTTGAAAGGTCATCTACTAAGGGGGAGTTGTGGAACTTGATGATCTTTTGTAGACAATAATTTAGAAGCTGAGGAGGACATCCACATCAACATGGACGACCACTCTAAGGGGATTTCACCTTTTTTAGCCTTATACTTTATGAATATTTTGATTCTTGAGCACTATACCTTGAACTTGAGATTTATAGTATGTGTGTGTGTGTGTTTTGCGTGTTTATCACATCTGTGAGGTATGGGGGTACTCCCTCTATTATAATATTAATGTTTAAAGAATGTGTGTGTTCGTCCATTTAAATTTATTTAACAAGATGTGAATGTGTGAGTGTGAATCTTTGTTTTGAAGGATGTGCATACAGGTGGATATAGTATATGTATCATTTTTGCATGATATGAAGATTTTTTTCAATATGTGAATGTATGGGTTTTTTTTTTCACATGATGTGTACACATGTAGATATGCTCCTAATATAGGGGAGATGCTGTCGATTTTTTATATATAAATTATATAAATTGTTTATAATATCAATCTTTTTAGATATGAGTTCACGCAGTGGATCATGGGTTCGGAGATCACGGATTGTGGATGACGTACCGGGTCATGATTCATCTGAAGACTCTATTGTAGGTCATCCCTCTCAAGCCCATGTTCCTGTTCCTACCACTCAGGGGGCATCTTCTGCTGCATCTGCATCTCTTCTGTAGCAGATATATGTTCACATTCAATATCATTGCAATTTATATTTACTTTAGTTTTATATAATCTAATCATTTTCTTTATATATATATCTTTACATAGAGACACCGTTGTGGGGTCGGAGGAATAAGTGGAATGTGAATAGAGCTTGGGAATAAGTGGAATGTGAGAGTGCTCAGTGGATACTGCGTAGGTGAGCAAGGGACAAATTTTGTGAGCCATATGGGCATTGTCATCAGACTGTATTGCAAAATATGGCAGAAATTTTTTAAAAAACTTCTTTAAGAGACAAGGAATGCGATATTTAGAGATCTTGATGTAAGAATTTAAATATTTAAGTTGATTTTATATATTTGTGAGATATTTAAATTGGATTGGTAATATATGTGTAAATGTTGTACCGATGGGACCGAACTCCTCAGACGGATAAGGAGATGTTACAGCATATGACAACCATACACAAAGGTTGGCGTGTGATGTTGAAGTATTAAGTAAGTCATTTTTTGAAAGTAATATTTGATTTTTTTGTATCTTGATAATGAATATTTTGTTAACTTTGTAATTGTCATTTCGTAGCATTATAAGGGCAAGACTTTTGAGGATACTGTTACATCTGTTCCAGTTGGTGTTGATTCGTCAGATTGGCAGACAATGTGTGAAAAATGGAACACAAGGGAGGAGCAAGTAAAATAATATGATTTAATTACATATAGTACTTATGATCTTCTGCTTGTTATTTTATCAAATATATTTATTGTCTTCTTCTTTACAGGATATTGCTGAGCGTAACAGGCAGAATCGCACCCATCAGAAGATGACATATCGGCGGGGGCATACAAGCATATATCAATTAAAAGATGATTTTGTAAGTTCTCCATTTTATTGAATGTAATTTTAATAATCTCTATTGATTTTTTTTCTTATTTGATGATTATTATACATTTAATTTTAACAGGTGAAGACTCATCAACGTGAGCCCGATCGCATGAAGATTTTTAGGATGGGGAGAGGTAAGACGTCCATGACCGTACCCAACAGTGGGTTGATGATGAAAGCAACGATCATTTTGTAAGTGTATCTGTCTTATATAAAATATTTTTAATAAATTATTTTATAATTGAAGATTTTTTTTGTTAATAAAATATTTCTTTTATAGAGGAGGAACCATATGACGACTCCTTCCGTCCAGAGTGATGATGTCTCTCCTATTTCAGTCGAGGATGCCTTCATAGCTGTCATGGGATGGGACAAGCCTGGCCGTGTTCACTGCACGGATAAGGCTGAGACGTTCGGCAATTGGTACGGGAGAAGAGAGGGATCGAGCTCTTCAGACGGCTACCACACTCAGGTGCATCAGTTGCAAAATCAAAACAAAAAGATGGAGGAGCTGTGTGCAGAGAGGAGTAGAGATCTTCAGGAGCTACATGATATATGTAATCAGATGTCAGAGATGCGAGCCCTCACGCAGCGATTGGCTGGTCAGCCATCACATGTGTCTCCTCCTGCAGTTGAGGGGAGTGATGTGTCTACTAATAATTATGATGATAATGATGATTAGATTGTTATAGTTTGTGAGATACTTTGTATTTTTTTGGATGATTTATTTATGATATATTTATTTTTAGATAATTTATGTGTGCTGGTATTAGTTTTAAAAGATGATTTAAACATGTGGTAAATGAAAATTTTAAATAACTTTTTTAACAAAAATACAATATATGTAGACAACTGTAGTCGTCTACATAAGGTTATGTAGATGGTTTTGATAACTATCTACATAAAATTATGTAGACGGCTAAGTTGGCCATCTACATAAGTTTATATAGATGGTTGGAAAACTGTCTACATAAGTTTATGTTGACAGTTAAGTTGGCTGTCTACATAAGTTTATATAGATGGTTGAAAAATCAACTACATAAGTTTATGTAGACGACTTTCACTAACAGTCTACATAAGATTTGTAGATGGCTTTAGCCATCTACATTACACTTTTCGTAGATGGCGTAATTTAACCGTCTATATAAGCTTTGTAGACGGGTTATTTGTTGACGATGTTTAGATGGCTTATTGGCTGTCTACAAATGTTTTTGTAGACGATGTTTTGACTTTTGTGGACGACTTACAGCCATCTACATATCATCTTCCCCTAGTAATATCTATTTAACCCCCTTCTAAATTTCCCTTAAGCTCATTCCACATCGCTCAAATACATCTTCAGAAGGGGAAGAATTCCTCAAAAGAGTGAATTAGGTTACAAGGTGCACCTACGTAAGGCACTAATCTCACACAGAAACGAGTATGTGGTCATGTACGCCTGGTCGGGTAGGATCCGAGAGGAAGCCATGAGTTAACTTTGGAGCCGATGGAAGCCGACTTTTACGCTCCTGCCCTAGTAGGGCCGTGGTATTGCGAAACTGAGGATAGCGCAACAGGTAGAGGCGTCAACTAGGCCTTGGAACTTTCAAGGGAGTCCGGCTAGGCATTCAAAGGTGGGCCCCTATATTTGTTCCATGTTACGATGCCATCAAATATATGTTGTAGCATGGATCTAGATAAACAAGCTACTTCTTGAGTTCTGGGAGAGAAGATGTCTATTCTCCATATCAAATGTGGTGGGACGGCCGATCAACGTAGATAGTAAAGGAACAGGAGAAGACGAAATGGAGAGGAAGGATGTGCAATTCGTAATGATTGCGAGAGCCACCAGTTTTCAATATAAATAGATGCACATTACAAGAAAAGTAAGATTTGTAACAAAAAATATAAAATCGTATACAAAATATTTCATAGACAGCTAAGCAACCATCTATAAAGCCGTCAACAAAAATTTCGTCAACAAAAGATACGTAAACGGCTATTTACAACCGTCTACAAAAGTAATATAAGTAGACGGTTATACAACCGTCTATATACATTAGTAGATGACTACGTCCCCCATCTACAAAAGTTAGATATATAGACGGCAATAATAGTCATCCATAAAAATAACATATGTAGACGATTATTATAACAGTCTACAAAAAATTATATGTAGATGGTTATTACAACAATTTATAAAAAAATATATGTAGACGGCTACAATAGTTATCTATAAGATTAGATATGTAGACGACTATAATAATTGTCTACATATCTTTCATTCGTACCAAAAAATTGGCCTCTGCTCCACCAAGGATCTCGCCCATCCTTGGCAGAGCAGAGGCTGAGACCTGCTCTTGCCTCCACTTGAGCGCCCCCAGGTAAGAATCAGCCATGACAAGCCCGCAACGCCGCTGCTCCCCCTCCCCATGGCCAGCATGCAGAATTCAAACTTGCTCCTGCAGAGGCAAAATTTCCTGGCCAAGCCCCAGCCAGTCCTGCAATGGGTCGAACTTGGCTGTCGCCACCATCGCCGGCGAAAAACCCTCCCCGAGACCAATCACGGTCAGAAAGGTCCTTCACATTCAATACGCGCGGTCCGTGCTCACCAAAGGGGCGCCGACGAAAGGTCCTCCACATCCAATACGCGGGGTTCGTGCTCACCAAAGGGGCGCCGACGAGGCAGATCTCCGAGTCCACTCGCTCCCCCCCGTGAAGAACCCCTAGAGGACCACGATCCCTGCAAGGGCAACCCATCCCTTATCACCGAGCCTCGCCATGGAAGACGAGGAGGAGGAGGAGGTGGCCATCGCTGTTGGGGGAGGTTGCAGGTGGGAACAGACGGACCTAGAGGTTGCGGGTGGAGTCAACAATGACATCGGCGGTGTGGACGCCGTGGACAGGCCTGGGGTTGGCGTTCACACTGGGGTCGAAGATGGAGAGGAGGAAGCGGTTGACGGTGTGGTTCGAGAGGTAGGCAGAGTCGGTGATAAGGGAGCAGGGGTGACTGGTGAGCGTCCGATGCGAAGGGAGCAGGGGCGAGCTGGCGACGGCAGGTTTCTGGGCGTCCGACGAGAAGGGAGCAGGGGCGAGCTGGCCGGTTCCTGGGCGTCTGGCGCGAAGGGAGCAGGGACGCCATGAGTGGGCTGGGGCGACGCGGAATGGCCTGCGCCGCTGCTGGCGATGATGCGGACAGGGCAGGAGCGCCTACGGGCTTCACGCTTAGAGAGAGACAGATGAAGAAGAGAGCGACAGAGGGCAGAGAAGTTCATGGGAGAGAGAGGGATCCGTGAGAGAGACAGATCTGAGAGAGGAGAGGGAAGAGAGATGAACGGGAGGGAGGGAGAGATGACAAAGGGAGGGGGTTGAAGACACATATAATTCTCGAAAGGCTCCCCCCCTCGCCTTGGAATATAACATGTACACAATTGTCAAAAAAATGCCGATTGTTAATAGGTGGACTAAAATTGATTTTTTAGAAAATTTATGTAATGCCATGTTTTGACACTGTTTGAGACTTGCCATGTTAATATTTTATAAAATTTATAAATCAAAAGAACTAACATTACATAATGTGATATTTTTTAATAAATATTGAGTACTGTAGCTCTACAGTAAAAATAATTTTTTAAAACTAAGAAAGTAAAAGGATAAAATTTTAATAAATATTGAGTACTGTAGCGCTACAGTAGGATAATGTAGCATTACAGTAACTGCTACTTATAAAAAAATATATTTTTAAATGTTATTTTTTTTAATATTTTTAAAAAATTATAAATCAAATCAACTAACATTATCTAATCAGATTTTTTTAAAAAAATTCAAGCTAAGAAAGAAAAAATAAAACATTTTGAATGAATAGTAAATTATTGTAGCTACTGTAGCGCTACAGTAAAATTATGTAGTACTACAGTAGGTGCGATTTATGTGCGTGCAGTGTTGGTGAGGCCTTTGAAAGCACCAGTGTGCCGTGCGGGGAGAGGTGGCTGTGCATATTTTGAGCCCGATCGGTGGCGAATCCGGTCACAGGTGATGGACTGGTTGATCCCCGGCCCGCCATCGATATGTGCAGAGGAATGACGAAGAAGAAGAAGACTCACCGTGCAGTGAGATGAGGAAGAAGATGACGATGCCACGGCGACATGACAGCATATCTTACACACGCCACGAAGAAGATGAGAAGCAGGTGCAGCCACGGAGAGGATGGAAGCAGTTAGGTGGAGGTTTCCAGGGGAGGCACCTACCGTGCGAACGGGACGTGCTGGCTACGCACAGTAAATAAGCACGTACGTGAACGACGTTCAACGACGGGAGGTCTCCCAGCCGCATGACGAAAGCCCCTGCATGGGAGTGGCCTCCGCATGCACACGGTAGTTGCAGTAGATGGGTATTGAATGTCCCCTGCATGGGAGTGGCCTCCGCATGCACACGGTAGTTGCAGTAGATGGGTATTGAATGTGACGACGGAGTTCTACTAACCACGCGACGGAAGCCCTTACACGCCAGAGAACGTCGATCGGGTGCCGACGGACTCTGTGGGCGGCCACTCCAGCCCGTCGACACATCGGGCGATGTAATTTTTACAGACAACAAGGCTCCGCCACGAAGCAGCGGCAGGGAGTGAGCAGTGGGACGCGAGCATGAAAGGTTGGTGGAGGGGGACGGCAAGTCGTAGTGCACCATGCTGGGGGAAGAAGGAGCAGGTTGGGGGCTGGGGAAGGGAGACGACGGTGCTTTGGGAAGATGGAGGGGGAGGGGACGACGCCACGACGGTGCTTCGGGAAGATGTTGAGAATATATTGGACACCAATTGAGCAGCAACTATACTGATGTGCACGACGTTGCAGCGGGAGAAAACTCGAAGGTGAAAGAGAAGAAGAAAAAAAATAAAGTGCTGTGTTTAATCATTCGAATATAGTCCTGCCATGTTTTGCACACTGGCCATCGTTGGTTTAGATGGAAATACATCAATTCTTATTGGGTGCATTTAATTCTTTGCAACTATGTTTTGACGGTACAGTGCAGTTCTTACCCGGATTACATGTATATAGTAGTCATTCTATTTTTTTTAATTCTCTGCCACTATGTTTTGGCGGTACTGTGCGGTTCTTACCCGGATTACATGTATATAATAGTCATTTCTATTTTTTTTCAGGAGATGTTTAGGGGAATAGAGAGTGTCCTGTTATGCGTCTAAATAGAAAGATTTAAAAAAAAATCTATGATACATTTTGGCAATTCGATTTCTTTCTATTTAACAAATTAAAATCACTTGAATTTCTATTTTTATAGGGGATGTTTAGGCGGTACAGAAGTAATCTTGCATGCGATTATTAATAAGTGTATTTATTAATAAATATATTTAAATAGAAAGGTGAGATTTTGACGCAGTAAAATCAAAAAATTTTTGCAGGCGATTTCTGTTTGTATAGTCTTTGCCATAATCTTGTTCACGCCATTGTTGGTCTTAGAGTGAACGGATTTTAAAATTTTTTAAAAAGTATGTGCTATTATCTTTTGGCAGTTCCATATTTTTTGTACCGAAATTATAGGATGGGAAGAGTAGCCGTGATCACAGTACAGAAGTAGTATTACCCGCATATAAATTTTGTGCTATTTTTTGACAGTACATAAATAGTATATTTGCTAAGTATATTTTTGAATATTTTTTTGACAGTTCAGAAATAGTGATATCATTTTTTAAGAGGAAATATTATGACAGTTAAGTGGGGATGATCCTGGTGCTGCCGATTTAAAATTGAAAATATTAGTATAGATGTTAATAGGAGTTATAAAATTGTAAGTTTTTTAAAAATTTATGTGCATGATTTGGCAAGGTTTAGTATGCCGATTTAATAAGATTTATTCACAGTTTTAGGTGGAAGATTTGCCTCTTTAGTAGCTACTTTAAAGGAGTGATGAAGGAGAGATATTTGTGAATTTTGAAGGGAATATAAGCATTCTGGTGCTGCCACGTGGCTGCTCCAAAACTGAGTTTTATTATATTGGTATAGATATAATATATTAATTATTATTATATATATTAATAATATTTAATTATATCTATTTATTTTCTCTATAAATATATTGATATATATATATTTAATTATATATGAAACTATTATTAAAATTAGTTTATATTCATATATATTAAATAAGGGTAAATTAATTAGAAGTCCTTGATAGATATTTGACTTATTTTTTAGTCCCTGACAGAGCTGTAACTCATTACAGTAAGTGTTAAGTCATGTTACAGTATATGTTACGTCATATTACAGTAAAGACATCTTCATTACAGTTAGGGACTTCTAATTAATTTTCTCATTAAATAATTATTTCACATGTGATCACCACAATTATGGTTGGCAATGAGTCGAACTAGAATCGAGACTAAATAGGCCTGGGTCAGTCTTTAGATGACCGGCCCATGTCCGACCTCACCTAGAGGAAAAGTCCGATTTTTAAAAATAGGCCGGGCTCACCCGATTTTAGTCTTTTAGCGCGCGCACGCGCGTGTGTGTGTAGTACATATATATAGGGATGTCAACTGGACCGGGCCGGCCCGGAGGCCCGACCCGGTATAACACAAGCTTGGGTTTTATTTTTTTTATCTATTTTTAAATTTCAGCCCGGCCTGGCCGTGCCCGGAATAAATCTGGGCCGATTCTGGGCTTTGCATGGCCCGGCCCGCCCGGCCCGGCGGCCCGCTCACCCGCGCCCACGCACACGCCCACCGCGCCCACGGACAGCTGCCCCGTCGCCCGCACACCGCGCGCCCCCGCCTCGCTCCCCGCGCCCCCGCCGCCTCGCACCCCCGCCTCGCTCCCCACGCCCCCGCCTCGCTCCCCGCGCCCCCGCCTCGCACCCCACGCCCCCGCGCCCACGCACGCCGCTCGCCTCGCACAGCTCCCCCAGGCCGGGCCGGACCGAGCCTGGGCCGGGCCTTAAAAATTCACCTCGGCTGGGCCTCTTTCCTGAAAATTGGGCTTTTCTTGGGCCTGGGCCGGGCCTGAGCCTATCATCTAGAAACCGGGCTGGCCCTGGGCCAGACCAAGACCGGTCCAGACCCGTCCCATTGACACCCCTACATATATAGATATAGATATTATACATGCGCGCGCGCATGTCTGTGTCTATATATCTATATATAATATTTATATCTATATATCTGATTATATATATATATGTTATAGTTATAGATATATAGATAAATAGATACCATAGGTTAAACAATATAGATACAAAAATATAGATATACATAGAATATATAAAAACATAAAAAGATAAATATTTATATATAGATATAGATATACAACATAGATTCATAGATAATATATATATATAATATATATATATTATATATATATATATATATATATATATAGGTACATATACTATATATATAAAGGGAGAAAATTTAATCTGACAAAATTTTATTTTAAAAAATTAAATTATAATTTTCATAAAATGTATCATCATCTAATAACTTGTGTTTACAATTTCATCTTAATTGAACATCGTTTAAATATAAAATTAAAATTTTGCAAAAAGTAAATACATTAATTTAATTTTCGTATATATAGACGGTTTTAAAAAATCCATCTAGATATGCTTGATATGTAGACGACTATTTGAAGCCGTACATAACATATATAGACGGTTTCTTTTAGCCATCTACATATGTTTGATATGTAGACGACTTTAGAAAGCCGTCGAAGCCGTCTACATATCAAACATATGTAGACAGATGTTTGAAGCCGTCCACATAACATATATAGATAATTTTTTATAGCTGTCTACATATGTTATGTAGACAGTTGACTGTAACTGTCTATATATATTTGATATGTAGACGGTTGTGACTAGCCGTCTACATAGCCAATATATATAGACGGTTTTAAATAGCCGTCTACAAATGGTAGATAGCCGTCTACATATACCATCTTTCTTGTAATGTTACACATACAACATGTAACCACTTGACATGAGCACGAGCACGATACTCAGCTTCCGTAGAAGAACGAGTAATAGTATGTTGTTTGTGAGCAGACCAAGAAACAAGATTTGCATCCATATATATGGCATAGCCATCAGTAGATCGACAATCGTCGGGGCAACCCGCCCAATCAGCATCAGAGAATGCATGCAGCTGTTGAGAGGAAATTTTGTGAATAAGAAGACCAAAGTGAGCAGTGTGCTTTAGATAGCGAAGTATCCATTTTACGGCGAGCCAATGATCTTCCCGAGGGTTTTGCGTAAACTGACATACCATGTTCACAACATAAGTGATATTCGGACGAGTCTGTATGAGGTTTTGCAATGCCCCAACCATGCTGCGATACATATGCTCATCAACGATGGGCTGACAAGAATGAGTAGACAATGTAGCTATGGTACACATTAGTATTTTCAATGGCTTGGCTTCAAGCATGGAGGTGCGTGTAAACAATTCAAATATATATCACTGCTCTGTAAGAAGAAGACCTGAGCTGGTAGATTTAACTTATATCCCAAGAAAATAAATCATTAGCAAAACCAGGAGTCTGAGACATATAAATGGTTTCCTATAAGTGGTCATGGAAAAAGGCATTGGAGATGTCCAACGTACTGTCGAATGGGCCACTGTCGTGAAACGGCAAAGGAAAGAATAGCCTGAATGGTGGTGGGCTTCACTACAAGACTAAATGTCTCGATGTAGTCGATGCCGACTTGCTGAGTGTACCCTTTGACAACTCACTACAAGAAAAACGACATATGTCAGTGGTTATAGGCCATTGAAAAAATAAAAAAATTGGTTGACAAAGACATATGTCAACGACATGAGTCCGTTTACAAAGCCGTCAACATCTTGGTCGTCAACTTATCATATGTCAACAAAAATAAAGCCGTTGACAAAAAAGGCATTTATCTACGGCTATCGTTTGTTGACAAAAACATTTATGACATTGGTCTTAGAGTCGATGATATAAGTTCTCTTTGTCGACATACTAAGTCACTGACAAAAGTTACTTTTATCAACAACTCAAAGCCATTGACAAATATCATATTTGTCAACAATCCATATTATACTGATAAAATAACTTTTGTCAACGACTTTTAGCCGTTGACAAAGATTTTAGTTGTCAACAACACAAAGCCGTTGACAAAAGTTTGTTCTATCGTCGGATATATGGCCGCTGACAAATGTTACATTGTCAACAGATACATACCCACTGACAAAAGTGAGATTATCTTTTGTCAATGAGTTTTAGCCGCTAACAAATGTATGTATAATTTTTAATATAAGTTTTTACAAAAAATCTAATTTCATTTTGTACAAATAACTGATATAATAAACACAACAAAAAAAAAAAAACAATACAACTAAAATAAATCCACATCATACTCAATTCTTATAGCATCAAAGTCTCTAAATACTCAATTCATACAACATCAAAGTCTCTAATTATAATGTCATCAAAATATCTCTCTATCAATCATCATCATCATAGTCATCTCCCTCCGCATTAGTATCTACGTGGTCGTCCTCTGGTGCTCTCGGTGGAGCTGACGCAACAAATCTTTGACTAGTCTGAAACTGAGTCATGAATGTGCTCATCTGAAGCATCTGTCTATGTATGTCATCCATCTCAGACTCTCATTTTCGCAGTTGCTCCAACTCCCTCCGCATTTCATCCATCTCTAAGTCCCGTCTGCGCGCCTCTGTGCGCAGCTCCTCAACCTCCATTCTGAGAGTGTTTTCGATTTTGCTGATTTGTTGCTAATAGTCAGAGCAGCTCGGCCCTTCTCCTGTCCCATACCATGTGCGACGTGTCTCCCGATAGCCTCCGCAATGAATGCGACTAGATCGGTCCTTCCCCATAACTGAAACGAAAGCCTCCTCAGCGGAAATAGGAATACTCCTACTCTCACTATCTAGTGAAGTAGCAGACAACTGAATCATCCTCTCCTGCATCAAAAATTTCAAAAAAAATATTTTTTACAATAAAAAAATCACGTAAATATTAATTCTAAACTTTAAAATATACTTACATATCGACTCCTACTCTCGTCATCTACCCACTGCTCAGTACCATTAGGTAACTCTTTGCATATGCCAATTTTAAAGATCTTCACACGATTGGTTCATGATCATAAACAAGGCGCTATTCACATGTGTTAAAGAGAATAAGAACTAATTAAATATTAAATTGACAGTAAATATTAACTAAATATTTAACTTACAAAATCATCCTTCAATTGATAATGACTCTTCCTGCCCTTACTATATGGCATAGATTGATGAGACCGATTTGCCTTATTACGATCAGCGATGTTCTGTCAACAAATATTTTAAATGTTAAAATAAAAAATGAAGATGTACTATACAACTTTATTATTACATGCTCATCTGAAGTGTTCTATTTTTCACACATTATCTGCCAATCATGGGGATTAACACAAGCTGGAATTGAGGCAATGGCATCCTCAAAAGACTTGCCTGTATAATGTTGTATAGAGACATAAATTTTTTAGTTCCACATTAAAAGTAGTGAAAATAAATGTGTGCTTTTAAATAAGACATATTATTTGTAAAAAAATAACCTCACTAAATTAATAGAGTGATATCTTATTGAATAAAATTACTATGTCTATCACTATCAAGGATCATATATATACATGGATCAAGTTGATGAGGAGACTCTTCATGCAAAAACCATTTCTAGGAATATGGAAATAGAAGAAGAACCTCAGACAAGGATTTCAATCATCAAAAGAAAAAAAGTCTCCATTTACATCAGTTCAAGAACAATATCTCGCCAATCTGGAGTATTTGGTGCGTGCTACAGTTCAGACTCTTGGAACAATATCTCGTATGTAAACCAGAATAAAGACAGGAGAATAAGAAAGTATCATAGGTAACATAAACCAAATAAGGACATCAGAACATGGAGATAAGAGAAAACAGGTAGATAAGGTCAAAGGTGGAAATGTTGCTGCTCTGAGCTGGAACAGGAAAATACCAATCAAAAGAAGGATCTTCATGTTGAATAGCATGGAATAGATCAATATAATTTCTACAGCTGACAGAGTGTGGAAAGTCAAATAGGAAATCAGAGAAGCATGTGTTTTCTGTAGCTTAGAAAGAAACTTTTGATCACCTCTTCCTTGTCGAACAAAATTATCTATGCATTGCCAATTTTAATGTTGCACCCTCTTCCCCGTCTATAATGAAACTTTAAGTAAAAGTCAACTATCCTCCACCTTCCGTAGATGAAATCACATCATGAATTAGTCATATTATATCAGGATTTGAATGGAATTAACCGGAGAGCTTGCACCAGTCGGAGGCCGGTGGATTTTGTCCCACTCACCTTATCTACCTTGGGCGCTTGCCTTATATCAGTGTTCAGTATTCCCAAAAGCAGTACTAGAAGAAGACATAGTCGATTAGAAGTGATCTTTTCTGGAAAGAACAGAGTTCAGACAAAAAGGTAATTCGTTGGTAGGAATACAGGGAGAAGGAAATTGGGATGCTTTGGATTATATATATATGTTGTGATCATGCCAGCCTTGAGATTTTGGAGGCTCACACTTGAAAGAAAAATATTAACTTACCCGTTTCTTCAAAACTCCTCGCCAAATACGATGCATAGAGGATATGTGCATTAGCATTTCTTTATCAGTGTTGACCGTTCGATCCCACTGAAAGATCAACTACAAATTAGACCTAACATGAGTCATGATAAGAAATTTGATAGATAAAATATTAAATTTATAGACTATTACCTAAAGATCTCTAAAATTGTATCTATTATATCTGCGGGAAGTTTGACAAAATCTTTTTGCCATATTTTACAGTGAAGTTTTGATACAATGCCCATGTGACTAACGAACTGGGCTCCCAACTCTCCAATCCAAGTCCCACCGATCACCTTTACATTCCATTGCTGGCCAGACTTCAACCTCCTATCTGTCACACCTCTGGAGGGGTCCCGACGTCCATGTCCTCGACCCCAAACCTGTGAAGAAACTAGCCCTGCTTAAACATACACAACAAAGACATGATATCAGATTATAATCAAAATAATATTAATTAATCAAAAATTTTAAATTAAACTACATACTTGCTACAAAAGTTGTAGAGCCAACGGTCGAGGCTGCAGCTGCAAATCCCTTCGAGGCGGAGTGTATGGGGATAGTCTGCTACAAGGTAATACGCTGTCTCTGTGGCCTGGAGCCACTGTACGAGCCACCACCTGAAGCCATCTGTTCAAAATATATCATATTAAACTTACAAGTCAAACTTGAAAAAAAATTATAACTAAAGAGATTTGGAAGTTGTAATTACCTAAGCATCAATGTATTCATCGACTCTTACGCTAATATTTTCGACAATGTCAACATCAAACACATCTCCTCTCACATGAACATCAATTAGGGTTTCTTGATATGCTTCTTCAAAATCACCTACATCATCTTCACTTGTGGAACTTGCATATTATAATAATCTCGAGATTGTGCTCTTACAAGAATAATCCACCCTGGTGTTTTATTGTCATTTACATAGAACACCTGTTCCACCTGACTAGCGAGACCAAATGGTTCATTTGTGTTGAGTTTAAGATGGTATTGAGACTGACAATTCCATACTTATCGATCTTGAATCCTCTATCCTTTCTATAGACATCCACCAATCACACTCAAACAATACAACTCATTTTTGATGAGTAAAATATATTTTAAGAACATCATTCAGACGTCCATAGTATCCATCACATCCAGATTCAAGTTCTGCAACCACAATAACACCAGACAATTGAGTCAATTTTGTCTCATCTACAATCTTAGTACGAAACCTGAATCCATTTATTATGTAACCCGAATGTGAGTATGCAAGTCTCGAAGGAGTTTGTGATAACACTTTGATGTCATCAGTGCAACGAGGATCATTTGCAGCTTTCAATTCTTCAATATATCTTCGAAACCATTTCAAAAAATCTTCCTACATCGCATTTGAGTTTTCGAACAACTGTATGTATATTTCAAAAAATTGATCCATATGTTCAATCTGTTTCAAAATATAAATATGTGCCAAACGAACTTCTTCTTCAGATAGTGTACAAGGTTCAACTTTTCCTTCTAGAAAACATCTAGAAGAATTAAAAATCGAAAAACTTTCATCTTCACTCTGGACTGAAGGACCATCATAATTCCTTTCTTTGTGATTAAAACGAGTGTCAATGTTATCCAAATACATGGAACAAAATGAACTCGTTTCTTCAATAAGATACCCTTCTACGATTAAACCTTCAGGACATGCCTTATTAAGAACATAATCTTTCAATTTCTTTAAAAATCTTCTATAAGATACATCCATAGATATTGTACTGGACCAGCAATTCGTGCTCCGTATGCCAATGCATTACCAAGTGAATCATGATATCAAAAAAAGATGGTGGAAAAATCTGTTCCATTTTACATAATGTCAATGCAATGTCTTTTTCCAATTTCAACAGACGTTTAGGCAAAAGAACTTTGGAACAGATTTCTTTAAAGTACATACTCAATTCAGTAATTGGATCAATCACATCTTCATGTGCAATGCCACAGATTGCCAAAGGCAAGAAAACCTGCATGTAGACATGACAATCATGACTTCTCAATCTAGTAAGCTTTCGACCAGTAATATCTCCACATCTTGATAGGTTAGATGATTATCTATCTGGGACCTTAATGTTACACAAGAATTCACACACAGTTGATGTCTCTGCTCTATTTAGTGTGTACAATGTTGCAGGTAAGTTGCTCCCTGACTGAGGGTCTTTTGGCACATGTAATTTTGGTCGTATTCCCCACTCTTCAAGATCCAGTCTAGTTTGACGGTTGTCTTATTTTTTTCACCACCAAGCAGCATCAATGTGCCCAATAAATTTTCACAGACATTCTTCTCTGTGTGCATTACGTCTATATTGTGCCTGATAAGTAGACTCGACCAGTATGGCAGCTCTTTATAAAATATACTTTTCTTATTCCATCCTTGAAAGTCTTTGATATCCTTTTTGAATGTCTTTCCAAATCTAACAAGACTCAAATTCTGCTATCGCCTCCACAATTCTAATCCCGTTAATTTTTTTGGTGGCTTACCAAGTTCCTTTCGACCATCAAATTTCTATTTGTAATTATCTTTCCTCCATCTATAATGTATTGGTAAAAAACCGTCTGTGTCCTAAATAAAAAAATTTCTGATTATTATGCAGCCATCTTGAATGAGTATTATAATTACATAATGGACATGCAACTTTTCCTTTAGTGCTCCATCCAGATAAATTGGCATATGTAGGAAAGTCATTCAACGTCCAAAGAAGAGCAGCTCACATATTGAAATTTTGTTTTCTCAAAACATCATACGTTTCAACACCAACATCCCACAACTCTTTCAACTCTTCAATAAGTGGTTGAAGGTATACATCAATGTCATTTTCTAGATCTCTAGGACCTGGAATTAATAATGACATCATTATAAACGTCTGCTTCATGCACATCCATGGCGGCAAGTTATGAGCTAGTACCATCACAGGCCATATACTATAGCTACTACTCAAATTTCCAAATGGATTGAACCCATCACTTGCTAAAACAAGTCTCACATTGCGAGTCTCTGCAGTAAAATCTGGATACTGACTATTAAAATGTATCCATGCCTCAGAATCAGGTGGATGTTGCATCTCTCCATTCTGTTGACGAGTCCGACCATCAGAGTGTCATGTCATCCACTTGGCTGTTTTAGATGACATGAATAACCTTTGCAATCTATCTTTCAACGGAAAATAGCACAATACCTTGTTGGGTATTCATTTGTCAGGTTTCAACTTCTCATTATCAACTTGATTATCTACGTCTTGCACTCTTTCCTTATATCAAGATGCATCACATTGTAGGCATCGATCTTTATCTTTGTGTTCCTTCCAAAATAGTATACAGTCATTTTTACATGCATCTATCTTCTCATAACCCAACCCCGAATCTTTAATGAACTTTTTGGCTTCATACCATGTTTGGGGTACATTAGCTTCTTGTGGTAATATTTTTCTTTAATAAATTCCAACAACATATTTATGAATCTCCTGGTCACTTGATTCATTGTGTTAATATGCAGTAGTTTCAAAAGAAATGACAACTTTGAAACCTTCTGACACCCATCATATAATGGCATTTCAGCATCTTCTACTAATCTATAAAAGTCTATTGCTTTGAATTTGGTTCATGCTTCCCCACTGAAATGGCAAATTCAGCTTGTTGAAACTCATGCAACATATGTATAGAATCGATATCTAGCTGCTGGTCACTTATCTGTACAAAGGAGATATCTGTCTGTCTTATTTATGCTTGGTGCTCTATTGCCTCCACATAAAAGATGTCAAATGGTGTCTCTCCATGACATACCCAATTGTTATAGTGTGTCCAGACTCCATCTACTATGAGATGAGTTTCAACTTCTGTTCGGGTCAACTTTACTCTATTACGACAATTCCAACATGGACACTGTATTAGCTCACTTTATTGACCATGCTTGTATCTTGTTCGATATGCATGGAAAGCATACTCCAAAAAAGACTCTACCCCTTTCAGATATCTAGGATCTCCTCGATTATTAACAAGTTCCATCCAGGTCTTATCAGGTCCAGCCATTTCTATATATCCTATAACCATAAACAAAGAATTCAGTAAAAATTTAGCAGCACCTCCCTTGTATCAAGAGCAAATCCACATGTGTACATCCACATGTAAACATACATTGACAAATAAAATGGGGTACCTCCACCAAATCTTGCCCATCCATGGATATTTTGATCATCTGATGTTCTCCATTATATGTGCTATGATTGTCTTAACTTTCGGTATAATCTCCCCACACTTCTCCAATATACCACTATATTTACTAAATTTAACTTTGTTAAAAAAATCACTCGTATAAACTACAAGTGAAAAGTTGAGTAGTTAAATTCGCAGGTATATTGGAGAAGAGCAGGGAGTTACCGTCGAAATTTTAAGACAATCACAAGCACATATAATGGAGAACATTAGATGATCAAAATATCCACAGACTGTCCAGTAGGACAATTCAAGACTTTATGCTCAGTATATGTCATTACCATCAAAAGACGGTAAAAACATATATCTTAACAAAAGTCTTGAACGGGCAAAAAAGAAAAAAAAGGGTCTATACATTCACACACCACATCCACACATTCATATCTATACGCTTGCAACATGCATTAAAATATATGAAGATAATCACATCCTGCAAAAAATCACACATTCATATCCATATACTTGCATCCTGCAAAAAATCACACATTTATATCTATATACTTGCATCCTGCAAAAAATCACACATTCATATCCATATATTTTGGGTATCATAAGACATTACAAAAGTTGAGAAAAAGTTTTTAGTGGCCCGATATTCATGCTACTGTGAAAGAGTATGTTAGGAGTTGTGATATATGTCAACGGATTAAGGCTATTCAACAAACTCCAGCTGATCTTTTATACCCTTTGCCAGTAGTTGATCAAATTTGGACTCACATAAATATGGATTTTATAGATGGTCTTCCTACTTCTCAATTTAAGAATTCCATTGTGGTTGTTATTGATGGATTGTCTAAATATGCACATTTTATCGCCTTGAAGCATCCTTGTACAGTAGCCTCATTTTGGAACTTAATTTCGAGTGGAGTAGGGCCATAATGGTGACAGATGGGTGAGTTACTCTGCATAAGGTACTATGGTACTATACTGATGGGGCAGGGAAGCGGTGGTGGGTGGTAGACTTGGTGAGCTTAGAAGAGGGAGATTAAGGCCGAGGCATGGTCCTGGTGACCCTGGAGGTTCCAGGACTGTCAGTGATACTTACTAGAAGAGATCCCAGCCATACCTTCGCTATTAGAAGCAACTTTGCATGAAGCTCGTAAGTCACTCTCATTGGATCTCTAGAAAAATTCATCAGATGTGACCTATTCATTTAATATTATGGTGAGGCTGTGGAGTTCATTGCTCCATCAAGAGGAATTAGACAAGGTTGGCATTTGTCCCGCTATGTATTTACTTTATGTATGGAAGCCTTATCATGCTTGATTAATGGTACAGATGAAGGCAAATTAACTCAGGGGATATAATTAAGTTGAATCCAAGGGCCCCTTCAATCACCCATGTTCTATACGCCGATGACACATTGTTATTTGGACAAGCAGTGGATCATGAGCTCATGGAAATGGTTCGCAGGATTAAGGTTTCTCTAAGAGTGGGTCAGGTTAGAGTAATAATATGGCCAAGTCTGCCATCATTTTTAGTCCAAATAATAGTACTGCACATTTGCAAACTCACTTGGGAAACATCACTGGCTTTCAGCAGCCCCATGCAAATTCTTCTTATCTGGGAACTCCTATCGTGTTGGGCAAAATCCAAGAGGGGCCAACTGAGGTTTTTGGAAGAGAAATGCAACCGTCAATTGAGTTGATGGAAAGCTAATATTATCTCTTATGCAGGAAGAGCTGTCCTCATTAAGTCTACTCTCAAGACTATTTAATGTTCACATTATGAATGCCACTCTTATTCCTAAAACTCCTAGTTATATTGCAAAGAGAGTTCTGATGTGGCAGGAGAAATGGATGTTTAAAATCACCTTCAGTTGCCTGGCAAAACTTCAAATATAGTTTTCAGGTGGGCTAGGAGGGCTATTTTAATGAAGCTTGCTTGCCATTTTATCAATGATTCTTCTAGATTATGGGGCCCTATCCTTAGAGCAAAATATTGCTAGTCTTAAATCTTTGGGGTTTGGGCAGGTTAAGAATGTTGGTCCCAGAACTCATGTGTGACAAGGAATTATGCAGTCCGAACTGATCTCAAGAAAGGTGTTCTTGGCGCAAGCAGTCACCAGTGCCGCCCCACCCAAGGGCCGAGAGAGGAGAGAGAGAGAGAAGAGAGAGAGAGAGAGAGAGAGAGAGAGAGAGAGAGAGAGAGAGAGAGAGAGAGAGAGAGGAGAGAGAGAAGAGAGAGAGAGAGAGAGAGAGAGAGAGAGAGAGAGAGAGAGAGAGAGAGAGGACCTATAGATCCGGTTGGAGGTAGCCGGAGGAGGAGGCGGCCGGCGTGGAGGGAACTAGATCGACCTTGCCAGAGGAGCAGGCGACCGACGTGGAGGGGACTGGATCGACCTCGCCGGAGGAGGAGGCGGCCGGCGCGGGGGCGACTGGAGCATGAGTGGAGGCCGCCGCCGGTGGAGGCGGTGTGGGGGGGAGATTGTGGCCAGAGCTCGCGAGCTAGGGCGCAGTTGAGATCGCCGCGTGCAGTGGGACAAGCCGGGTTTGGGGGCGCAATGGGGTAAAAAAGCCAGGTTTGGGGGGCGCGTTGGGTAAATAAGGGAATATATGTCAGCGGCTAACAAAGTCCTTGATATATATCTAGTTTATGTCAACGGATAGAGAAGGTCGTTGACATAAGATTAATATTTGTCAACCATCGTTTATAGCCGTTGACAAATATAATAAACATCAACGGGTCTTATAGCCGTTGACATATGTCTACATATATATCAACGGTTAAGTGTAGTCGTTGACATATGATAAGGATATGTCAATGGATGAACAAAGCCGTTGACGTAAGACATTTTTGTCAGCGGATTTGTCAATGGATAAATGTACCGTTGATGAAACTATTTTTTGTCAACGGCTGATTTAAGCCATTGATAAATATCTAACTTATGTCAACGAACATTATTCCTGTTGACATAAAGATCTTTTGTTAGCGGCTTTTCTAAGCCGCTGACATATGTGTGTTGACAATTATTGTCTTCCTTGCCCATTTGCCTTGCTGCCGACGTGGCCGACGCTAAAAGGTTCTACCGTTGAGGTAAGGATCCCCCTCCATTCCAGCGTCGGATCCCCCCCCTCTTCACTCACATTCTCTCTCTTCACCCCCCTCTCTGTTCTCTGGTTCGGACCCTGATGGGGCTGCTCCGGTGAGGAGGGAAGGAACCGGAGGTAACTGGCGCCCATCCCCACCGGTGCCGGTGCCGGACTGGCGGTGGACGGAGGCGAGCCGTGGCGTCCACCCCTGCTTCCTCCACCCTACTGTGCAAGGTCGGCTACAGGTGGGAATAAGATGGGGGGAGGTGGGGCTGGCGCATTGCGCCGGCCTGAGCTGAGCCAGGCCAGGGTGCAATGTGCTGGTCCAGGATGTCTGCCCCAACACAGTGTGCCAAAGGGGCAGACCAGCCCGAGGCTTGGCGCACTATGCAAGGGCTTTAGCCAGCCACCTTTTGTGGCTCCCGGACCGCCTTTTTCCATCGTTTTCACACCAACAGCCGTACAGGCTATGCTAGTGGGCCAGCCCGGGGTTTGAAAACTGTCATACTAGGTCTCGCTGTTCTTGAACGCGCCTGGGTTGGCTCCGATCGGGCCGGCGATGCTCTTTGACCAGACGATCGGGATAGTCGTGCTATGGTTTTCGGTACCGTCGAGTGAGTTCTGAGGGCCGGCCGACTGTCCGAGAGAGTAACCTGGGCCTTTCGAGTTAGACCATTTTTCGGGTACTTTAGCAGGTCCGCTTCTGCATTTAGTTTTCATACCGTACTCGTGATGCTTGTGCTGACACCCTAGCACTGTGCCTTATTGTTTCCTGGGACCCCCGTCCTCGTGGGCTCGTTGTGGTCGGTCTCTGAGACACGAGTGCGTTCGTCGAGCATTTCTCTAGACCGAGGGGAAAATGGTGTTGGATAGTGACGTTGAGTCGTTTGCAAAGCTCTCTTAGTTGTTCTGGGTCCCGCGGAGTTTGATGAGTCGTGGTGCTGTCCAACTAGTCCGTTCTTATTGCCTCATCTTGCACGGTTTCAGAGACGTATCGGGACGACAAGCGTGGGATCATGGTCCGGCCAGACCACAGAGTGTGTTGTTGCGGTGTAAGATGCCGGTGGGTGCATCGGACCACTGGCTAGTAGAGGTTGGTCTATCACTATACCTGTTGTCCAGACGAGGGCATTTCCATCTGTATGTGCAGCCTAGTAGTGTTCACAGAGCATGCTTACCGAGTTTGTGATTGCGTGTAGTTGTGCCGAGTTGGCAATACTTGTAGACCCACCTACTTCCCGTTTACTTACTTTAGTACCTACATAGTTAATATTTTTATTATATTTTTTCTCAGTTGGTAGTTATGTTTACTTGAGATACCGCCACCTTCCGCTTGGTGTAGTTAGCTTAGTTACTTTAGTGCTCTTGTTCTTCCTTCCTAGTTTAACTGCTCTACTTCTTGTTTCCGTTGTTCGAACCGGTGAGTGGTTGGGCTCCTTATTGGGCTTCGTTCGCGAAGCTCGTTCCCCCTTACTTCCTTCCAGGTTTGAGTTCGCGGGAGCCGATGCTCATGTTCGGATGGTCAGCGTTGTGCCGCTTATTGTCAGCAATGTTAGAAATGGTTAGTATTTCCTTTTGCACTTGAATTATTATCTGGGACATTGTGTATATTTTCTTTTCCGCTGTTGCATTTCTTTAATTGCTTAGTTATTGTAACTTGTTGTATATCTCACTAGACATATTTCTTAACCCTTTCTATTCTTTGGATCCTTGGGTGGCGTTCCAAGGGTCGGGTACTTGGAGAGTTCCAGGTATCGGATTCTTGGGTCGTTACAGTTGGTATCCGAGCAATGTCTTCTGAGATTTACAATATGTTAATGGCTATGGCAATCCCAAAATATAGTTCGTGTGTTGCTGGCACCGTCCGTGAGGCGTTAGTGTTAGGCTTCTTCCTTGATCATGTTTTACAGGTGGGCTATTTTTCAGCAAGATTTCATGGGTCCTGGAAGAGGGTTGTTGCTATTGCAATGTCGCGTGCGTGGTGAGTGTGGTTCGTGGTTGGCTTGTGCCGGTAGTGCGATTGATGATGGAGTCACTAGCAGAGGTCTTCCCTGCATGGAGGATGGTTGCAAGCAAGTCCGGTTCAGTGCTCTTGGTCATCGTCGGGTGCAATTTTGGCTAGATGTGTTCTGTTGTGGCTGAGAGAGCCTGCTTGGGTGTGGCCTTCACCAATGTATGCTTGTTGTCTACTGGTTTCTTGGAAGGCGTCCTTATTTTTCTTAGTTGTGTCTTCCTCTTGGCTGTGTTTTGATGATCAGTCCATCTTCATATAATTATTATTAATTATATATATTTTTAGTGATTAACAAAACCCTGAAAAGTATTATCTAACAACATTTTATGAAGTTTATCAACATACAGTAATTCAAACAAAATCAGTAAGTTGTCTACACTCACTGCCACTTGAAGCTTATTACATATATTTTGTCTAAGTATGCATCGACTTCCTTGTAAAAGCTCAGAACGATTACTGCTTCACTTAAACAACGACTTCCTTAGTAGAACATAGATTTCACTTAAGTATCAACTTCATATTTGGAACATCGATTTCGGTTCTACATCGACTTCACTTAAACAATGATTTCCTCAGTAGAACATCGGTTTCAAAACATCAACTTCTCTACATCGACTTCACTTAAACAACGATTTCCTAAGTAGAACATCGGTTTCGAAACATCAACTTCGTTTTTACATTGACTTCACTTAAACAACAATTTCCTAAGCAGAACATCGGTTTCGAAACATCAACTTCGTTTCAACATCGACTTCACTTAAACAACGATTTCCTAAGTAGAACATTGATTTCGAAACATCAACTTCGTTTCTATATCGACTTCACTTAAACAACGATTGATGATCTAATTGTCCCCATGTAATTTAACTAAATTACATATCCATTTTGGTGATTAACAAAACTATATAAAGTTTAAATCTAACATATTTTCTAAAAGTTTTGAGCACAGGAAATGAATCAAGAAAAGTCAAGCAAATTCTATAAGTATCTCACCCTGAAGTGTTTAGAGTTCAGTTCACATAAAATTTCTCTAAGTTCACATCGATTTCCATTATAGGCCATAACGATCTCTATAGAAGCTACAACGATTTCCTTGCTCCTATCGATTTCATACTCATAAGGATTCGCTATGTGCTTTCAACGATTCGTAAGTGATCGCAACGATTTGCCCTCACAACGATTCATTAAGTGGTCGCAACGATTTGCCCTCACAACGATTCGTTAAATGATCGCAACGATTTGTTTCTCTCAACGATTCGTTAAGTAATCATAACGATTTGCTTTCCGCAACAATTCCTTAAGTGAGAACAACGATTTGTTTATAACGTCATAACGATTTGTACATCGATTTGTTCATAACATCACAACTACTTGTACATCGATTTGTTCTTAACATCACAACGATTTGTACATCGATTTGTTTATAACTTCATAACGATTTGTACATCGATTTGTTTATAACAACATAACGATTTGTACATCGATTTGTTTATAACTTCATAATGATTTGTACATCGATTTGTTCATAACATCACAACAACTTGTACATCGATTTGTTCTTAACATCACAACGATTTGTACATCGATTTGTTTATAACTTCATAACGATTTGTACATCGATTTGTTTATAACAACATAACGATTTGTACATCGATTTGTTTATAACTTCATAACGATTTGATACATATAACAATTTGTGTATGCATCTCTTTACTTATGAATGCACAACGATTCACTCATTTGCACAATGATTTCATAAGTCATGTATATAACAATTTCTTGGAAGACAACGATTCAATTTTTGAGCTAATTTTTAATTCGTTGAAAAGTCAAAGTCTTCACAGATATTTATGTCAACTGTGCATTTATGAAGACTGAACGTATCTCTGCATGCATGCAGACAATATCTTCCATTATCATATCTTCTTCTGTAAACATTTTTTAGAACAACAAAATGACATTACTATTTTGATGAACATTCGTTCTAACGTTGACTGACAACAAGAGATAGCTTAGCTGTCTATCGTTCAAGCTTTAAATATGTGCAGGTCTCTGAAAGCATCTGTCATACAACGTTGGACAAAATAGAAGCCAAAGGAGATTACAGAAGATCCTCTCTCTCTCTTTGCGTGCATGAAAGGATAAAGGACTGTTGACTGGAAGCTTCCAAGTGTCAAGCAGTCTAACGTACACTTATGCATAGAGACAACGGACACTTCAATGTTCGAATTTCAAAAGATGATATATATAGAAGAATGAAGTTTCTGAAGCAAAAAGAAGGTGAATGGTTAGAGAACAACAAGCGACAACACCTTCAACCTTCTGCAAGCTTTTCTTAGAGCCAAGCAAAAACTCCCATTAGTCTTAGCTCTTGCTCTCTGTGCTAAGTTCAGATATGTGAGAGAGCCTTTTGGTCTGAGAAGAGTCCTTGATTGTAGATCTCGTCTTCTCAGTTCTTGCTTCAGATCAAGTAGTGTTCTATAAACTTGATCTAGGGGCATCATCTCTTTGACACATTCTCTTGTGTTTGTTCCCTTCGGTGTTGAAGGAAGACCTGGGGTATCCAGGGTGTTGTTCCCTTCGGTTGAAGGAAGACCAGCTGGGGTGCTGGGTGCTGTAGTGTTCTTAAGGGGGACTGTACCCTTGTTAGTGAAATCCTGAGGTATTGCTCAGAGACTGGACGTAGGACTCCTAAGGAGAGGAGATCCGAACCAGGATAATTCTCTATGTCGTGTGATTGCTTTTGTGTGTTTGAGTTTTCCATTTACTAACACTAACAATCTGCGAAGTGTGTTTTTATGTGACTACTTTGCCAACAGGTTTAAAGTTCTTGTCAAATATTTTTTATCCCATTCACCCCCCCTCTGGGCTTGCTACCTGGGCAACAAGTGGTATCATAGCTAGTCTCTTCGACAAAGAAGAAGATCGAACGATTTGAAGAGAAAAGATTAAATGGCAGCCCAAGGTCAATCCGAAGGCCAGTCAGTCAACAGGCCACCTCTATTCGATGGGGAAGATTACACCTACTGGAAGACTAGGATGGAATACTTTTTGCAAGGATTTGATTTTCAGATCTGGTCAATTGTAGAAGAAGGAGATCTTCTAGTCACCAACGAAAAGGACAAATGGACAGAAGATGATAGAAATAAGATTTCTCTCAACTGCAAAGCCAAAAGCATTTTGTGTTGTTCCCTCAGTAAAAAGGAATTCAACCATGTATCTGCCTGCAAATCTGCCATGGAAATGTGGGAAAAGCTCAGGATCACTTATGAAGGCACCGACAAAGTAAAGGAAACCAGGATAGACATTCTGGTGACACAATATGAAAGGTTCCATATGCAGCCAGGAGAATCTATAACCCAAATATTCAGCAGATTTACAGACATCACCAATGGGTTAGCAGGATTAGGAAAAAGCTATGAGATGAGAGATATGGTAAGAAAAATTCTTAGATCCCTACCATCTTCTTGGACTTGTTGGCCCGTTTGGTATGGCAGCAAGGTAACCTAGAGGGGGGGGGGTGAATAGGTTTTTCTGAAATCTGAAATCAAAACGTGAACACTTAAAAGTTTGGTTAGTGTTAGTGTGATGAAGAGTGGTAGTGCGGAAGTAAAAGAACAATCACACAAAAGGACACATGATATTTATCCTGGTTCGGCCCTTCCCACATGGAAGTCCTACGTTCAATCTCCAAGCAAACTCTTGGGATTTCACTAACCTAAGGTACAGTCCCCTTCAAGGACACTACAACACCCTGGATACCCCACCAGGTCTTCTTCTCTTTCCTGGGCAAGAAGGCAGCCCACTTCTTTTTTAGGCTCAGAAGCAAACCTACTTCTTTTACAGGTTCAGAAGTAAACCTCCTGGAACAAACCCCAGTGCGGTTCTACTAGACTTAAACCCCCAGCTAGGTCCTGTTGGTACAAACCCCAACAAGGTTCTGCTAGACACTAACCTCTAGCTAGGTTACACACTGTATACAGTCCTACAGTTGGACAAGGGTCTTTCTTAGAAAATAAAGAACAAGACTGAGAACTAATACAAGATGAACACTATGGACTTAGCTCACAGTCACAGACTCTCCCTCAAGATTACAATGAGCATAGGGAGAATGGAAGAGAAGAAGGCTTGAAGGCGATGAAGACTTCTGCTTGAAAGCTTCTGTAGATTTTGGCTCGAGCTCTTCTCTCTTTCTCTGAGTGTTTGTGGCGTGAAGGTTCTTCTCACAGTTGTACACTCCTTGAAGGATTTTCAGGAAGGCCCTTTTTCTTTCTTTAGCCATGCTTCATCTTTTATATGAGAGGCTTTTAAAAAAAGGATCCGTTGAAGAGATTCGTTGTAGCTCTTCTAGTCGTTACTGATCTCTTGTCTTGATCTACCTTTGGTGGTCTTTGAGATCTGTGAGCATGGAGCAGTGTGTTAGCACAAAATAGTATTTTCACTATGACAGTGCACTCTACTGTATTTCTCTTAACATGCTAAAACTGATAGGTCAAATCTTTTTCTGACACTGCTTGAATCAAGCATGCAGCTTTATCTGTCAGAAGATATTTGACTTTTCAATGAGCGCCAAAAACACTTTCAAAATATTCAAGAGAAATCTATGTGAATATGACTTATACAATCGTTGTTCATTTACAAGTAAATCGTTGCAAGTTTATAAACAAATCGATGTGAAAGACAATTCGTTATGATCATTGAAGAAATCGTTGTGATCACTTAAGAAATCGTTATGGGAACGATTTCTTAACAAATCGTTGTGAAGGCAAGTCGATGCGTTCACTTAAGAAATAGTTACGGTCTAAGAAATCGTTGTGAGAACAAATCGTTGTGCTCACTTATCAAATCGTTATGGAATCGATTTCCTAGAAAATTGTTGTGCTTACAAAACAAATCATTATACGATAAAATCGATGTTTCACTTAACGAATCGTTACACGATCAAATCGTTGTGTAACTTATGAAATCGTTGTTAGTGAAATCGATGTGCCACTTTTGAATAGAAATCGATGTATATTGAATGAACATCGATTTAGCATTTTAGTGCGCCATATTGCATCAATGTGAGACTCAGCATTTTGCTATGAGATTGATGCGACTCAGATGAAACAAAATATTCAATAGTATTTAATCAACAAAGATATATATGAAATCATCATAAGTTTTGTTATCACCAAAATATAAGGACAACCATAAAGTGGTTCAACAATCTCCCCATTTTTGGTGATGACAAAATTTATGTGAATTTTCTGATAAAAATATATAAAGCATAGAGGTTTCAGAAAATTCATACAAACTCTCCCCTTTTTGTCACAAACCAAAAAGGAAGGATCTTACCATGCATGCATTTCTCTCCCCCTTTGAGAGAATTCTTACCATTGAGGGGTTCAACAATTGTTAGTAATAAAGACAAAAATGAATAACTCCCCTTAGTCTGTGCTCCCCCTGAATGAGAGACTCCACCTGAATGAAACTTGCAAATAATTGTTAGTAATAAAGACCAATTCAATTTTTGTGACTACTCTTTCTTCAGATGAGATTTGAATGAAGAGTCTGTAGTCACTCCTGCCTTGAGCATCCTTGTTTTTTGATGCTCCAAGGCTAACCTGCAAGAAAATTACTTAAAGGTAGGTACCCAAATCCTTTTGGGTCCTTGATGGTTAGAAGCATGAAAATATCCTTTAGGGATCCAAACTAAGTGCCTTGTTGTGCAGGTGTTTACAGTGTGTCCTAGTTTATTGCAATGAGAACAACAATGAATATAGATTGTTTTGTTGTTCTTATTTTCTTTGTGCTGAGTTTTTAGAACGTGATTTATGTAGACTTTTTCTTTTACAGGGGCCTTTTTCTGGGGCATCTTGGTTTCTTTTACAAATTTTGGTAGGGGATATTTTTCTAGAATCATGGCTTGTTTTCCTTTTTCTGGAGGTATGTATCCAAGCCTTGTTTGTTATTTCCAGATTTTGACCCTTTTAAACATAGAGCTAAAGAAGTTTTCCTTTTGTTAATTTTCTAACTGATTCTTTTAGGTAGAGATTTTCTTCAGTTAGAGTTTTTAATTTTTCTTCTAACTCTAACTTTTCATTGTCCTTATTTTTTAAATCTTCATTCAAAAGATAAATATTATCTTTATTGTCCTTTAATTATTTTTCTAGTTGCTCCAGTTCGGATTTAAGATCAGAATTGTGTTTTCTAAGCAAATAGTGTTGTTTTTCAGATTTTTTAGTTCTTTTACAACCCCTTATGTTTTTCATACAGTTCATTAAAGACTTCTTCTAAGTCTTCTGATTCTGACCCTGAATCTGTGCAAGAATTAAAAAATGAGTCAGAATGTACCTCATCTAGTCCCACCATGAGGGCTAGATTTACCTGCTCCTTTTCGGAATCTGAGCTTGATGATTCTGAGCTTGTGACCTCATCATTTTCCCAAGCAGCCGCCATGGCTTTTCTTTTAAACTTCTTGTGCTGCTTCTTAGGCTTCACGGTTTGACCAGTCTTTTTGAGCCTTGGGCAATCTGGTCTCAGATGTCCAGGTTTTCTGCATTCATAGCAGACTGGTTCTTTTTCTTTTCTCTCTTTCTTTTGAATCCTTCTTGATCCATTTTTCTTCTTGAGAATTTTCTGAAGCTTGGACAGAACTTCATCCATATTACAGTCTTCAGAATCTGCATCCTGGGAACTAGAAGAGGAGATGGAAGGAGCAGCTACAACTTTAAGAGCATTAGTACATTTCTTCTTAAATGAGCTTTCAGATAATCGCTCCATATTTATTTCATGTGCCATGAGAGAACCTATTAAATTATCGATTGATAATTTAGTTAAATCATGGGCCTCTTCAATAGCAGTTACTTTAGGTGTCCATGAAATGGTTAAAGACCTAAGTATCTTCCTAACAGTTTCTTCATTGGAAAGAGTTTTACCAAGAGAATTTAAACCTACTACTATGCTTGAAAATCTATTATACATAGTAGTAATGTTTTCGTTTGGAAGCTTTTTAAATTGTTCATATTGTGAAACAAGAATATCTATTCTAGTTTGTTTCACTTTATCCGTTCCTTCATAAGTTATTTGCAGTTTATCCCAAATTTCTTTAGCAGATTTGCATGTAGATACTCTACTAAATCCTTTTTAGATAAGGCACAACATAAATAATTTTTTGCCTTAAAATTAGAGATAGTTTACTTTTATCAGCAGGTGTAATGGCAGTAGTGCCTTCAACAGGAACAAAAACATAATCACCTACCTCGATTACCTGCCACAGATCAAAGTCTGTGCCTCGAAATGAAGCATTCCATTCTCATCTTCCAATATTGGTAGTCTTCTCTATCAAAGAATGGAGGTCTGGTGACTAATGACCTTCAACATATCCTTGAGCTGCCATGGATCTTTGCTCTAAGATCGTTGGATCTTCTTGAAAGTTCAGAGACCCGCTCTGATACCACTTGTTGGCCCGTTTGGTATGGCAGCAAGGTAACCTAGGGGGGGGGGTGAATAGTTTTTCTGGAATCTGAAATCAAAACCTGAACACTTAAAAGTTTGGTTAGTGTTAGTGTGATGAAGAGTGGCAGTGCGGAAGCAAAAGAACAATCACACAAAAGGACACATGAGATTTATCTTGGTTCGGCCCTTCCCACATGGAAGTCCTACGTCCAGTCCCCAAGCAAACTCTTGGAATTTCACTAACCGAAGGTGTAAGGCCCTCTAATTTCCGTCGCATTATTTGCAATTATGTGTGAATATTTGTGCTTGTGTGTGTATGTACATAATTACGTACGTATTAATTAGTATAATTACGTGTGCATGTGTTTATATTAAGTATAAATATGTATGTATTGCATGATGATAGTATGGATACAATACCATGAACATATTGCATGTATAAGCTTGGTATGCATGGTTTTCTGCATAATTAGGGTTCTGGCCGAAGGCCACCTTGGCGTCAAGCCCAGGCCGTTGAGCTGGTGTCAGCGTCCAAACATGGACGCCAACACTAACTCCGGCGTCCAGCGATATGGACGCCAACTTCTCTGGCCTGCATGCGCAACAGAGCTGCAAGCTTCTGAAACAAGGCATGGCCACCATTGGGGGATGTCCCCCAACGGCTCTAAAGCTGTCTAATCGGTATGGTGAGTGGGTGAGGGGCTCTCCAAATCTGAACCCGAAGTGGCCTCTCCCACTCTTTCCCTTCACCCTAGCAAGAGGAGAAGAGAAAGAAAAACCCTAGAGAAGCCTGTGAGAAAAACCCCTTTTGGCACCCTCAAATCCGACCCCTTGGACCCTGATCCGGGTCCCCCTGCTGCAAGGAGGTTGCTGGACCAACGAGGAAGGCTTCCCCGACATCCCCTCGGCGTGGAGATCATCCAGGAGCCGGAGGAGAGATCGTTTGGAGGCACTTCTGCAACTTCTTGGACTGCCCAAGGAGGTCTTCACCAAGCCTCTAAATCCCTTAGAAGAATTTTTGAAAGGCAAGTGACCTATCCTTGATGTCCCCTTATGAGTCTAGGTTGGTTTTGTGAATTTTAAGGATTTTTCCTCGAGTCCTAGACCCTCCAATTCACACAAGATCAGAGCTCGGGTCTGTGTTTTCTACACAGACCTGGTTAGACGGCAAGGTCCATGGACGTCCAGATCATCCTTGGCGTCCATCGACCATGCCGCTGACCCTGAGTCAGCGGCCAGAAAACCGCCGTCGAGTTCTTCTGGACAGAACAGTGAGCTGTTGTCCCTCTTATACATTAATTTCGGTATGTTTTACGTGATGAGGATATATGGTAAATCTATACCCTATGTATATTGTGCATTGTGGTGTGTGAATGAATGTGGTGTGATGGTGAATGTGGGTTATTAGTATCTTTTAAATTGTGAGCATGACTTGTAGATATTTTGCAAATCCATGTTCCTGATTTGATGGTAGTGAATGTCTTGGTGCAGTCTATTCATGAAGAATTGTGGGGCATGTATGTATGTTTTGAAATTTTGGTAATTCATGCATGCTTGCGAATTGCTAATAAGTTCGGTAGAATAAAATGAAAGCATGCAAGAATGATTGGTAGTATTCAATCCATAGATGTATGAATTAGGAAAATTTGTGTCTCAGTTCATGCATATGTGAATAGCTTATGTTTAAATAGCAAGTGGCTAATTTGCAAAATGTGTTAGACCCATGTTAACTTAAGTTGTTAATAGCATGCTAATTAGGCGTTTTTTATTTTCTGTAAATCCTATTTAGCTCAGAAAAATCTGAAAAATTGAGGGTATGACCTGAACCGAAAACAACATGTGGTTAAATTTCAGGTCATTTGGATCAGTAAATAAAAGTTAGTGTTTTTCTTGTGAAATATGATAATTCGTACATATGATCGTAATGTGATTAGATTTTGTTTAAACCCAGCATGATTAGTGGTTTACTGTAGTTAAACCTTGAAATTCTGTAGTACCATGTTAGGAAAAAAATAGAGGTATTCATGTGAGTGAGTAAGTGAATGAGATGAAGTGTTATGTGTAAAACCAAGTGTAAAACGGTAAATATGTAAATGTGTAACTGTGCCAATGTGACACTGCTTCCGTAGAAGCAGTGGAGCTGTATCAGGGAAAAGTCCCCTGAGAAAGTTCAATTGTGTTAAGTGACCCTAAGGGCATTAGGGGGAAATCCTGGAGGTGGACAAGTACCACTGGTTAGGGTGGAGACTTGTTCTCCCGGTCTGCGCAGTCCAAGAGTCGCCATTGGAATGCCTAGATGGCGTCTATGTGTAATGTGATGTGTATATGTCCTTCTTTGGTGGTTTGGACTATGTGTCACGGCACCTAAAATGTGTAAAGTGTAATGTGAAATGTGTATGTGACCATGTGTAAATGTGTAGTGACATGTGAATGTGTATGTGTAAAGTGAACCATGTGAAAGAGAAAACTTGTGTGATGAAAATGTGAACCTAAAGGGTGAAATGTGTTAGTGAAAACCATGTGAGACTAAATCTGAAACCATGTGAATTCAGAAAATGCATGTTATTATTCTTATGTTATGTGTGCAAAAATGTTTAGAGTCCATGTTAGGGACAACTAATGAATGTGTGTGCAAATAGCATGATAGATTGTTCATATGATATGTTATGCGTTATTGTAGCTCTCATGTATAGGTTTTCAGCGATGAAATAAACTATATGATCAGCAACCTAAAGCATGTGAAAATGTTCATGTAAGTGTTAAAAAATGTGTAAACCCCATGCTAGTTGCGTTACCTTTCATGCATGTAAATTGTCATGTTGATAGCTCTGTTTGATTCTTTAAAAGTTAAAGTTTCATGAGTAAATTGAATAGAGACCATGTGATAGGTGAGTTTTATTTTAGAAATCTGAAAGCATGAGTTATGTATAAAATGTAAAATGTTCATGATAGGTTGAAAACTATGTATTGCTAATTGAAATGTGCATGTAGAAACCACTAGGACTTCTAAGTGTACTCATGAGTAGTGTTGCTTGCTGAGTCCTTGGACTCACTCCTTGCTTCGGCGTACAGGTATAGTTGGTGACACAGTACTTGGAGGAGGCAGCAGAGACGGACTCCGAGCGCGGAGCTAGCTAGTGTTGGAGCTTCCTTGTGATTTGTGTACTTCATAGTATGTATTTGGAACATTGTATTAGAATTATCATGAAAGGAATGTATTATGTGGACATTTTGTAATTCTATTTTTGCAATTTAAATTATGTGAGCTCTTAGTTCCTCATTGTTAATTGCGAAAATTTCATGTATGGTTAATGTGGATGATGAATGAATGGAGATAGTTCTCTTTTACTTCCGCTACTCTGTGTGTATATTCGCATGTATCTCAGCTGTATGTATCGTTTGGGTAAATATCCCACTGTGGCAGCACTTGTTATACCGACGTGGGTTGGTATAACCGTACCGGTATAATGAGGGCCGTCACAGAGATTGGTATCAGAGAGGCCGGTTGAGATTGCACATGAATATACCTAAGTCATCATCCCCATTGCATGCTAAGTATGTCCACATGTGTAGAAAACACTAATAGGAAATGAAAGATAGATAAGAAATGGTTAGAGAACCTAGTAACCTAGCTCTAATTGGTGGCTGAAATTTTATTACAGCCATGGCTTCCCCGTGGACGACGTGGAGGTGTGCCAGCTCGCGACGACGAGCAGAGGCGTGAGGAGCGGGCGGAGCAGCAGGCCTCGGCCCCACAGGGTACTATGCTTCCCCCACCACCGCCAGTGGACTATGGAGTATTTATGCAAGGTCTGGTGCAAGCCATGCAGACGCAGGCCCACACCCAGGCAGCACTCCAGGCCCAGTGGAGGCCCAGGTAGAATAATAAAACAACCTAGTAGTTTGCTATTTGATTTGCATGATATTGTGTTTATTGTATATTGTTATTGTTTAATGTAGCAGGCTCAGGCCCCAGCTCAGGACCATGGTGGACCTTCCATCATGGAGCGATTCAAGAGGATGGCCCCACCCTCTTTTAAGGGGGAGAGTGATCCGCTAATAGCAGAAAGCTGGATGAGGGAGACCGAGAAAATCTTCCGAGCTATCAGGTGTCCTGACGAGGACAAGGTGACCTTAGCCACCTACATGCTACAGGTATGTTTTGGTTTATGCTTGAATGTTGGTGTAAAGTTAAAATTGTTGGTTAGTGCTTATGAAGGTGTATTGCAGGAGAGAGCTGATGTATGGTGGTCCTCCCTACTGCGTACGCGCTTCGAGGACAGAGCAGTTGGTGTGGCATGGGACGCGTTCGTGAGGCTCTTCCGAGCCAAGTTCGTCCCAGAGCACATCCAGGACAAGATGGAGCAAGAATTCCTTTCTCTGACGCAAGGATCGATGACCGTCCTGGAATACGAGGCAAGGTTTTCTGAACTTTCTAAATATGCACCGCATATAGTAGAGGATGAGCGCAGGAAGACCAAGAAGTTTGTGATGGGTCTCAAACCATCACTGAGGACGAGGCTCGTGGTTTCGACCACCGCACGCTAGACGAGGCCCTCAGCGCAGCCTGCAGACAGGAGGAGAAAATGGAACAATATCTGGAGGAGAAGAAGGCGTCGCAAAAAAGGCCGGCAGCGACTTTCCAGCGGCAGGATAAGAAGAAAATGGTGTACCAGACACCGCAGAAATCAATGACAGTCAGCAACTCTCAGGTACCTTCTGTACGTTCCCCGGTGCGAAGAGAGAGTGTCCCCATTGTGGGAAGACCCATGGAGGTTCCGAGTGCTGGTTAGTAGCGGGTAGATGCTTAAAGTGTGGAGCAGCGACCACAAGATCAAGGACTGCCCAAGACTTCAGCAGGAAGCTCAGCGAGGAGCGCCAGTACCAGCAGTAGCGGCAGCCGCGCCAGCTACAGGACGACCAGGAAGGCCTCGAGCCCCAGCTCGAGTGTTTGCGTTAGCTCGTGAGGACGCCGAGCAGGCGGAGCATGTCACCGAAGGTACAGTTTTACTTTTCGGTGTGCACGCTCGGGTTTTGTTTGATACGGGTGCTACTCACTCGTTCATTTCCGAGCGGTTCGCTAGGCAGTTATCCTAGAGTCAGGCATAGAGTCTGAGGAGTTAGAGGTCCCTTTGTCTGTGCACACCCCTGCGGGTACGGTATCGACTAGGAAGTGCATTCCGTCGTTACCTGTGTGCATTGAGGATAGATTCTAGATGGGTGTTTCTTCTTGCTAAAGATGAAGGACTACGATTGTATCCTTGGTCTGGATTGGCTAGAGGAGCACTATGCGTTAGTGGATTGTCGTAGGAAGAAGATTGTTTTCCGCATTCCTGGTGAGGATGAGTTCTCTCATCCCTTGCCAAAGAACTTAGCGGGAAAGTTAGTTATCTCTGCCATGAAGGCGATGCGCATGGTGAACAAGGGTTGTGACGCATTTCTTGCCAGCGTTATGCTAGTACCCGATGCTAGTTCGTCACCGACTCTTGCAGAGATCGATGTGGTGCAGGACTTTCCAGATGTCTTTCCCGATGACTTGTCTGGATTGCCACCGGATAGGGAGATAGAGTTCACTATAGAGTTGCTTCCAGGCACCTCTCCTATCTCGAAGGCCCCATATCGGATGGCCCCTGCAGAATTAGCGAGTTGAGGAAGCAATTGCAATAATTGCTCGATAAGGGATTTATTCGCCCTAGCGTTTCCCCTTGGGGCGCACCTGTATTATTCGTCAAGAAGAAAGACGGGTCACTTCGGTTGTGTATTGATTATAGGAAGCTAAACCAGGTGACTGTGAAGAACATGTATCCCTTACCTCGGATTGATGATCTGTTTGACCAGTTGCGAGAGGCATCAGTCTTTTCCAAGATTGACTTGCGATCTGGTTATCATCAGTTGAGGATTAGGAGTGAGGATGTGTCCAAGACGGCATTTAGAACCCGTTATGGACATTATGAGTTTTGGTTCTTCCTTTCGGATTGACCAACGCCCCTGCAGCGTTCATGGATCTCATGAACCGGGTGTTTAGTCCGTATCTAGATAGCTTTGTTGTTGTGTTTATTGATGACGTGTTGGTCTATTCTCCGGATGAGGCCACACATCGTCAGCATTTGAGGTTAGTCTTAGAGGTTCTCCGTGAGCACAAGCTGTATGCGAAGTTCAGCAAGTGCGAGTTCTGGTTGCGCGAGGTTCATTTTCTCGGGCATGTTATCTCCGGTCTGGTGTTGCAGTTGATCCAGCAAAAGTCCAGGCAGTTATGGATTGGGAGATTCCCAGGACCCTTCGGAGATTCGTAGTTTTATTAGGTTAGCTGGTTATTATCGGCGATTCATTGAGGGTTTCTCATCCATCGCCGCCCCTTTGACAAAGCTGACCAGAAGGGTGAGAAGTTCGTATGGTCTGAGGCATGTGAGCGTAGCTTCCAGCTATTGAAGGCTAAGCTTACTTCTGCTCCGGTATTGGTATTGCCTAGTGGTCTAGAAGGTTTTGCCATTTATACGGATGCATCTCAGATTGGTTTAGGCTGTGTGCTCATGCAGCAAGAGAGGGTAGTGGTTATGCTTCTCGTCAGTTGAAGGAGCATGAGAAGAACTATCCGACTCATGATTTAGAGCTCGCAGCAGTGGTTCATGCACTAAAGATCTGGAGGCACTATCTTTATGGTGTCAGATTTGAGGTGTTTACCGACCACAAGAGCTTGAAGTATCTTTTCTCCCAAAAGGAATTAAACCTGAGGCAGAGGAGATGGATTGAGTTCCTGAAGGACTATGACTTCGACCTTCAGTATCATCCTGGAAAGGCGAACGTCGTAGCAGATGCTCTTAGTAGAAAGAGGTCTTCGCTCCAGCAGGATGGAAGATGTTGGAGGATGCAGCGTGCTCTATGACCGAGTTAGAGCCATCGTTATGTCAGGCTTTTGTAGCTCAGCTATCCCTTAGATCCTCAGTCTTGGATGAGTGATTGAGCAGCAGAAAGCGACCCTAGATTGTTAGAGTTAGTGGGTAAGGCGGGCATTGCTCATGATGAGGACGGTGTGATTAGATTTCAGCACCGTGTTTGTGTCCCGATGTAGTAGATGTCCGTGAGCATGTGTTAGCGGAGGCTCATAGATCGCGATTCTCTATTCATCCGGGTAACACTAAGATGTATCAAGACCTGAAGAGATCATTTTGGTGGTCCGGCATGAAGAAGGATGTTGCGGATTATGTGTCTAGATGTCTAGTATGTCAGCAGGTGAAAGCCGAGCGGCAGCGACCATCCGGCCTTATGCAGAGGATGGATATCCCCGTATGGAAGTGGGAAGCTGTCACTATGGATTCGTATCGGGTTTGCCTCGATCTAGAAGGGGCAACGACTCGATTTGGGTAGTTGTAGATAGATTCTCGAAGACTGCTCATTCTTGCCTATGAAGAAGAAGCAGTCAGTAGAGAGTTTAGCTAGATTGTATGTTAGCGGTATCATTAGATTGCATGGTGTGCCGAAGTCGATCATTTCGGATCGAGATCCGAGATTCACTTCGAGGTTGTGGAAGGGTCTTCAGGATGCGTTAGGTTCGGAGCTTAAGCTCAGTTCGGCGTTTCATCCCCAGACCGATGGACAGTCCGAGAGGACTATCCAGACGCTCGAGGATATGTTGAGAGCGTGTGTTCTGGATTGGAAGGATGATTGGGAGCGTCATTTACCTCTTGTGGAGTTCGCATACAACAACAGCTTTCATGCTAGTATGGTATGGCTCCATTCGAGGCATTGTATGGTAGGCCCTGCAGATCTCCTTTATGTTGGGAGGAGACTGGTGATAGGCAGTTGATCGGACCGGAGTGGTTCAGGAAACTTCGGATAAGATTCAGCTTATCAGGAAAAGGCTTGTTGCGGCACAGGATAGGCAGAAGAGTTATGCCGACAACAGGAGAAAGGATTTGGAGTTTGAGGTTGGCGATCATGTCTTCTTGAAGATATCGCCTACTCGAGGTGTTGTCAGATTGGCAGGCATAGCAAGCTAAGCCCTAGGTTCATTGGCCCATATGAGATTCTCAGACGTTTGGGCAACGTGGCGTACGAGCTAGCATTCCCCAGCTTTGGCTAGCGTTCACCCTGTATTCCACGTATCTATGCTCAAGAAGTATGTCCGAGATCCGTCTCATGTGATTAGTCATGAACCAGTGGAGATCCAGCCAGATCTTTCGTATGTCGAGAAACAGTAGCCATTCTTGACCGGAAGGTTCAGCATCTCCGGAACAAGAGTATCGCGTCGGTGAAAGTTCTATGGCGGAACTTCTCACGTGAGGAAGGCTACGTGGGAGCTTGAGGATGCGATGATGAAGAAGTATCCCCTTTTGTTTGAGTAGTGTCATTCTAACTTCGAGGACGAAGTTTCTTTAAGGGGGAGAGGGTGTAAGGCCCTCTAATTTCCGTCTCATTATTTGTAATTATGTGTGAATATTTGTGCTTGTGTGTATATGTACATAATTACGTACGTATTAATTAGTATAATTACGTGTGCATGTGTTTATATTAAGTATAAATAATGTATGTATTGCATGATGATAGTATGGACAATACCATGAACATATTGCATGTGTATAAGCTTGGTATGCATGGTTTTCTGCATAATTAGGGTTCTGGCCGAAGGCCACCTTGGCGTCAAGCCCAGGCCGTTGAGCTGGTGTCAGCGTCCAGACATGGACGGCAACACTAACTCCGGCGTCCAGCGATATGGACGCTAACTTCTCTGGCCTGCATGCGCACAGAGCTGCAAGCTTCTGAAACAAGGCATGGCACCATTGGGGGATGTCCCCCAACGGCTCTAAAGCTGTAATCGGTATGGTGAGGGGTGAGGGGCTCTCCTAATCCTGAACCCGAAGTGGCCTCTCCCACTCTTCCCTTCACCCTTGCAAGAGGAGAGAAATGAGAAAGAAAAACCCTAGAGAAGCCTGTGAGAGAAAACCCTTTTGGAACCCTCAAATCCGACCCCTTGGACCCTGATCCGACGTCCCCCTGCTGTAAGGAGGTTGCTGGACCAACGAGGAAGGCTTCCCCGACATCCCCTCGGCGTGGAGATCATCCAGGAGCCCGGAGGAGAGATCGTTTGGTGGCACTTCTGCAACTTCTTGGGACTGCCCAAGGAGGTCTTCACCAAGCCTTAAATCCCTTAGAAGAATTTTTGAAAGGCAAGTGACCTATCCTTGATGTCCCCTTATGAGTCTAGGTTGGTTTTGTGAATTTTAAGGATTTTTCCTCGAGTCCTAGACCCTCCAATTCACCCAAGATTCAGAGCTCGGGTCTGTGTTTCTGCACAGACCTGGTAGACGGCAAGGTCCATGGACGTCCAGATCATCCTTGGCGTCCATCGACCATGCCGCTGACCCTGAGTCAGCGGCCAGACCGCCGTCGAGTTCTTCTGGACAGAACAGTGAGCTGTTCTGTCCTCTTATACATTAATTTCGGTATGTTTAAGTGATGAGGATATATGGTAAATCTTATACCCTATGTATATGTGCATGTGGTGTGTGAATGAATGTGGTGTGATGGTGAATGTGGGTTATTAGTATCTTTTAAATTGTGAGCATGACTTGTAGATAATTTTGCAAATCCATGTTCCATGATTTGGATTAGTGGAATGTCTTGGTTGCAGTCTATTCATGAAGAAATTGGGGCATGTATGTATGTTTTGAAATTTTGGTAATTCATGCATGCTTGCGAAATTGCTAATAAGTTCGGTAGAATAAAATGAAAGCATGCAAGAATGATTGGTAGTATTCAATCCATAGATGTATGAATTAGGGAAATTTTGTGTTCTCAGTTCATGCATATGTGAATAGCTTATGTTTAAACAGCAAGTGGCTAATTTGCAAAATGTGTTAGACCCATGTTAACTTAAGTTGTTAATACATGCTAATTAGGCGTTTATTTTCTGTAAATCCTATTTAGCTCAGAAAAATCTGAAAATAGAGGGTATGACCTTGAACCCGAAAACCGCATGTGGTTAAATTTTCAGGTCATTTGGATCAGTAAATAAAAAGTTATGTATTTTCTTGTGAAATATGAATAATTGACATATGATCGTAATGTGATTAGATTTTGTTTAAACCCAGCATGATTAGTGTGTTTACTGTATGTTAAACCTTGAAATTCTGTAGTACCATGTTAGGAAATAATAGAGGTATTCATGTGAGTGAGTAAGTGAATGAGATGAAGTGTTATGTGTAAAACCAAGTGTAAAACGGTAAATATGTAAAGTGTAACTGTGCCAATGTGACACTGCTTCCGTAGAGGGCAGTGGAGCTGTATCAGGGAAAAGTCCCCCTGAGAAAGTTCAATGTGTTAAGTGACCCTAAGGGCATTAGGGGAAATCCTGGAGGTGGACAAGTACCACTGGTTAGGGTGGAGACTTGTTCTCCCGGTCTGCGCAGTCCAAGAGTCGCCATTGGAATGCCTAGATGGCGTCTATGTGTAATGTGATGTGTATATGCTTCTTTGGTGGTTTGGACTATGTGTCACGGCACCTAAAAATGTGTAAAGTGTAATGTGAAATGTGTACGTGACCATGTGTAAATGTGTAAGTGACATGTGAATGTGTATGTGTAAAGTGAACCATGTGAAAGAGGAAAACTTGTGTGAATGAAAATGTGAACCTAGATGTGAAAATGTGTTAGTGAAAACCATGTGAGACTAAATCTGAAACCATGTGAATTCAGAAAATGCATGTTATTATTCTTATGTTATGTGTGCAAAAATGTTTAGAGTCCATGTTAGGGACAACTAATGAATGTGTGTGCAATTAGCATGATAGATTGTTCATATGATATGTTTTATGCATTATTGTAGCTCTCATGTATAGGTTTTCAGCGATGACACTATATGAAATCAGCAACCTAAAGCATGTGAAAAGGTTCATGTAAGTGTTTAAAAATGTGTAAAACCCATGCTAGTTGCGTTACCTTCATGCATGTAAATTGCTCATGTTGATAGCTCTTATGTTTGATTCTTTAAAATGTTAAAGTTCATGAGTAAATTGAATAGAGACCATGTGATAGGTGAGTTTTATTTTAGAAATATGAAAGCATGAGTTATGTATAAAATTGTAAAATGTTCATGATAGGTTGAAAACTTGAAATGACTAGCATGCTATGTATTGCTAATTGAAATGTGCATGTAGAAACCACTAGGACTTCTAAGTGTACATCATGAGTAGTGTTGCTTGCTGAGTCCTTGGACTCACTCCTTGCTTCGGCGTACAGGTATAGTTGGTGACACAGTACCTTTGGAGGAGGCAGCAGAGACGGACTCCGAGCGCGGAGAGTAGCTAGTCTTGGAGCTTCCTTGTGAGTTGTGTACTTCATAGTATGTATTTGGAACATTGTATTAGAATTATCATGAAAGGAATGTATTATGTTGACATTTTGTAATTCTATTTCAGCAATTTAATTATGTGAGCTCTTAGTTCCTTATTGTTAATTGCGAAAAATCATGTATGGTTAATGTGGATGATGATGAATGGAGATAGTTCTCTTTTACTTCCGCTACTCTGTTGTATATTCGCGTGTATCTCAGCTGTTGTATCGTTTGGGTAAATGTCCCACTGTGGCAGCACTTGTTATACTGACGTGGGTTGGTATAACCTACCGGTATAATGAGGGCCGTCACAGAGATTGGTATCAGAGAGGCCGGTTGAGATTGCACATGAATATACCTAAGTCATCATCCCCATTGCATGCTAAGTATGTCCACATGTGTAGAAAACACTAATAGGAAATGAAAGATAGATAAGAAAATGGTTAGAGAACCTAGTAACCTAACTCTAATTGGTGGCTGAAATTTTATTACAGCCATGGCTTCCCGTGGACGACGTGGAGGTGTGCCAGCTCGCGACGACGAGCAGAGGCGTGAGGAGCGGGCGGAGCAGCAGGCCCCGGCCCCACAGGGTACTATGCTTCCCCCACCACCGCCAGTGGACTATGGAGTATTTATGCAAGGTCTGGTGCAAGCCATGCAGACGCAGGCCCACACCCAGGCAGCACTCCAGGCCCAGTTGGAGGCCCAGGTAGAATAATAAAACAACCTAGTAGTTTGCTATTTGATTTGCATGATATTGTGTTTATTGTATATTGTTATTGTTTAATGTAGTAGGCTCAGGCCCCAGCTCAGGACCATGGTGGACCTTCCATCATGGAGCGATTCAAGAGGATGGCCCCACCCTCTTTTAAGGGGGAGAGTGATCCGCTATTAGCAGAAAGCTGGATGAGGGAGACCGAGAAAATCTTCCGAGCTATCAGGTGTCCTGACGAGGACAAGGTGACCTTAGCCACCTACATGCTACAGGTATGTTTTGGTTTATGCTTGAATGTTGGTTGTTAAAGTTAAAATTGTTGGTTAGTGCTTATGAAGGTGTGTTGCAGGAGAGAGCTGATGTATGGTGGTCCTCCCTACTGCGTACGCGCTTCGAGGACGGAGCAGTTGGTGTGGCATGGGACGCGTTCGTGAGGCTCTTCCGAGCCAAGTTCGTCCCAGAGCACATCCAGGACAAGATGGAGCAAGAATTCCTTTCTCTGATGCAAGGATCGATGACCGTCCTGGAATACGAGGCAAGGTTTTCTGAACTTTCTAAATATGCACCGCATATAGTAGAGGATGAGTGCAGGAAGACCAAGAAGTTTGTGATGGGTCTCAAACCATCACTGAGGACGAGGCTCGTGGCGTTCGACCACCGCACGCTAGACGAGGCCCTCAGCGCAGCCTGCAGACAGGAGGGAGAAATGGAACAATATCTGGAGGAGAAGATCAGTTTAGACACTAACCTCTAGCTAGGTTACACACTGTATACAGTCCTACAGTTGGACAAGGGTCTTTCTTAGAAAAGAAGAACAAGACTTAGAGCTAATACAAGATGAACACTATGGACTTTGCTCACAGTCACAGACTCTCCCTCAAGATTACAATGAGCATAGGGAGAATGGAAGAGAAGAAGGCTTGAAGGCGATGAAGACTTCTGCTTGAAAGCTTCTGTAGATTTTGGCTCGAGCTCTTCTCTCTTTCTTTGAGTGTTTGTGGCGTGAAGGTTCTTCTCATAGTTGTACACTCCTTGAAGGATTTTCAGGAAGGCCCTTTTTCTTTCTTTAGCCATGCTTCATCTTTTATATGAGAGGCTTTTGAAAAAAGGATCCGTTGAAGAGATCCGTTGTAGCTCTTCTAGTCGTTGCTGATCTCTTGTCTTGATCTACCTTTGGTGGTCTTTGAGATCTGTGAGCATGGAGCAGTGTGTCAGCACAAAATAGTGTTTTCACTATGACAGTGCACTCTGCTGTATTTCTCTTAACATGCTAAAACTGATAGGTCAAATCTTTTTCTGACACTGCTTTGAATCAAGCATGCAGCTTTATCTGTCAGAAGATATTTGACTTTTCAATGAGCACCGAAAACACTTTCACAATATTCAAGAGAAATCTATGTGAATATGACTTATACAATCGTTGTTCATTTACAAGTAAATCGTTGCAAGTTTATGAACAAATCGATGTGAAAGACAAGTCGTTATGATCATTGAAGAAATCGTTGTGATCACTTAAGAAATCGTTATGGGAACGATTTCTTAACAAATCGTTGTGAAGGCAAGTCGATGCATTCACTTAAGAAATCGTTACGGTCTAAAGAAATCGTTGTGAGAACAAATCGTTGTGCTTACTTATCAAATCGTTATGGAATCGATTTCCTAGAAAATCGTTGCACTTACAAAACAAATCGTTATACGATAAAATCGATGTTTCACTTAACGAATCGTTACACGATCAAATCGTTGTGTAACTTATGAAATCGTTGTTAGTGAAATCGATGTGGCACTTTTGAATAGAAATCGATGTATATTGAATGAACATCGATTTAGCATTTTAGTGCGCCATATTGCATCAATGTGAGACTCAGCATTTTTCTATGAGATTGATGCGACTCAGATGAAACAAAATATTCAATAGTATTTAATCAACAAAAATATATATGAAATCATCATAAGTTTTGTTATCACCAAAATATAAGGACAACCATAAAGTGGTTCAACAGGACTCCCAAGGTAACAACTATAGAATAAGCCAATGACCTGAAAAGGATGTCATTAGAAAAGCTCATTGGGTCCCTCATGGCTGATGAGATAAACATGGAGAGATTAGGAGAATCATCTACTAGAAAGAAGCACACAAATGCCCTCAAAGCAGCAAAAGGCAGCTCTGAGGAACAATCAGAAGATGAAATCAGTAGTGAAGACAGTGAAGATGAAGAAGCAATGCTGTCTAGGAAACTACATCGGATATTGGCTAAGAAAAAGAAGTATCAATTTGGCAGACGATACTTCAAAAAGGGAAAGGATTTCAAGAAACCTGAAGCAAAGGACATCAAGAAGAATGAACCAATTTGTTATGAGTGCAAGAAGCCAGGACACATCAAGGCAGAGTGTCCAAAGCTCAAGAAATCTGAATTCAGAAAGAAGGATAGTTCAAGAAAGTTCAGAAGATATAAGAAGAAAGCCATGGTAGCAGCTTGGGACAACAACAATGACTCGGATAGCGAGTCAAGCTCAAACAGTGAGGAAGAAGAAAAGTCTAACCTAGCCTTCAAGGTAGACATCGCAGAAAAAGTAACCTCTGACTCATCCTTTGATTCCTGTAATGATTCTGATTCAGATAACCTAGAAGATGCTTTTAATGAACTGTATATAAATATATAGAAGTATCTAAATTATTAAAGTTAGTAAGAAAAATGTTGCATGTCTAGAGAATACCAATTCAGATTTAAAATCAGAAAACGAACACTAGAGAAGCAAGTTAGTGAACTTAAAAGAAGAAATGAGTTGCTATGCGAAAATCTAAAAGATAAAAATAACAATAACAAAATTAGAAAAACAAGAAAGTTCAGACAAATTAAAAAGGAAATCAAAGACTAACAGAAGAAAATGATAAACTATCAAGTACGTTAGAAAAATTTACTAATGGTAAAAATTCCTTAATACTAAGAGGAGCCAGAAGATCAGGTAAAAGGAAGAATGGATAGGTTACATTCCACCAGATAATGAACATACATAGTATACCCTAAAACATATCCAACTCTAAAATTCGTACCTGAACAAGATATAACATATAAATCAAACTTTAATATACTCCATATGAAAAAAACTAGAACAACATGTTACAGTCACTGCAACAAGCTAGGACATACCAAAATAACCTGTCCAACTAAACACAAAATCTGGATAATTAAAAAGAAAGATGAGAATACTAACCAGCAAGACCCAAAAGAATTGGGTACCTAAAGCTTAGTGTCCTTATTTCAGGGAGGCCTTCGAGCATCAAATGGTACCTGGACAGTGGGTGCTCAAGGCATATGTCAGGTAACAGAAAGTTGTTCTCCACCTCAAGGCTGAAGAAGGCACAGTCACCTATGGAGACAATGGAAAGGGACTGTGTAGGCAGTGGATCAGTGTGCAGTAGAGGAGCAACTGCCATTGAAGATGTGCTGTGCGTCAAAGGACTGAAACACAATCTCATCAATATTAGCCAGCTATGTGATAAAGGACATCATATCACTTTTCAAGAGTCAAAGTGCAGCATTGTGAAAGATGGTGTAGTCATCTTTGAAGCCAACAGAGAAAAGAACCTACATGTACTTCATCTGGAAGAATTAAAAGATCAAGACATCGCTTAGCGGCAAACAGGAGCAGTCACTGAGCTGTGCACAGAAGATTGGGCCACTGTAGTTTGGATTGCATAAGGAAGCTGATTAAGAGAAGCCTAGTGGAAGGTCTATCTAAAATTAGTACAAGATTGGATGGCATCTGCGGCCTTGTGCAAAAGGGAAGCATGTAAAATCCTCATTCAAGTCAAAGACTATGGTGACAACCTCTAAACCCTTAGAACTCTTACACATGGACTTATTTAGGCCATGAGGACACTAGTCTAGGAGGAAAGCAATATGGATTTGTTATTGTAGATGACTATACGAGATTCACATGGGTATCTTTCCTAGAACACAAGGATGATACGTTTGACAATTTTGTGAGCTTCAGCAAAAGGTTCAGAAGATAAGAAGTATTGCATTGTTGGAATCCGATCAGACCATGGAGGAGAATTCCAGAATGAGAAATTCTCAAGTTCTGTGATGACCAAGGAATTGAACACAATTTCTCAGCACCAAGGACACCACAACAGAATGGAGTTGCTAAGAGAAAGAACTGACTTTATTGGACATGCAGACAATGTTATCAGAATATGACTGCCAAGATATTTTTGGGCTGAGCAGTCAACACAGCAAGTACATCATCAATAGAGTATGATCAGACGATCTGCAAGATATTTTTGGCTGAAGCCCAGAAGACTACATATGAGTTGTTCAAAGGAAAGAAGCTAAGATTAGTCACTTCAGGACATTCGGATGTCCATGCTTCATCCAGAACAACGGCAAAAGAGACATTGGTAAGTTAGATGCCAAATCAGATGAAGGCATCTTCATGGGGTATGCTTGTAAACCTAAAGGATATATAGAGTGTTCAACAAGCATACTTTATTGATTGAGCAGTCAGTACATGTTATTTTTGATGAAACTAACCCTTCCTTGAGAAAGGAAGAAGATATTGATAATGATGATGCAGATGAATTGTCCAAAAAGCTAAAGAACTCATCAATTGAGGACAAGGAAGATCCACCTCTGGAAGACCTGCAACAAAAAGATATAGAACATGAAAATCTTCCAAAGAAATGGAGATATAAGAGAGATCACCCTCTTGAAAACATCATTGGTGATCCATCTGTAGGGGTAAGAACAAGAGATAACATAATTCCATGTGATTATTTAGCTTTTGTTTCTCAAATAGAGCCTAGGACAGCCAATGAAGCCATCACTGATGAATCTTGGATTCTAGCCATGCAAGATGAACTGAATCAGTTCAAGAGAAACCAGGTTTGGTCACGTGTTCCTAGACCATCAGATCATCTAGTAATTGGCACCAAATGGGTGTTCAGAAATAAATTGGATGAAGCTGGTGTGATCATAAGAAACAAGGCCAGATTGGTAGCTCAAGGCTATTCCCAAGAGGAAGACATAGATTTCGATGAAACCTATGCACCAGTAGCCAGACTTGAGGCTATTAGAATATTACTTGCATATGCATCTGCACTAGATGTGAAATTATTTCAAATGGATGTGAAGTCTACATTTCTTAATGGTTTTATTAAGGAGGAAGTTTATGTAGAACAACCTTTAGGCTTTGATGACACTGAATTTCTGAATCATGTTTTTAAATTACACAAAGCCTTATATGGTTTAAAACAAGCACCTAGGGCCGGTATGAGAGGCTTAGCTCTTTTCTATTAAACCATGGTTTTATCAGAGGTCAAGTAGATAGTAATCCGTTCATCAAATCTAAAGTCAAACATGTATTGCTTGTTCAAATCTATGTTGATGATAATATTTGGTTCTACTGATGAATCTCTTTGTAAGTACTTTAAGAAGCTTATAAGGGAGAGTTCGAGATGAGCATGATGGGAGAGCTCAACTACTTCCTTGGATTGCAAATCAAACAAGAAAGGAAGGGACTCACATCTGTCAAGCTAAGTACACCAAGGAACTCTTAAAGAAGTTTGGATTTGATAATGCCAAGCCACTGTCAACACCTATGAGCACATCAATAGGAATGGACAGTGACAAAGATGGTAAGAATGTAGATCAAAAAATCTACAGAGGTGATAGGATTCTTACTATACTTAACTGCTAGTAGACCTGATATTTTATTTAGTGTATGCATGTGCGCTAGATACCAAGCAGATCCTAAAGAGTCTCATTTAATTAGTGTTAAAAGAATTTTAGGACTAGCTAGAACTCTGACTTAGGTCTTTGGTATCCAAAATCATGTGAAATTAACTTAGTAGGATACTCTGATGCTGACTATGCTGGATGCAAATAGATAGAAAAAGCACCAGTGGTTGTTGTCAATTCCTTGCAGGATGTCTGATATCATGGTCCTCCAAGAAACAAAACTCAGTAGCACTGTCAACAGCTGAAGCTGAGTACGTAGCTGCTGGAAGTTGCTGTACACAACTCCTATGGATCAAGCAACAACCTAAGGATTATGGGCTACATATCAAGACAATTCCACTGTTATGTGACAACACCAGTGCTATAAATTTAACCAAGAATCCAGTACAGCACTCAAGGACTAAACACATTGAGGTTAGATATCATTTCATTCGTGATCATGTAGCTAATGGTAACATAGATATTTCATTTATTGATACAAACAATCAGTTAGCAGATATCTTCACAAAGGCCTTACCTGAAGAGAGGTTTACATCTCTTAGAAGGGAATTAGGCATGTGTAAAGTGTGAAAGATTCATTTGTATAAAACTGAAATATAAATTATCAAAATGCTAATTATTTTTGCCTCCCTGGATTTAAGCAAATTTCCACAGAAACTTTTGTGTTAAGCCCCTCCTATCGATTCGCTATTTTATATAAGTCCTTTATTCCTATTGAAATGGTCACTTTGTCGTTTTCCGTCATAATGGCGGTTCTGATTTCGGAAAAAGGTCTATTCCTCTCATAATTCCCGAAATCTGTGTGAGAACGATTCACCTCATACCATTATCTCTCTCTCTCATTCACCTGCCTGAGGCGATACCCTAACGACTCCGACATCGACTCTCTGGGATTTCAAGCTTCCAACCACTTCCCGCCAGAAATTTCTTGAGGGCTTCTGTTCCATTCCTCTTTCCAGTCCTCCAGATACTCTTCGTTCAAATCCATGGCCTCTTCGGGTAGTTCCGGCAGCGTCGGCGGCTACAGAGCCAAATTTCTTACCGCCAAACAGCAAGTAAGGTTTGCGGCTGTGAAAATCAAGCTATGCGGTCACAAAGCAGTAGATGTGGCAGATTTGTAGAAGAACGGAATGGGGAGCATGTCAAAGCTTTGGACAGATTGAAGTGGACGAAGATGGCTACTATCTCTGAAGTAAGTTTTTCGGACCTGGTAAAAGCCTTCTATGTGTGTCTGAAGTCAGAGGCAGACAGGACCTTGACTTCCATGGTCAAGGGAACCCAGATTAGGGTCACGAGAATTATTGGCATCACTCTTTGGTGTGGTACCTCCGGACTCAGTGGAGTTCACACTGAAAATCCAAGAAAAGGGTTTAGAGATAGTTGGTCCCGAGTTCAGATTGAAAGATGACAAAGTGGATGTAAACCAGTTGAATGCATTCAATCGCATCTTGCACTTGTAGTTTGTCAGATTGTGGTTCCCAGAAGTGCTACTTTTTCAACCGGCACTAGGGCCGATTCAGATTAATGTTCTGGGCTATCACGAACCAAGAAATCAACACTGCAGAGCTCATGATTGAAAGGATGAAGTTTGCAAGCTCTCAGGTATGGGACACAAAGAGCAAGCTGAATGTTTCTTTACCTTATGCCCATCTCTGACGAAGATTTTTCAGCACTATGGCATAAGTGTAGTAGGAGATGTGTCTGAGAAGATGGGCAAGCAATCCGGTCCAGAATTTAAGGAAAGCGGGGTTTCAGTTGTCAATGGGAGTCTAGACAAAGACTTCTATGGCTGAGGGTGAAGCCATCATTGGCGAAGCCCAAGAAGGTCAGGAAGTAGCTGGCGTAGTTCCTGCGATTCCAGAGGTAGAAGCAGTTCAAGCAGCAGCAGAACCAGAAGTGCAGCAGCACCATCTATGGAAGTAGAACCATCAGCAGCAGTAGCAGTACCAAGCAGCAGGATTGAGGATATTCCTCTGAGGACATTGAGCCAGTTGGGCGTAGTTCAGAGGATCCTCTTCCCTCTTCTCGAGTAGGCTCAGTACTCAGAGATGTACTGGAATCCATCCATAATCCTTGAGGGATCCAGTAGCTAGTGAAGTTCACATTGCAGAGAAGCTGTGGCATCAGGCCACACTAAGGAAGTTGTAATGGAGGAAGCTCCCATTCAGGGGGAGCAGAAAATTAAGTTGAATCTGATCAAGTGGCTCCTACTCAGGGGGAGCTAGATCAAGCAATGAGGATGTGGCATCAGGCCACAATGATGTTCAGATGGGAAGATCCTCCTATCCAAGAGGAACAAACAGCAGTTGTGCATATGGATGCACCCATGGAAGATGCCCCTGCTGATGGGGAAATTTTGGGTGAAAAAGAAAGTGAGCCTCAAGGGGAGAGAACTGAAAATCCCCCAGAAGATCAGTTTAGAGAAGGAGAAACCGCCAGTTTTTCCGAATCCGATGAGCAGGATCCTGTGAACAAAGCAAGGGAAAAAGGAAAGGAAGTTGCATCTGATATTCCTCTCCTTGCGGATACTCCACATCAGAGGGCTCAGAAACAGAAAAAAATATATCAATTTGAAGCCTGTGATAGAAAGACTAGATGCACAAGGTGAAATCCTTTGTTCAGTGCAAGCAGACGTCAACTCACTCTTTATGAGCCAGGCCTCAGCTACAAAGAGTTGTCACAAGTAAAGAATGCTGTCAGGTGGTTTAATAAGAAATGGGAAGCATGAAGACTCTACTCTCAGATATTTTGAAGGAGGTAAGATTATCAGCACCTTCTGCTTCTCCACCTCCTGCAGCTCAACCTTCTGAGGGAACTGAAGAAGAGGTCCCTAGACCATCAGGGTCACTGCCTACAGAAGAATCAGGGCCATCCGTGCCATCTACTGTTGAAGAAGCACCTCGACCAATAGGGCCATCAGCTGAAGGGCCAACAGGGCCAGTTGAAGATTTGCCAAGTCCAACAGGGCCAGTTGAAGATTTGCCAGGGCCAACAGGGCCAGTTGAAGTTTTGTCAGGCCAACCGGGCCAGTGGAGGCAGAGTTGAGCAAGTCCAAGCAGAAGAAGAAGCTTTAGCTCCAGAGCCCCCACTCCTTCTATTAGGACACCAGCCCCTCCTCTCCACCCTCATCCTCCACAGCACCTCCAGCTCCAACCTTTCAAACAAACTCTACCCAGAGTCATCTCCTCTCCACCCCATTTCCTTCACCATCCACTACATCTCCTGTCTCTTCCACACACATTCCTCCACCTCCTCCTCTTTTTGAGGAACCTCCAGCCTCTCATCAGCTGGAGCCTCCTCCTCCTCTGGTCCTTCCTCTTTTGAACCTACTGCCATACCTTCTTCCACCTCTCATTCCCTTCTTCATCCTTCTGCTCCTCCCTCCTTCATTACTATCATTCCGGAGGATGCTCAGATTAGTGGTCCCTATCTTAGGGGCCTCCAAGATGAGTTTGAGGTAGCCATTCTCCAATCTGTTCCGAAGGTTGGAGAACATATTCATAGGACAGACTCCTCCAGTCCTATTCCTAAGAAACGCAAAACAACCACCACTTTCTCTAAATCCTCAGATCCCTTTTATCCTCTTTATGGTTTTTTTCTAACAGAGGTCACCAAAAATAAACCTCTCTACAGGAATTCCTCCAAAAAGTTGTTTTTGCCTCTATTTTTAATCTTCCTCATCTACATCTCACCGACCATCTAAACACTATTTTGCCTTACAGCTCTCTTTCCAAATCTCTCAATCAAAGATCTTCTGCAGCCGAATCCCAAACTGAAGAGCAGTGGGCTTGGACAATAAAGTCTCTACAATAAATTTCTTTTGCCAGATCTGCCAGGTTCCCTCCAAGGGACCATTCCCTGACTTTATTCGATGGTTCCTGATCCACAATAAGATAGCTTGGCCCTTTCATTCAAAAGAGATCAAGATGATCAGTACTTCAAATGTTCAATGATTATCGGTATCTTCATGTTTGCCAGAGATTCAGTTGGGTCAGTTCATAGAGGCCATTAGAGCACTTGGACTAGGTGGAGCTCACACTGAAGCCGTCCAAGTAGATTTTGCAACCCTCCAGCTGCCTGACTCTGCCTTTCTTCCCCCTCTTCACTCTCTAATAATGGATCATCTGTAGGCTCAATATTTTTGAGCGTTTTTCCAGAGTCTTGGGCAGAATCAAAGTGCAGAAAGGCTACCTGGTTGCTTTCAACAGGTTTCTGTACAGAGAATTCACCAAGCCATGTCACTGCAGATATCTTGCTTCTGCTTTGTCAGAATGTGAACGATTATCTCATGCAGATTGGACCAAGCTCTATCCCCTTTCGCGCACAGCAACTCTCTCATGTAAATGAAATCTCTAGCCAAGGAGGTCAATCTCAGATTTCAGTTGCTCATTTCTGGACATGAACTCCATTCATCGTTCATGATCCCTATCAAACCTGGATTGAAAGGTACAAGGTCTATGTAGCTATGCGGATGGAATTGAAGCATAAGCAGAATTTCTATCCAGTCACCATAGATTAGTTTCTTGCCTGTGCCAGCTTTGGGAAAGTTTCCTTCCTTAAGATCTCTCTTGATTCAGATCAGTATGCTCGGCTTCTTGATGAGCAGCTAGTCCATCATCTTCGAAGGATGGCTCCCTTCATGGTACCTTCCTACTCTATTGAACCTGGGGTTTTTAGACAGTTTTTGAAAGCAGGAAGAGCAGGCCTGGGAACTGTTTCTCATTATGCCTCTCTTTTGTCTCCTGCTTTCTATCTCCCTGTACCCCAACAAGCATAATCCAATCTTTTTGTGGTCTCTCATTGTCTTTTCTCTCTTTCTTGTCTTAATACCTTATCTTTTTGCTTAAATGACAAAAAGGGAGAGAAATATAGCACTTCTGAAATAATCTCTTATGATTTCGAAATATCTCTAGCATTTTTATTCTAGTATTTTATTTCAGAATATCTTGGCTTCAATGCTATGTTTTGTCATCACCAAAAAGGGGGAGATTGATGATCTAATTGTCCCCATTGTATTTAACTAAATTACATATCATTTTGGTGATTAACAAAACTATATAAAGTTTAAATCTAAATATTTTCTACAAAGTTTTGAGCACAGGAAAATGAATCAAGAAAGTCAGCAAATTCTGTAAGTATCTCACCCTGAAGTGTAGAGAGTTCAGTCACATAAAATTTCTCTAAGTTCACATCGATTTCCATTATAGGTCATAACGATCTCTATAGAAGCTACAACGATTTCTTTCCTATCGATTTCCTACTCATAAGGATTCGCTATGTGCTTTCAACGATTCGTTAAGTGACCGCAACGATTTGCCCTCCACAACGATTCGTTAAGTGATCGTAACGATTTGCCCTCACAACAATTCTTTAAGTGATCGTAACGATTTGTTTCTCGCAACGATTGTTAAGTAATCATAAACGATGTGCTTTCCGCAACGATTCCTTATGTGAGAACAACGATTTGTTTATAACATCATAATGATTTGTACATCCAATTGTTCATAACATCACAACTACTTGTACATCGATTTGTTCTTAACATCACAACGATTTGTACATCGATTTGTTTATAACTCATAACGATTTGTACATCGATTTGTTCATAACATCACAACAACTTGTACATCGATTTGTTTCTAAACATCACAACGATTTGTAATCGATTTGTTTATAACTCATAACGATTTGTACATCGATTTGTTTATAACTTCATAAGATTTGATACATATAACGATTTGGTATGCATCTCTTACTTATGAATGCACAATGATTCACTCATTTGCACAACGATTTCGTAAGTCATTATATAATGATTCTTGGAAGACAACGATTCAATTTCGAGCTAATTTTTAATTCATTGAAAGTCAAAGTCTTCACAGATATTTATGTAAGACTGTGCATTATGAAGACTGAACGTATCTCTGCATGCATGCAGACAATATCTTCCATTATCGTATCTTCTCTGTAAACATCTTTTAGAACAACAAATGGCATTACTATTTTGATGAAACATTCGTTCTAACGTTGACTGACAACAAGAGATAGCTTAGCTGTCTATCGTTCAAGCTTTTAAATATGTGCAGGTCTCTGACAAATCTGTCATACAACGTTGGATAAAATAGAAGCCAAAGGAGATTACAGAAGATCCTCTCTCTCTCTTTGCGTGCATGAAATGATAAAGGACTGTTGACTGGAAGCTTCCAGTGTCAAGCAGTCTAACGTACACTTATGCATAGAGACAACGGGCACTTCAACCTTCGAATTTCAAAAGATGATATATATAGAAGTATGAAGTTCCTGAAGTAAAAGAAGGTGAACGTTAGAGAATAATAAGCGCAGCACCTTCAACCTTCTGCAAGCTTTTCTTAGAGCCAAGCCAAAACTCCATTAGTCTTAGCTCTTGCTCTCTGTGCTAAGTTTAGATCTGTGAGAGAGCCTTTTGGTCTGAGAAGAGTCCTTGATTGTAGATCTCTTCTTCTCAGTTCTTGCTTTAGATCAAGTAGTGTTCTATAAACTTGATCTAGGGGCATCATCTCTTGACACATTCTCTTGGTGTGTTCCCTCGGTGTTAAAGGAAGACTGGGGTATCCAGGGGTGGTCCCTTCGGTTGAAGGAAGACAGCTGGGGTGCTGGGTGCTGTATGTCCTTAAGGGGGACTGTACCCTTGTTAGTGAAATCCTGAGGTATTGCTCAGGGATTGGACGTAGGACTCCTAAGAAGAGGAGATCCGAACCAGGATAATTCTCTGTGCGTTGATTGCTTTTGTGTGTTTGAGTTTTCCTTTACGAACACTAAACAATCTGCGAAGTGTGTTTTGTGTGACTACTTTGCCACAGGTTTAAAGTTATGTCAAATATTTTTATCCCATTACCCCTCCTCGGGGCTTGCTACCTGGGCAACAACGATTTCCTCAGTATAACATCGATTTCGTTGCCACATCGACTTTGTTTCACTTAAACATCGATTTTGATAAACATCGACTTCATATGAAACAACGACTTCGTTTCTACAACGATTTTACTTAAACATCCATTTCATAAGTAACAATGATATCATGTGAAACAAGGACTTTACTTGAACAACGACTTCATTTCAAACAACGATTTCATCCGCACATCGATTTCAGTACAACAACGACTTCAGTTAAACAACGACTTTGTACAGAACATCGATTTCATATATGGATTATGTTCACATCGACTTGGTTTCAACATGGATTACATTCTCTCACGGATTATGATTATATCATCGATTTCATATCAACATCGACTCTCTCTGCACATAGACTATCTCCAAACATCAACTCTATGTGGATTTCAAGTCATCCCACGCATCTTGTTGTACCCTGTCGTCTTCAACATTATTGTGATAGAACACAATCTTTGCATGATGTATCTTAACTTATCTCACTTATGTCACATAAATTCATGCTTTATATGATGACAAAAGACATTCCTTTTTGGTGTATCTTCATATAGCACGACTACTAATGTTGACTGACAGTTTTAGACAAAGATAAGTTGTCTATGTATCAGCATTTATTGTGTGCAGGGTTTTCGGTCAGCTCTTTGCTCTCTACAACAAATTGCTTAGCCTTTGAGAGCCTGAGTAGATCTGAGAGAGAGTCTTTGTTGACATTTTTGTCTCTCAGACATTGCTCAGATCAAGCAGTCTGTATTAGCTTGGTCTAGGGGACATCATTTCTCTCATCTTCTTTGAGTGTTCCTCTCGGGTGTGGAGGGAAGACCTGCTTGAGTGCGTGGTGTTCCCTTCTCGAGAAGGAAGACCTATGCATCAGGTGCTTAATTCCTCTTCAGGTAGAGAAGAGAAGGCCAGATGTTGCTGGATGTGTAGTGTCCTTAAGAGGACTGTACCCTTGCTTAGTGAAATCTCAAGGTGTACCTTGGGGACTGGACGTAGTACTCCTGTGAGGAGATCCGAACCAGGATAAAATTTCCTGTTGTCTGTGTGATTGTTCTCTTTGTCTTTATTCAATACTAACTCTAACCATCGAACTTAGTGTCTTCCGTCAAGCATTTTATTTACAAGAATATTCTATAAGAAAATTTCTACAATCCATTCACCCCCCCTCTGTGCTTGCTATCTGGGCAACATGTTTGTGCAATATTTGCTTGGGTATGTTACCTCACCTATCGCTGAGTTGTTGATGCCCTCCATTTTGCTGAGTTGGCGTTGGTGCTCGAACTAAGCAAATGCTCTATGCGTGCTTGTGATGTCTCTGGTTAATGTGTGTTGTGTCACTAGTTCGTACTTGCTTGGTGGCTCTGTGCTGATTGGTTGCGAGTTCTGGTGAGGTGTTCCCAAAGCTCGTCCTTGCTTATTTTGGTAGAGGTTTCTTCCTAAACTTTCTTTGTGCTCGTTTATGCTGTGTTGCCTTCATGGTTGAAGCACATTGTTGGTTGGATTTGTGTTCTAGTGAGGTTTCCCAGAACCGTTTTTGTTGTCTTGGTGAGGGTTTCTCCCAGGTCTGTTCCATGCTCGTTTCTAGCTACTGTTGTGCTACCTCAGGGTTTGAGGTATGCTATTGGTTGGCTGGTGCGTTTTGGCTGGTTTTCCTAGAATAGTGCCTTGGTCGTTCTTGTGGAGGTTTCTCCCAGGACTATCTTTGTAACACTCCGAAAATTCGGTAATTGGAAAAATAGAAATAAATTGAAAATGATAAATTCAATATTAGTGAAATAGCAAAAACGTACGTGCCATTAACGTACATACAAAAACCCATTAGAAAATTTCGTAGAAATCATAGTTCTACTCTAAATAATACCTCCTAATGATCCACGAAGAAATTCGTACAAAGTAAAATGGGATGGTCCAAGTTTAAGGCGTTTTGCGACTGAGTATCGTAATCAGGGAATAAGTCGGGAAATCATTATCACACATACTTAGATGAGTCAAAAAATTAAATAAAAATCATAGATGGACTTCAAATAATATCCTCTAATGATCCATCAAGAAAGTTGTGTCTATAGAAATCATTTGGGGTATGTTTAAGAGTTATTGTGACTTATTATTGTAATTAAGAAATAAGTTGGAAAATCCATTATCATGTGAATAAAATGTGATCATAAACCAAATTAAAAAATGATGGGTGGACTTTAAACAACATGGATTGATAGCCCATTATCGGAATGGTGTAGCACCCCGGTAAATTCAATGATTTAAAAATTATAAATAAAGGGAAATAATAATTTCCGTATTATCGGAATGGTAGAACGTACGTACCACTATCGTACGTGCAAGAAAACATCGAAAAAATAGGTAAAAATTATAAATCACCCCAAAAATTATTCCTAAATGTTCCACAAATAAATTCGTGCAACGAAAAATCGAATTGACCAAGTGTATGTCACAATGTGACTAATTACCCAAATTAGGAAACTAAGTTGGAAAATCGTTAACGCGAAAATATAACACGATTATAAATTAAATAAACATGTTGGAGAGACTTCAACATCATGTATTGATGACCCATTATCAAAATTGGCCCAATGGATCACTTTTGGCCGAAGAATAAAATGGAGTAAGAAAAATACTCAAAATTCGCACCTATAATTATGTGGTAAATTGTGAGGGCAAATTAGGGTTAAAACTTGAGGGATTAGCCATGGATGGCAATCCAATTTGTGCATAACCATGTTAGGAGCCTTCCTAATGGTATTCCTACCTCTATTGGGAGGAGAATTCCAATTATGGCAACTATACATGCATAAACCGCAACCCCACTTTCCCTAACCCATTAGGACATGTATAAACCTTAGATGTATAAATAAATGTGAAGAGACTCTTAGGGAAGTTTGCCCATCGTGTTAGAGTTGGTGGAGGCGAGCTAGGACACCAGAGGAGGAGAGGAATGGTTGGGAATTGGAGCTTCATCCCCCTACATCCTCTGCTGCATCCAGAACCACGATTTGCTTTATATCTTCACAAGGGTAGGTGATCTCGGGCACAAAACTTAATTTGCACATACCTATGGTTAGAGCATCGTTTCTAGTTTGATTTGCAAGTGGTTTGCCCAATTTTCATGGAGTACATGAGTCGTATTAAGCATTTTCCCCAAGTCACGCACTATTAGGGCTTTCCCCATTCTTCATATGTTGCACATGATTTGAGATCGAATTAGATCCAATCCACAACATAAACGTTCTTCTACTAGTTGTACTAGTCATCTTTTGTGTTGAGAGTTTTGTCTAAATGTCAATATATTTCAACTTATAGGTCTGACATGAAGGTTGCAACGAAGTCACATATGTTTAGGACTTTTTACGTTCTTCAGAGGTTTCATGTGAATTGTGACTGAATTAGATCCAACCTAAAACATGAAAGTTCTTCTACTAGTTGTCCTCTTCATGTTTCATGTTGAGAGTTTTGTCTAAATGACAGTAGATAGAGAGTTATAAGCATTGCATGATGATCAGTTCCTGTTTCACAGGTTTTCGGTTTGAGGTTTGAACCGCGTCCGGTCCAAGCGACGCGATTCCAGCGCCTGGTATCGCATCGGCCTTGGCCGACGCGATTAAGTGAACCACGTCCATGGGGTCCGATGTGATTCAGCGTCTGACCACTCATCGGCGCGCGTGAGACTTCGCACCGCGTGGGTTTCTGTGCCGATCTGAACCGCGACGGGAACACCCGACGTGATTTAGCCAGTTTCCCGCTCAAACATTTTTGCCCAATTTTTATATTGTTATTTTAATGTTTTTCTTGAACGCGTTGGCATCCCCCCATGTGATTCAAGTTAAAACGCGGCCATGTAGGCCGACGTGATTTGATCCCTTCACAGTTAGTTACATCTGACCGTACATCGTGCATGTTGTGAAAAAGTCCACTGTGTTGGACGCGATTTTAGAACCGACCCGAGACTGTTTTAATGTACTGTCCAGTCTTGTTTATGCTTAAAAGTGAATACCTACATGAAATCATAATGATTTGAATATCTATTCTAAGTGCAATGATTGATTAATGTCATCTACCATGTGATCATATGATTGATATATGTTATGTTCATGATCTGTCCTATTCATAATTGAAAAGTGATAAATGTTAAAGTACTGCAACCATGAAATAGATTGAATTGCATACATGTCATGCATGTTTGTTACTTGCTTTCCGTAACGTTTTAACCGGTGGATGTGGATTGAGACACACTCTACACGTCACATTGCACATATAGGCAACCCTTTCTTGGGGAATTGGAAGCTCTCTGTTGGTTATTCCGTATCGATAGACTAGTGACCTTTTCTCTAAGACCTCCGTAATTCTCCGTACTTCATGGATTCCCTCGTGAAGACCGAGTTGGTTGTACCAATGAAGTACCCGGAAGATAGAATGCACCTCTCTTCTTATCTTCTTCTCGTGAGAGTGATTTGATAACATTGAAATCAAGCCATTAAATGTAAAGATTGAACCAATATGAATAAGTCGTTATACTACCGAAATTAATCTAGATCATGTCCCCTTGCATTGTTCTCTATCATCATTGACATGATCATTAGTTCATCATTGTCCATTACTTGGAATTCATGTGGCCATAAATGAATGAATGGAATTACCAGAAACTATTGGAACTTCAGTTCACAACTATGCCTGTGCAAATAGGGCCATGTTTGGTCCTGGGAGGAGCACCCAAAATACTTAATCGTGAGGGTATATAACCCAATGAGGTGTCCGACAATCACCTAAATGAATGCAAAATTGATCTGGGAAATTTCCAAATTGTTATTGAATGAATGATTGATTGATTGAACTATTATATGTGAAATGGCCAATCCTATTGTACATGTCATTGTTATTGAATCCTACATGTCATTGTTATTGAATCCTACATGTTATTGCCCATTGGAATTCTACGGAATTCAACTTGAGAAATCTATTGCACATGCTACATGCTATTGAATTTCTCCTTACATGTCAAGTGATCGAACTGTCATCTTCCTCATTGATAATCATTCTGTCCTACATGAGAATTGTTATTGAACCATCCTCGTACATGTTATGATTTGGATTTGTTACTATCGTTATTGTCATGAGCATTGCATGATAGTATTGCCAATGTTAACATGTTAATTACGTAAAGCATGCCCGCACCATGAGATGTAAATCCTACTGGGCGCTAGTGCGCTCACACCTACTTTCCTAATATTTTTAGGAGATGAGTATGAAGAATTGGAGAATGATGAGACTGGGGACGAGTGATGAGCTGCTTAAGTGCACCCGTCCATATAGCTAGTCAGCCAGTGAGTTAGAGTCAAGAGTTGTAATAGTTAGTTTTACTTTTATTGTGTCATATGTATTTGAGATACAATATGGGACCAGTTATTAGCTCTGATGATGTAAGATGTTAAACTAGTTGATTGGAAATGAAATAAAGGTTATTTGGCTGGAAATTTTATTGTCTCATATCTTGTGTTATATTTAGTTATTACTCTGAATTACTCGACTGTGAACTTGTATCGCTCACGCTCTCTACGTTTATTTTCCGCTGCTAAATGTCGGGGCGTGACAATCTTGCATTGCTTCTGCTTGCTGTTGTGTTCTCATTGAATGTCTGTGTTCTTTGGTTGTTAGGGTTGTGCGTTTTGGTGAAGGTTTTTCCCAGGATCATCATCTGTCTTTCCTGGTGGTGATTTTTCCCAGGATCGTTCTATTCCTTTCGGACCATTGTTGCATTGCTCTAATGGTTTGAAGTGTGTCGCTTGGTTTGGTTGTCTATTATGGTGAAGTTCTCCTAGGATGACTCTCTGTCATTCCTAGTGGAGGTCCTCCCATGGCTGCCTAGTATTTGTTTTGGTTATTGCTGCTCTCTCTCTGTAGAGGTGAGCTGTCATTGTTGTCAGGGGGTGTTTGTGTTACAGACAGCTTGGGCATTGTCAGTCAAGGTGCGATGTCTTTGACCGTGTATCTGGCTGCTGCGTTGGCCAGCTCGCCTTGTTGTTTGTTTCTAATTTTCTCAGTTGCATTGGTGGGACTGCGTGTGTCCCCTTGGCTCTAATCGTTCTGCCTTGTTTTCATGTGCCCAATGTGCTCTCGCAGAAGGTGGTCAGGTGAGTGCAGTGGGTGTCTTGGTGGTTGTGCTTCTTATGGGAGTGTCAATCTTGCATTGTGGTTTCACCTATCGTGAGTGAAAGAAGTCTGTTCTGTGTCTTCGTTCTCTTCTTTTTGTGGGTTGCTCGGGGTGGTGGTGCTCCACTGTTGCACTATGGTGCTATGGTACGCACTGTTGTAGCCTCCTTGGTGAAGGACCTTTACCTAGAGTGTTTTGGGGTTGAGCGGGTGCTCCCCTCATGCCTTGGCAGTGTAGGTTCGTGGACCTAACACTCTACTGCATTTTGTTGTGTGGGATTTCATGTTGCCTGACTAGACGATGTAAGACAATGCGTTTCTATATGGCCAGTGTTGGGTAGCCCCGATTCTTTCGCCTAGCTTGCTCGTGTCAGCGTTGTTTTCGCGTGTGCTTTGTGCCTCTTTCTGTTCTTTGAGACTTTTGTCACCTTTTCAGTGTGTGGCCCTCACTACCTGTTGTGGTAGGGCTGATGCTTTGTGTGGTGTGCTTCTAAGAGCCAGTGTGTTTGTTGTGCTCTTCGAAGCCATAGGCTTTCATGTGGACTTCTTCTTGGTGGGTCCCTGGTAGGGAGTCTCTTCTGCTGGCTCTGTTCTATTTTTGGCCGTTGATATGGATGTGTGCGTTGCACTTTGGTGGGTTTTGGTGCTCGTGGTGGCACCGTGCACTTATGCCTATGTGCATTGGCCTCGAGCTTTGTGCGTGGTTTCGTTGCTTGTAAGTTGTTAGAGGCATTGAGTTGTTCTGCCTCTGGGATGCATGTGGTGGTCTATCTCTCGTGGTTGTACCATACCGCGGTGTGGTAGCTACCTGTCGTTTTTTAGCTGTAGCGGTGGTGCGCCTGGTTTTGGTTGTGGCCGCGTCTAGTGTTCCATCGTTGTGTGTGTGGGGTCGTGGTACCCTGTGTTGGTATGAGTCTTGCTCGGGTCAACGTGTTGTTTTCGGCCCCCTACAGTTGCCTTGTCTTCTTGTGGTTGTGTGCTTTATTGCAGTTGGTTTTGGGGCACCTGGTGTGTTGCCAACATATGGTTGGTTTTCCGGTTATTTGTTGGGTATTGAGTCTTGAAGTCAATGGCGAGACCTCCTTCTTGTGTCCTTGGTGGCAGTAAGGCCTATTGGCTTGCTAATACCTGACCGCAATGTCTTTACACCCTTTGTTGCTGTTATGGCCACCGGGAAGTCCAGCTGTGACTTAGTGGCCTCTTCGTGCCTATTGTTCTTCCGTGACTTGGTTTTCCTCTTTAATATCGAGGTAGGAATTGTTTTAAGTAGGGTAGGATGTGAGGCCCCGTGGGCCGGGGTGGGAGGGGGGAGAGAGACTCCCTCTCTCTCCACCTTTTTCCCCACATTTTGGCCCTGTAACCCCACCTCTCTTCTCTTCTACTTCTTCTTCTCTTCTTCTTCTAACCCTCACTACCCGAGGCCTATGGAGGAGCTACTGCCATGGAGGGAAGTAGCTGCTGCTGCCGCCGACAGGCTAATGCTATCGCCATGTAGAGGAATGCCACCATCTACCTCGGGTCGCTGCTGCCCGTCCGCCTCGCTGCCACCATTGGAGGGAAGTTCAACTGCCGACATGGCCGATGCCGGTGGGTCCTGCCACCGAGGTAAGGATCCCCCTCCTATTCTGGCGGCGGATCCCCCCCCTTCGCTCACATTCTCTCTCTTCTCCCCTCTCTATTCTTTGGATGGGACCCCGTTAGGGGTTCTCCAGTTACTAGGGAAGGAGCCAGTGGTGACCGATGCCCCTCTTCACCAGTGCCGCTGCTAGACCGGCGGTGGCCAAAGGCCAGCCGCGGCAGCCACCCCCGCTTCCTCCAACCCCACCCTATTGTGCAGGGTCGGTTGCGGGTGGGAAGAATGTGGGGGGAGGTGGGGCTGGCGCATGGCGTCGGCCTGGGCTAAGCAAGGCCAGGGCGCAGTGTGCTGGCCCAGGCTGTTTCCCCCGGTGCAATGTGCCAGAGGTGCAGACCTACTTGAGGCCCGACGCATTGCGCAAGGGCTTTCGCCAGCTACCTTTTGTGGTCCTCGGACTGCCTTTTTGCGTCGTTTTTGTGCCGTTCTTGCACCATCGGCCATACCGCCTGTGCCAGTACCAGGTCCCGTAGTTCTCGAAGCGGTCTAAGTCAGCTCTGACCGGGCCAGTGGGGCTGTTTTATCGGCCGAATGGGATAGTCATGCTAGGGTTTTCGGCACTCGTTGGGTGAGTCCCAAGGGCTGGCCGATTTTCCGAGATAGTAACCTGGGTCTTTCGAGTTTGATCGTTTGTCTGATACTTTAGCGGGTCCGCTTCCGCGTTGAGTTTTCATACCGTACTTGTGACACTTGTGCTGACTCCCTAGCACTACGCTTTACTAGTCTTCGCCCAGTGCTTTAGCACTTGAGGCCTTGTCACAGCGCACAATGCGCTTTTGAAGTTGTTACCATTTCCCAGGACCCTCATCCTCGTGGGCTCGTTGAAGGCGATCTCCAAGACACGAGTGTGTGCATCGAGTGTTTCTCCGAATTGAGGGGAAAATAGTGTTGAATAGCAGCGTCGAGTCGTTTATAGAGCTCTCTTAGTTGGTCTGGGTCTCACGGAGTTTGGTGAGTCGCGGTGTGGTCCAACTAGTCTATTCTCACTTCTTCAACTTGCACGGTTCTGGAGCCTTACTGGGAGGACAAGCGTGGGACCATGGTCCGTCCAGACCATGAAGTGTGTTGTTGCAGTGTCCTCAGGTTTCCCTCTGACAGGAGAGGAGACCAGAACTTGTAGTCGAGCGGTAAGACACCGGTGGGCACACCTGACCACTGACTAGTAGAGATTGGTCTGTCACTAGTACCTGTTATCCAGATGAGAGCATTTCCGTCTATGTTTGCAGCCTAGTAGTGTTCACAGAGCACTCTTACTGAGTTTGTGACTGCATGTAGCTGTGCCGAGTTGGCAATACTTGTAGACCCGCATGCTTCCCGTTTACTTACTTTAGTACTTGCATAGTTAATATTTTTATTTATTCCTGCTCAGTTGGTAGTTATGTTTACTTGAGATACCTCAGCCTTTTCGCTTGGTGTAGTTAGCTTAGTTACTTTAGTGCTTTTGTGCTTCTTGCCTAGTTTAGTTGCACTACTTCTTGTTCAGTTGTTCGAACCGGTGAGTGGTTGGGTTCATTATTGGGCTTTGTTCGCGAAGCTCATTCCCCCTTACATCCTTCCAGGTTTGAGTTCATGGGAGCTAGTGCTCCTATTCGGACCGTCAGTGTTGTGCCGCTTGTTATCAGCAATGTTAGAAATGGTCAGTATTTTCTTTCGCACTTGAATTATTATCTGGGACATTGTGTATATATATTTTTTCCACTGTTGCATTTTTTTAATTGCTTAGTTATTGTAACTTGTTGTATATCTCACTAGACATATTTTTTAACCTTTCCAGGTCTTCGGATACATGGGTGGCAGTCTAAGGGTCGAGTATTTGGAGGATTCTGAGTATCAGATTCTTGGGTTGTTACGTCATCTGCCATGGCAGTACGCCATTCTGGGTACTTGGAGGCACTAGTGAAGGATGTGCGCTCAACAACCGATGCTGCCATGGTGAGAAGCACTGCAGGTGGCAGATGCTGGTTGGTGCATTACCGTAGCTGCATCGGATGTGTGCGCTGCAAAATGGAATGAGCTGGGTTATCCTTTCCAAGATCGACTACAAGTGGGAGACCATCTAGGTTGGTACTTGGTAGTACTAATGGTTTTTGGTGGGCAAGGCAAGTTTGGATGGGGATCAAATGGTGGATGTATAATAGATGTGAGATGGTGGCTGGTGGGGGATCTGGTTAGAGGATGCGCCTTCTCCCTCATGGACACCTGCCTCAGGTAAGGTTGTTTGGTTTGTAGGTGGATTTTGTGAAATGGAGAAGGTAGGTTGCATGATGACACCTGTAGGAGGATGGGGTTGTTGCACGCCATGGTATCGTCCTACTCTGATACCATAAAGGAACAGAAGAAGACGAAATGAAGAGGACGGGTGTGCTTCGTAACGATTACGAGAGCCACCAGTTTTCAGTATATATAGATACATTACACATACAACATGTTGGAGGGATAGCCAACACTCAATGTGGAGCATATCTCTATTACAGGTATTTTGTTGAATGATAATATGGATAGATGACATAATTATCCAACAATGGAAAGAGAAATATCTGAAAAGATTATTATCAAGTTGGATTTGATGATCGATCCATCCCCATATAATTTTATTTAATTATATATAATTTTGGTGATTAACAAAACCATAACAACTATTTTCTAACAAGTTTTATGAAGTTCATCCACAGGGAATAAGCCAAGCATAATCTGTAAGTAATTCTTACACTGTATCATTCAAAGTTCAAAGCATGCATTTCTTCTAAGTACACATCGATTTTCCTTGTAGAACAACGATTTCCCTTACAACATAACGATTGATAAGTGAGCATGAACGATTCTATCGCTCAACGATTTCATCTTATAACGATTTGATAAGTGAGTAATACGATTTCGGTTTCACAACGATTTGTTAAGAGAACATTGATTTCGGTCTTACAACGATTCATTAAGTGAAACAACGATTTCGGTCTCCCAACGATTCGTTAAGTGAAACAACGATTTCGGTCTCACAACGATTTCGAAAGTGAAACAACGATTTTAGTCTCACAACGATTTCGTACGTGAAACAACGATTTCGGTCTCACAACGATTCGTTAAGAGAAATAACAATTTCGATCTCACAACGATTTCGTAAGTGAAACAACGATATTTAAGTGAAACAACGATTTCGATTTCATAACAATTGTTAAGTGAAACATCGATTTCGGTCTCATATCGATTTCATAAGTGAAAACAATGATTTGACTCTTATAACGATTTCATAAGAGAAAACAACGATTTGACTATGATATCGATTTCATAAGAGAAAATAACGATTTGATAGCTAGAAACGATTTGCTCATATCTATACAACGATTTTCTTAAACAATGATTTGCTTATGCTTGTACAACGATTTCCTCATATCTGTACAACGATTTACTTATATCTGTATAACGATTTTCTTGTACATCGATTTGCTTATGTTTGAACAATGATTTGTTTATGTTTGAACAACGATTTGCTCAAACAATGGTTTGTTTATGTTTGAACAATGATTTGCTCAAATAACGATTTGTTTATGTTTGAACAACGATTTGTTTATGTTTGAACAACGATTTGCTCAAACAACGATTTGTTTATGTTTGAACAACGATTTATCCATATTGTATAACGATTTGCATAAACAACGATTTCATAAGTTGAACAACTATTTCATTGTCATAACAACTTTATGGATTACATCGATTTCATACATGATATTCAAATACATTTTCAAATAATGTGAAAGTCAAAGTCTTCCCGTGTGCATCAATAGTATCCTGCATTTATTATGACTGTACACACTTCTGCACGTCATCTATCTGAATGCAATCTATTCCTATGTTTCTATAGCAAACACTTCTCAGGATAGCAAAATGGCATCTCCATTTTGGTGTATATCCTTTCTAACGTTGACTGACAAGCATAGAGAAAGTCTAGCTTTCTATTGTTTGGCATTTATTATATGTAGGTCTCTGACATCACAAGATCTTACAACGTTGGACAACTAGAAGTGAAGGATATCTGGATGAATCTTCTCTTTGCGTGCATGGCTCCAGAGTATTCAATGACTGCAAGCTTACCTATCGCGCACGATGGACTATGTAGTCTAACGAGCATTAATCTTAGAGACAACGGTCTCTTCAACGACTACTTTGTTAAAGTGAAGATATATATACAAGACTGAAGACTCTCAGACAGTTCAGTTCATCAATTTGAATCTTTGTGTGATAGAGCCTTCAAGAAAACCTTCAACAGCAAAGAAGAGCGACTTACTTCACTCCATTCATTCCTCAGCTCGTAGCTCTAAGCCTTTGATTGTCTAGACTTTTTCGAGAGCTTGTAGTTCTGAGAGATTTTCTCATTGTTAATCTTTCTCTCTCAGACTTCGCCTCAGATCAAGCAGTTGTTGTAAGCTTGGTCTAGGGGCCATTTGTTTTTATTCACATCTGTGTGTGAAGTTCCTCTTCGGGTTGTGAAGAGAAGACCTGTTGGAAATAGGTGGTTTGTATTCCCTTCGTTAAGGAAGGAAGACCTGTGTCTCACGGTGGTTTGTACCTCTTCGGGGTTAGAAGAGAAGGCCAGCTACGGCTGGATGTGTAAGGGTCCTTAAGGGGGACAGTACCCTTGGTTTGTGAAATCCGAAGTTGTTGTTTGGGGACTGGACATAGGACTCCTTGGGATAGGAGGTCCGAACCAGGATAAAAATGTCTTGTGTTGTGTGCTTATTTGTTTGTTGTCTTCCTTATCACTAACACTAACAATCGAACTTAGTGTTTTTCTGTTAAAGCATTTTTGTTGACAGGTGTTAAATCTAAAAGAATTTTAAATCCCATTCACCCCCCTCTGGGCTTGCTAGCTGGGCAACAAGTGGTATCACAGCCAAGTCTCTTCGACAAAGAAAATCTCGTGATCTTAAGAGCAAAGATAATGGCAGCTCAAGGGTATGCAGAAGGTCAGTCACAACTGACCCCCTCTATTCGATGGAGAAGATTACAACTATGGAAGACCAAAATGGAGTTCTTCCTGCAAGGTCTTGATTTTCAACTCTGGTCCATCATAGAAGAAGAGATCTAGTGGTTCTAAACACCAGAGAAATTTGGACAGATGATGATAAGAAGAAGTCTCTCTAAACTGCAAAGCTAAGAGTATATTATGCTGTGTTCTTAGTAAGAAAGAGTTTAATAGAATTTCAGTATGCAAATCAACGATGGAAATGTGGGAGAAACTTAGAATCACATATGAGGGAATAGACAAAGTCAAGGAAACAAGGATAGACATCTTAGTAGCTCAGTATGAGAAATTTCAAATGCAGCCAGGAGAATCAATTACACAAATGTACAGTAGATTCACAGATATTACAAACGGTTTGGTTGGTCTTGGAAAGAACTACGATATGAGAGATATGGTAAGAAAGATATTGAGATCTCTACCAGCCTCGTGGACTCCAAAGGTGATAGCCATAGAAGAAGCAAATGATTTAAGAAGGATGTCACTGGAAAAGCTTGTTGGGTCACTAATGGCCCACGAAATAAACATGGAAAGGCTTGGGGAGTCCTCCAGCAGAAAGAAGCACAACAACGCTCTCAAAGATACAGAAGGCACATCTGGTGATGAATCAGATGGTGATAAAAGCATTGAGAGCAGTGAAGATGAAGAAGCTTTCCTATCCAAAAGATTGCAGCGTATACTTGCCAAGAAAAAGTATCAGTCTGAAAGAAGATACTTCAAGAAGGGCAAAGACTTCAAGAAACCTGAAGTTAAGGATGCCAAGAAGTCGGAACCCATTGCTACGAATGTAAAAAGCCTGGACACATCAAGGCAGAGTGTCCAAAGCTGAACAAGATGGAGTTCAGAAAGAAGGACAGCTCAAAGAAATTCAAAAGGTACAAAAAGAAAGCCATGGCAGCTGCTTGGAGCAATGACAATGACTCGGACAGTGAGTCAAGCTCCAGTGAAGAAGAAGAAGAAAAGGTCAACCTGGCCTTCATGGCAAATACTGATGACAAGGTAACCTCTGACTCTTCATTCACTTATTGTAATGATTCTGATTCAAATAGTTTAGAAGACACATTTAATGAATTATATAGTAAATATAAAAATGTATGTAAATTATTAAAGGTCACCAAGAAAAGTCATGCATGTTTAGAAATTACTAACTCAGATTTAAAACATGAAAATGAGCAGTTAGAAAAACAAATTTCCGAACTAAAAAGGAGAAATGAATTGTTATATGAAGATCTAAAAGCGAAAAATGAACAAATAACAAATCTGGAAAATCAGGAGACTTTAAATAAACTTAAAAAGGAAGTTGATACACTGGCTAAGGAAAATGAATATTTAACTAATACAATAGAAAAGTTTACAAATGGTAAATCAACTTTAATATTAAAAGGAGCTAGAAGATCAGGAAAGAAGAAGCATGGTTTAGGATATACTCCACCAGATAATGAAGAACAATAATCCATCCTAAAATCTATCCAACACCAAAATTTGTAGCTGAACAATACATTGAATATAATCCAACCTTAAGTACATCCCAACTGAAAAAATAAGTAGAATATCTTGCTGTTCATTGTAATAAATTAGGACATACCAGAACAACCTGTACGACAAAACACTTAAAATGGATTCCTAAAAGGAAAAATGAAGAACTAACCATCAGGACCCAAAAAACTTAGGTACCTAAATCTTAGTGTTTTCATTACAAGGAAGCCTTAGAGCATCAAAGTGGTACCTGGACAGCGAGTGCTCAAGGCACATGATAGGCAACAGAAAGCTATTCTCGTACATCAAAGATAAAGAAGGCACAGTGACTTATGGTGACAATGGAAAGGGTACAGTGGTCGGCTGTGGTTCGATAGAAACTCAAGACAGAATTCTTATAGAAGATGTGTTATGTGTTAAAGGTCTTAAGCACAATTTGATCAGTATCAGCCAGCTGTGTGACAAGGGTCACTAAATCAGGTTTCAAGAATCAATGTGCATAATTATGAAAGATGATGTAACAATATTCGAAGCATGCAGAGAGAAGAACCTATACGTACTGCACCTAGAAGAATTAAAAGATCAGGATGTATGCCTTGCAGCAAATAAAGATCAATCAGCTGAACTATGGCACAGAAGATTGGGTCACTGCAGTTTGGATGGAATCAGAAAATTGATCAAGCGAAATCTAGTGGAAGGTTTGCCCAAAATAAGCAAAAGGGAAACACACAAAATCATCTTTCAAGTCAAAGACAGTAGTAACCTCCTCCAAACCATTAGAGCTACTACATATGGATTTATTTGGGCCGATGAGAACTACCAGCCTTGGAGGAAAGACTTTTGTATTCGTAATAGTGGATGACTATTCAAGATTCACATGGGTATCTTTCTTAGAGCATAAAGATGACACCTTCGATAGTTTTGTTAAGTTCAGTAAGAAAATTTAGAAGGACAAGAAGTTCAGTATAATAAGTACTCGATCAGATCATGGAGGAGAATTTCAAAATGAAAAATTTGCAGAATTCTGTGATGATCAAGGAATAGAGCATAATTTCTCAGCACTAAGGCACCACAGCAAAATGGAGTAACTGAGAGGAAAAATAGAACACTATTGGACATGGCCAGAACAATGTTATCAGAATACAGTCTTCCAAGATATTTCTGGTCGAAGATATTAACACAGCCTGTTACATAATAAATAAAGTGATGATCAGGTCAATTCTGAAGAAGACTGCATATGAACTCTACAAGGAAAAGAATCCCGAGATCAGTCATTTAGAACATTCGGTTGTCCATGTTTCATCCATAACAATGGTAAGAGAGATATTGGTAAGTTAGATTCCAAATCTGATGAAGGAATATTCATGGGGTATGCTTCTAAACCCAATGGTTATAGAGTCTTTAAAAAACAAAGTTTATTAATTGAACAAACTGTCCATGTTATTTTTGATGAATCTAACCCTTCCTTGAGAAAGGAAGTAGATAGTGATGATGATGATGCAGAAAAATTATCCAAGAAACTAGAGGATACATCTATCAAGGATAATGAAGATCCACCCTAGGAAGAAAAGTAACAGAAAGAAATATCCCGTAATGATCTTCCAAAGGAATGGAGATACAAGAAGGATCATCCAAGAGACAACATCATTGGAGATCCATCTGTTGGGTAAGAACAAGAGGTAATGCTATTCCATGTGATTACTTAGTATTTGTTTCTCAAATTGAGCCAAAGACAGTCAATGAAGCACTGTCTGATGAATCTTAGATTTTAGCCATGCAAGATGAACTTAATCAGTTCAAGAGAAACCAAGTTTGGTCCCTTGTTCTGAGACCATCAGATCATCCTGTTATTGGCACCAAATGGGTGTTCAGTTGGTGTTATCACTAGAAACAAGGCTAGACTAGTTGCTCAAGGCTATTCCCAAGAGGAAGGCATATATTTCGATGAAACCTATGCACCAGTGGCTAGACTAGAGGCAATTCGAATTTTACTTGCTTATGCATCTGCATTAGATTTAAAGTTTTTTCAAATGGATGTAAAATCTGCATTTTTAAATGGATATATAAAGGAGGAAGTCTATGTAGAACAACCTCCTCGCTTCGATGATGTAGGTTTTCCAAATCATGTTTTCAAATTACATAAATCATTATATGGTTTAAAGCAAGCACTTAGAGCATGGTATGAAATGCTTAGTGCATTTCTATTAAACCATGGTTTTATTAAAGGACAGGTAGATAGAACCTTATTTATTAAGTCAAGAGTCAAAAATATATTGCTTGTGAAAATCTATGTGGATGATATAATATTCGGATCTACTGATGAATCTCTATGCAAGTACTTTGAAAAGCTTATGTAGGGAGAATTCGAAATGAGCATGATGGGGGAACTCAATTATTTCCTTGGACTTCAAATCAAGCAAGGCAAAGAAGGCACACACATCTGCCAAGCGAAATACACCAAGGAATTATTAAAGAAATTTGGATTTGACAATGCAAAGCCACTGTTCACACCAATGAGCACATCTACAAGGTTAGACAGTGATAAAGATGGTAAGAAAGTAGATCAAAAACTTTACAGAGGTATGATAGGATCATTACTTTACTTAACTGCTAGTCGACCTGATATTCTATTTACTGTATGCATATGTGTAAGATTTAGGCTGATCCTAAAGAATCTCATTTATTTCTATTAAAAGGATTTTTAGATATCTAGCTAGAACTCGTGATCTAGGTTTATGGTATCCAAAATCATGTGAAATTAGTTTAGTAGGATATTCTGATGCTGACTATGCTAGATGCAAGGTTGATAGAAAAAGCACCAGTGGAAGTTGTCAATTTCTTGCAGGATGCTTGATTTCATGGTCCTCAAAGAAACAAAATTCAGTAGCACTATCAACAGATGAAGCTGAGTACGTAGCTGCTGGAAGCTGTTGCACTCAACTACTATGGATAAAACAACAACTTGAGGATTATGGACTGCACATCAAGACCATTCCATTGCTGTGCGACAACACCAGTGCAATAAATCTCACCAAAAATCCAGTTCAGCACTCCATGACAAAGCATATAGAGGTTAGATATCATTTTATTAGAGATCATGTAGCTAATGGAAATATAAATATTTTCTTTATAGATACGTTGAATCAGTTAGCAAATATCTTTACAAAAGCCTTACCTAAAGAGAGATTTACATCTCTTAGAAGGGAATTAGACATGTATAATTTGTAATAGATTTTCTACACGTAACTGAAATAATAACAGTTTCAGAATAATGCTTATTCTCTCCCCTGAATTAAGAAAATCCTTTAAGTGCATGCGTCATAAATTGTTTTGACGATTCAGTATTTTAAAAAGACCTTATCTATTGCGAAATCGTCTCCTCTTTTGTCGTTTTCCGCATTTACTGCTGTTCCTTTCAAAAGCAGCTTTAACTTTCGATTTTAAATCCTGTAATCTATGCCACACCGATTCCACCTATCTCTCTTATCTCTTTCGACTCACCTGGAATGATACACCCTATCGATTCCGGCATCCTCTCTTTATGATTTCAAAAGAATCCCTCTATTCACGCCAAAATCTCTTGAGGGCTTCTGTTCTATTCCTTCCTACGATCCTCCAGAACCTTTCCCTATTCAAATCCATGGCGGTTTCTGGGGTCTCCAGCATTGTTGGCGGTTACAACACCGCGTTCCTCACAGCAGAGCAACAAAAAAGGTTTGCAGCGGTGAAGACGAAGCTGTGCGGTAACAAGGCAGTAGATGTGGCTGATTTGGAGAAGAACGGAATGCACAATGTCATAGCAGCAATGCAGAGGATGAAGTGGACAAGAATGGCAACTATTTCAGAGGCCAGTTATCCGGACCTGGTGAAGGCCTTTTACACCTGCTTAAAATCTGAAGAGGACGGGTTCCTGATCTCCTCAGTCAAAGATACCTCTATTCACATTACATATGACTTTTTGGAGAGTCTTTTTAGGGTGTCTACCAGAGGTCGCAGTGGAGTAGGCATCGTCGACATTCATGTCAAAGGACTGTGGATTATCGGTACTGAATATAAGCTAAAGGATGGTAAAATTGACATCAACTAGATGAATACTTTCAACCGGATTTTGCATTTCATAGTGTTCCAAATCCTTGTACCAAGAAGCGCAACTTTCTCCACATGCACTAAGGCAGACTTCGATATGATGTTCTGGGCGATTCAGAACCAAGATATCAACATGGCAGAGGTGATTTTTGAAAGGATGAAGTTTGCATCTGTGATGATCTGGGATAAGAAGAATAAATTGAATGTATCTTTTCCTTATGCTCACCTGATAACAAAAATTTTCCAGCATTTCAACATAAATGTGACTGGTGAAGTGTTCGAGAAGATGGGACAAGCCATTAGAAGCAGAAATCTGAAGAAGAGTGGCTTCTCATTGGTAGCTAGGGTATGGATAAAGACTTCAGTCGCCGATGGTGAGGCCATCATCGGAGAAGCTCAAGAAGTTTTGTTTCCAAAGGCAGAGGAAGAAGTGGCTGTAAGAATTGAAGCCCCTATTGCAGAAGCTCCAGTTGTTCCAGCAGTTCGAGAACAACCAGAAGAGGTCAGAACAGAAATTCCAGTGGTTCAAGAAGAGGAAGAAGAGGCAGTAGCAGAAATCAGAATTGACGTTCCAGTGGCCAGTCCAAGAAGAATTGAAGAAATTCCTCCCGAGCACATTGAGCCCGTTGGGCAATCCTTAGAGGTTGAGTCCCCTTCGACAGTTGTTGCAGCAGTAATTGAAGATATTTTGGATACTGTCGCAAATATTCATGGAGAGCAAGAAGAAGTTATGGCTGAAGTTGTGGCACCAGGCCACAGTGCAGATGTTCCTATGGAAGATGCTCCTGTTCAGGGGGAGCATACAGTTGAGAAGGAAGCAGAGATTCAGGGGGAGCAAACAGCTAGTGCCCCTGCTGATACGTTCCAGGAAGGGGTTGTGGAGAGCCCCTCAGATGAAGATGTTGATAATGTGGAGCCCGCTGTTAGGGCCCGTGGCAAAGGCAAGGGTGTTGCTCAGATTCCCTTGCTTACTAGAAGAGCACACCATAGTTCCAAGAAGAAGAAGTTGAGGGTCAACATGAAGCCAGTAATAAACCGGTTGGATGCTCATGAAGAGATTCTGTGCTCACTGCAAAATGAAGTTTCATCCATCTTTGTGAGAAAAAGCACAGGAGCCAAGCAGATTGGAGCAATGAAAGTTGAGCTCCAAAGTTTGAAGGGTGAGTTGGGAAGCATTAAGCAATTAGTTCAAGATCTATCAATTTTTGTGAGGGAGCAATTACCCATTCCTGCCCCTCCTGCTCCCACTCCTACAGTACCAAAGAGCAGTTCAGGGCCATCAGGGCCAATTGATGCAGTAGAAGAAATTCGGCCATCAGGGCCAAGTATTGCAGAAGAAGAAGTCCGGCCATCAGGGCCAGTTGGTGCTGAGGATGCAGGGCCATCAGGGCCAATGGTTGTTGAGGGTCAACCAATACAGGCAGCATCTGGGCCATCAGTTGAGCAGCCAGGGCCTCCAGGGCCAGTTGTGGATGAGCAGTCAGGGCCATCCGGGCCAGTGGAATCTTAGGATGAGCAAGGCAGAGTTGAAGCACCTGTAGAAGAGGCTGTGCCCCTAGAACCCCCTTCTTCTCCTCTTCAAACTCCAGCCCCTCCTTCTCTACCTTCATCTACCACTGCTCCTCCAGCTCCTGCCACCTTCAAACAACCCCTACCTAAGCACATTTCCTCACCTACACCATTTCCTACCACAACCTCCTCTTCTCCTACTTCCTCCACATTCATTCCTCCTCCTCCTTCTGAGGCTCCTCCAGCATCCTCCTCCTCAACTGGAGCCTCCTGATCTTCCGGTCCTTCATCTTCTAGACCATCCATACCACCTCCCTCTACTGCTTATTCTTTCCTTCATCCTCCTACTCCTCCCTCTTTTGTTACAATCATTCCAGAGGGTGCCTAACTTGAAGGTCCCTTTATCTAGGACATCAAAGATGAGTTTGAAGTAGCCATACTTCGCTCAGTCCTGTTAGTTGGCACTAACATTCATAGGACAGGCTCTTCCAGCCATGTTCCTAAAAAGAGAAAAATATCTTCCAACCTTGCCACCTCTTCTGAGCCTCGTTTTCCACCTCTTTGGTTTTCTCTCACTGTTGAAAATCGAAGAAGGTCTATCTATTGTGAATTCCTCCGGAAATGCACATTTGCCACCATTTTTGGCCTTCCTCACCTTAATCTAACCGACCATCTAAATATTATTCTCCCTCTCTTCTCTTTTCAAAGCTGAACAATCAAAAATCTTCTCTATGACTGAGGCTAAATCTGAAGAACAAAGGGCTCGGGGCCATCAGTCTTTATACAGGCAATTCATATTTGCTAGCTCTGCTCAATTCCCACCCAGGGATCACCCACTCCCTCTCTCTGAGTGGTTTGTGATTCATCAAAAAAATACCTGGGGTCCTTTCATCTAGAAGGAGATCATGCTCATCAGGTACTTCCAGATGTTTAATGATTACAACTATCTCCATAATCTGCCCGAAGTTCAGCATGGCCAATTCCGACAAGCTATTTCTCTTCTTGGTTCGGATACTGCTCATACCACCTCCATCCAAGTGGACTTTTCCACTTTGGAGATACCAGATGTTGTGTTTCTGCCTCCACTTCATTCCTTAGTCACGGAATCTGCAGTAGGCACTATTATTTTTGAAAGATTTGCCAGGGTCATGGGGCGCATTTTTGTGCAGAAAGAAATTCTCTTGCATTCCACAGATTCGTCTACCGGGATTATCACCAGGGCCACATCAAGTCTGATGTTCTTGCCCCTCTTTTATCTGAATGTGAGCGGCTTTCTCCATCAGACTGGGAAAGATTTTACCCTCTCACTGCTCAGCAGCTTCTTGATCTCAATGCTTCTCAGGCCAGATTAAATCAACCTGCTCTGTCTGCTGCACACTTTCTAGATCTTAACTCCATTCATCTTGTTCGAGACCTATTTGATATGTGGGTTGAGAGATACAAAGTCTATATTTCAATGAAAAAGGAACTGAAGCACCATCAGATCTTCTACCCTATTTCAATAGATCAGTTTCTTCAGCATGCCAGCTTTGGTACCTCCAGCACCTACAAAATGTCTCTTGGCAAGGATGAGTATGGAAATTTTGTGGAAGCTCAAAGGCAATTGCACATCCAGAGGGTGGCTCCTGTTATGGGACCTTCCTATTCTATAGTTTATGGAGCCTTCCAAGGTTATTTTGAAGAGCAGGAATGCAAGGCATGGCCGATCATTACTCACTATGCCTCCCTTCTGTCCCCTGCATTCTACATTCCTGTACCTCCTCAGTGAAATAATATAATGTCTTTTTTGTCTTCCATTTATGTTTCTTCTCTTCTTTCTTTGTCTACTTTCATTTCTTTTTGCTTAAATGACAAAAAGGTGGAGAAAATAAAATATTCTGAAATACATATCTAAAACTTTAATCCCTATTTAGAAAATTTATTTAAGTTTATTTCAGCACATTACATGTTATGTTTTGTCATCACCAAAAAGAGAGAGATTGATGATCAGTCCATCCCCATATATTTTATTTAATTATATACAATTTTGATGATTAACAAAACCCTAACAACTATTTTCTAACAAGTTTTTATGAAGTTCATCCATAGGGAATAAGTCACACATAATCTGTAAGTAATTCTTACACGGTATCATTCAAAGTTCAAAGCATGCATTTCTTCTAAGTATACATCGATTTTCCTTGTAGAACAACGATTTCCCTTACATCATAACGATTTGATAAGTGAGCATGAACGATTCTATCGCTCAACGATTTCATCTTATAACGATTTAATAAGTGAGTACAACGATTTCGGTTTCACATAGATTTGTTAAGAGAAATAGCGATTTTGGTCTTACAACGATTCGTTGAGTGAAATAACGATTTCGGTCTCACAACGATTCGTTAAGTGAAACAACGATTTTAGTCTCACAACGATTTCGTAAGTGAAACAACGATTTCAGTCTCACAACGATTCGTTAAGAGAAATAACAATTTCGATCTCACAACGATTTCGTAAGTGAAACAACGATTTCGATCTCACAACGATTTGTTAAGTGAAACAACGATTTCGATTTCATAAAGATTTGTTAAGTGAAACATCGATTTCGGTCTCATATTGATTTCATAAGTGAAAACAACGATTTGACTCTTATAACGATTTCATAAGAGAAAACAACGATTTGACTGTGATATCAATTTCATAAGAGAAAACAACGATTTGATAGCTAGAAACGATTTGCTCATATCTGTACAACGATTTGCTTAAACAACGATTTACTTATGCTTGTACAACGATTTCCTCATATCTGTATAACGATTTACTTATATCTGTACAACGATTTGCTTGTACATCGATTTCTTATGTTTGAACAACGATTTGTTTATGTTTGAACAACGATTTGCTCAAACAACGATTTATTTATGTTTGAATAATGATTTGCTCAAACAACGATTTGTTATGTTTGAACAACATTTGCTCAACAACGATTTGTTTATGTTTGAACAACGATTTGCCTATATCATATTTATGTTTACAATTTTTTGTATGTTTGCATACAATGATTTCTAAGTTGTACATTTATTGTCATACTGACTTATGGATTACTTCGATTTCATACATGATATTCAAATATATTTTCAAATACTGTAAAAGTCAAAGTCTTCCCGCGTGCATCACTTGTATCCTGCATTATTATGACTGTACACACTTCTGCACGTCATCTATCTGAATGCAATCTATTCCTATGTTTCTATAGCAAACACTTCTCAGGATAGCAAAATGGCATCTCCATTTTGGTGTATATCCTTTCTAACGTTGACTGACAAGCATAGAGACAGTCTAGCTGTTTATGGTTTGACATTTATTATGTGCAGGTCTCTGACAGTACAAGATCTTACAACGTTGGACAACTAGAAGTGAAGGATATCTGGATGAATCTTCTCTTTGCGTGCATGGCTCCAGAGCATTAAATGACTGCAAGCTTACCTGTCGCGCACGATGGACCATGCAGTCTAACGAGCATTAATCTTAGAGACAACAGTCTCTTCAACAGCTACTTTGTTAAAGTGAAGATATATACAAGACTGAAGACTCTCAGACAGTTCAGTTCGTCAATTTGAATCTTTGTGTGATAGAGTCTTTAAGAAAACCTTCAACAACAAAGAAGAGCGACTTACTTCACTCCATTCATTCCTCAGCTCGTAGCTCTAAGCCTTTGATTGTCTAGACTTTTTTGAGAGCTTGTAGTTCTGAGAGATTTTCTCATTGTTAATCTTTCTCTCTCAGACTTCGCCTCAGATCAAGTAGTTGTTGTAAGTTTGGTCTAGGGGCCATTTGTTTTTATTCACATATGTTGTGAAGTTCCTCTTCGGGTTGTGAAGAGAAGACCTATTGGAAACAGGTGGTTTGTATTCCCTTCGTTAAGGAACGAAGACCTGTGTATTAGGGTGGTTTGTACCTCTTCGAGGTTAGAAGAGAAGGCCAGCTGCGGCTGGATGTGTAAGGGTCCTTAAGGGGGACTGTACCCTTGGTTAGTGAAATTCCAAGTTGTTGCTTGGGGACTAGATGTAGAACTCCTTGGGATAGGAGGTCCGAACCAGGATAAAAATCTTCTGTGTTGTGTGCTTATTTGTTTGTTGTCTTATTTATCACTAACACTAACAATCGAACTTAGTGTTTTTATGTTAAAGCGTTTTTGTTGACATGTGTTAAATATAAAAGAATTTTAAATCCCATTCACCCCCCTCTGGGTTTGCTAGCTGGGCAACATGATTTATCTCTAACAGATAGCATAATGTGGGATGGAAAGTAGTTTTGCAAAGGTATGCGTACATCCTGGTTCAACTGGATATAGAGCTAATAATGGGTGGGCCGAATAAATGTTCACAAGAAATCACATATGAACACATTCCAGGGAAGCAGGACATATGCTTTAATGTGGTGTTCCACCACAGAAGCGCAGCTGCAGAGGAATGCAAAACGAATCTTTAGCAAGAAGGCAACTATGCTTCGACGAAGGGAAGTAGCTAGTCTCGGCACATTGATAGAAGATCTCATGGGAGTGCTTGAAGGCGTATGGCTCGAGGTAGGACACATGGAAAAGTTGTCAGGTAGCAGATGGGGAGCCGACAGGTGGGGGACTTTTCACCCATCAGTCCATACATCACACTTGCCATGATTCTATAGAGTTTGAAACGAACGAGAGTATTAAAATTGGGGAGTAGATGAAGGGCTGGCAATAGAGGAAGGCACAAGTAGATCTGGCCATTTGACAACTGATGTAGGGCTTTTTTGGTAACATTTAATTCATATCTAATATCTGAAATAGATAATTTTTAAAATTTTAAATTATTTGATAAAAATATTTCAAATAATAAATGATTTCATCACTTAAATTTGAAAAACTACTAAAATTTTAAGTTAGGGGATTTTTTTTTTTTCACACCCTCAACTTTCTCAACCCACAATATCCTCGACTGGTCGTCGGAGTTCGACATCTCCTAATCTACTACCATATTTTAGTCATTAGAATTTGACACTCGACGACCAACGAGTTGTTAGATTCCGACAGACTGTGCAGGTAATCAATCGCTGGATTCCGGTGACTCCATCAGTGGTAGAAATTCGGCGACTCCATCGATGATTGGCGAATTCTCTAGTCACCGGATTCTGGCGATCGACGATCAAATTCGGATCGTCAGCCATCTTTTTATGCATTAAGATGTTCAAAATATATTTAAATATAATATTTTTATCAACTAAGTTATTAATATAGATGTTATTGAAATTAACTATCAAATAACTCTTAATGAATGTCTTACATATATTAAGTATTTATTAAGTTTCAGATCTAAAGAATATATGTGAAATAAGATTTCAGACTCCAAATTTAAGTGTTATCAAATACCACCTTACTCCTGTAGAGATAGGTAAATATTAAATTAGGTGTTAATTAGACTTGATTAAAGTATATTGGTTATGTCACATCCCAAAGCACGACAACAGAAGAATTTGATTGAAGCGTTGAGACGTGAACAGTCGGCAAATAAGCCTCTAGCGAGCAATCACACATAACACAACTAGTTGTGCTCATAATAAAACTCAAACTCTTTATTTCATTTAAAAATGGGAACTAGTACATATTCCAACTCAAATCAAACTACAGGACTAAGACTCAAATAAAGGAAAAAAATACATACTATCCTCACTCCTACTACAAATCTCTAGTACTCTCATTCTCAGACTATAACACTAAGACACTAAGATATTAAAACTTCAATACTAAGGCTAAAGAGCATTCTTCACTCTTGTTCATCTCAAGTATAGTCTTGGTTCTCTACATCTTCCATATCCTGTTCACCTGAAAGGTTGGAAAGTAGGTAATGAGCGCACTCGCCCAATAGGATTTACATCTTCCAGGAATGATATAAGTATTTAACAGTTTAAAAGTTAGAGGGTATGAACATGATATGTACAATGCAATTAAAATGGCGGCAGTAACACGTGTGCAGTGTATCATGCAAGATAGTATGATCAAGAGATTGTAATGATCCGTCGTCCAATTCCCCTGAGTCGGTCGACCGATTCCCTGCAAAAGTGCAGAAATCAAGTCAGTTTGAAGTCTAACACCTGAAAAGATTAAACACTTACTTTGGCCCATTATTTATGAACTATAAACACCACGTAAGCCTTGTAGAGATCACTTGCTTATGAAATTAGACCAAGGTAAATTGATTATGAGTATCCTACATATGTCCACATAAAATCCACAAAATACTCATAGGCATATGCTTCAACACAAACTCATTTTGTCAACCTTAAAACATCATATTACACATAGAGACACCATGCGACATTGGTGTGGAGCTTGGAGCAAGGAGGAGGTGGCCAATCACACGAGAAGACCCCAACAAGTTGATTCTTGTATTTGAGGTAGGGAATCTAACTTTCCCTCTAGTTCTATCATGCCTTAGGGCCTTACACCTCTAAAGCATTGTAGACTTCACTCTATGCTTCGTTGTTTTAAGTTGTGGAGGGGTGTGTGAGATCATGAGCATGCATGTGAGCTCTTTATTGAGAGTAGCTAGCTTTCTTTGCCATCATGGGTGTGATTGAGAGTTGTTTGAACTCTTTATAGGTGGTTCTAGTGATCTCCACGCTCCCCCCACTTTCGACTTGTGGTGTTTGTATGTTTTTGGGAAGTTCTTAAGGGCTCGACCATGGAAGCAAACTCTCAGTTTGAGGTCGCGACAAGTTGGTGGTTGGGTTCTTAGTCACAATGCTTCTCCTATTGCCTTATGCTTCTTCTGGTTGTGCCAGCCACATTGTTGCGTTCTAGTCGCGACAGTGTCGGTGTCGCCTTCTTCTCCAGAATGCGTCGGGCTTCCAGTCACCTTCTGGTTGCAACAATCCATGCGTCGCGTTCTATGTGATTGTGATAGAGTAACTGCTGTCTTGTCAGACAAAGAGCTGACTGCTTCCATTCGGAGCCGTGCTTCTGCCGACTTATGTTTCTCTATTTTCTGACACCTTTGTTGTTCCTAACACAATACTACACTAGCGTGCTAGTCCCATTGTGTGGGTTGTCACATTTTCCCAGAACCCCTATCCTTGTGAGCTTGTGGAGGGTTCTTCATTTCGAGTCTCTGAGTTGAGGGGAAAACAGTGTGGGCAACGATGTTGATTCGTTCACAAAGCTCTCGTAGTTGGCCTTGGATGCCGAGGTTGTCTTGGGGTTGTTCTTATGTTGTAGGCCAGTTAGTCCTTTCTCACTACCTCACTCTACGTGGTACCATAACCATTTAGAGGAGCCAGGCATGGGACCATAGTCTGGCCAGACTACGGTAGTTGTTGTGGTTCTTGAGTTCTACGGCCTCACTCCCACAAGAGGATGACAGTCTCGAACGTGTGGTCGAGGATAAGACGTTGGTGGCACTCATAACCAATTGAGTAGTGGTAGTTGGTTCTCGTGGCTAATGTTGTTATCTAGACGAACCTTCTTCCGTCTATGTTTACAGTTGTGTGGTAGTCGCAATGAGTTGTTTACATGAGTTTCCTAGCTGAGTAGTGTTTCCCAATCGGTGTTCATGTAGTAGCCCTTCCTTCCGTACCTTCTTTCGGTAGAATAGATTGTTATTATTGTTATTTATTTAATTATATATCTTTTCTGTTTGTTAGAACTAGTGGGTGATTGATAGTCCCTATTGGGCTTCTTCGTGAGCCTCACTCCCTTCTTTTCTAGGTAAGACTTTACAGCAGCAGCAAGTTGCGTGGTCGGTGGAAGAGAAGGGGCCATAGTAGCTGACGTTGTCCTTAGCAATATCCCCTTTGTGCCTTAGTACTCCACCCTTGGGGTATGCCCCTTAAAAGTTATGTCTTTCCATTTTATTTGTACTATTATGTTTGGAACTTGTAGCAGACTTGTACTACGTACCTTGCATTTACTTTCACTTGCTCGTACATTCATAGTGTTATAGTTGTTATTTATTTCCTTTACATATCTTGTTAGATTGATCGTTCAACCTTTCCAGATCCTCAGATTTGTAGGTGGCGGCGTCAGAAATCGGGTCCTCGGTCGGAGCCGATGGTCGGGTTTTCAGAGTTGTTACATCTTTTCTTTCTAGAGAGGATGGAGAGAGAAGAACAAATAGGACATCGGCAAGGCAAAAGAATACTTATTATCATTACACCACATATTCCTAATTTTTACATTCCCTCACATACAAACTAATTTAGGGTCTGTCACTTACAATTTTTGTTCATTTAAACTTGTATTTTATTTATATATTTTTAATCTTGGACCTCTACTAATTTAATGGTCTCTTACCGCTCTGGGATCATTAAGAGTTGTACATCTTACTTATATTCTACTTTTTGATTTTTTTAGACCATCCAATTAAGAGTTGTACAACCATCGACCTAATTGTGGACTGCTATTTTTAAATGTACTTTTTTATAGAAAATTCTAAAATACGTGAGAGCGTCTCACTAATGAAACTCCCTTGTAATTAAATCATGATCTATTAGTGCACCAAGGGATTTGTAAGCTTGTAACATCCCCCTCTTGTTGGTCAGCCACCTTCTGCTGAAGGTCGCGACGTATCAGGCCGTCGCCTTCTAAAGGCGACAAGGTGGCTGTTGCGTTCTTGTTGTGAACGCGACAGACATGTTGTTGCGTTCAACCTCTGACTACAGCATGCACTTTTGTTATCTTGCTGTCAGGACAGACCGACCAAGTGTCAACCCCTGACAACATGAAGGCGACATGTCAGGTGTCGCATTCAGGTTGTCAGGTTTGCGAGCTTCACACGTGGCGTTCCCGTTGGTCAGGTTGACCAGGACTTTGAGATAGCGACAAGTTGGCCGTCGCGTTCAGTTAAGTGAACAGTGTCGCGTTCTCAACTCCGAGGCTTAAATGTGCACAGGCCACAGAACACCCCTTCTTCTTCCGCACTTCAGTTGTTTCTCCTCTCCTCTGACTCCTCTGCGGCTGGTGCCTCCGTGGGGTGTGTTTGAGGGTTGTGGTGAGGTGTGTTGGTGGTTTTTCCTTCCCGGCTTGTCTTTGCTTCTCCGGCGTGGCTTCCCCTTGGTGGTGGTGACCCTTCTTCGGCGTGTTTACGATCCTTGATCGTGGACAGAGTCTTCGTGGAGCTTAGAGCGAGGAGGAGGTGGCCATGCACATAAGAAGACCCCAACGGGTTGGCTCTTCATTTTGAGGTAGGGACACCTTGACTTCCCCCTAGTTCTATCATGCTAGGGCCTCCAATCCTCTTCTCCAAGCCCTTAGAACCATGCTAGGTGGTGCATGTGTGTTTGATGGTTTCCATGGTGCTTGAATGGGGGTTTGGGTGATGAGGGTTTCCATGCTTGCATGTGAGGTATTTGAGTGTAGATGCATTTCCTTGGCATGCATGGGTGTGTATGAGGGTGGTTTGAGCTCTATTTACATGTTTAAATCGTTCTCCATGCTCCCCTCCCCTTGTATTATCCAGATTAATGGTAAATGGTGTGGGGAAGGTGCTCTCAGGTGGGTTTTTCTGTGGTCGCGACATGTTTGGTGTCGTGACCCAGATCGCGACAGCCCGACCCGTCGCCTCCTGGTTGTGAAAGCGACGCCCACCCTGTCGCGTTCTGGTCACGACAGGGTGACCGTCGCCTTCATACCTGTGTTTTTTCCTGTGTGTTGTGGGAGGTCTCAGGTGGTCACCTAGACCTCTGGTTGTGGTCGCGACAACGCCCTTGTCGTGACCGGATCGCGACAAGTTCCTTGTCGCCTTCTGACCCAAGTCGTGACAGGCAAGGTGTCGCCTTCAGGTGGCGACAGGCCTTGCATCGCCTTCTCAGATAGAGAATGGCTTGGCGACCTGTTCGGAGTTTTCCTTCCGCTGCGACTTTGTTTCTCAGCACCTGTGTTGTTTCCTAACACGGTTACTACTCTAGTCTTTCGTCCAGTGCTGGCACTTGTGGGCTTGTTTGTTGAGAGGTTGTTACCATTACCTGGACCCGGTCCCCGCGCGCCTATTTGAGGGAGTTCTCTAGGCGGCGGGCGAGCTCGAGTCTACGGACTCTAGTAGCAGAGGGGAAAACGGTGGGGACAGCGGCGTAGAGTCGTTTGTAGAGCTCTCTTAGCTGAGTCTGGGATGCCGAGGTGGTTTGGTGTTCTTCCGGCGCAGATCAGCTAGTCCTTCTCACTGCCTCACTATACGTGGTTCCAGAACTATTTAGAGGGCCAGGCATGGGACCGTAGTCAGGCCAGACTACAATAGTTCTGGTTGTTACTTGTAGTTCCGCGTCTCACTCCAACGAGAGATGCTAGACATGGACTGGCGGTCGAGGGTAAGGCGCGTGGCGCACCTGACCGGTTTGACTAGTGTAGTTGTCAGTGGCTAGTGTCTCTATCTAGGCAGTTGTTTACTGCCTATGTTTGCAGCCTTGGGTTCATCCCAGTGCCGTGGTTTACACAGGTTTCTAGTCCCGACGTGTTTAGACCAATGACCGTGTAGTTACTTTACGCTTCCGCACTTACTCTATTAGTAGAATAGATTCACTTGCTTTATTTCAATTATGTATGCATATATCTATTCTGCTGTTAGAACCAGTGAGAGATTGGTAGTCCCTATTGGGCTTCTTCGTGAAGCTCATTCCCTCCTTTTCAGATGAGACTTCACAGCAGTGCCACCCGCGGCGGACTGAGGAGACTGGGCCCTAGTAGACGGCGCCCTCGCTAAGCGGTGTCCCCTTCTAGTTGGTACTTCATCCTCGAGATATGCCCCTAGGGGATCTGTTATTCTCTTTCTTTCTGCACTTGTATTTTGCTTACTTTGGGACTGTACTAGACTTGTAATCTGTGTTGGACACTTTTCCTCCACTTACTGGTACGTTTTAGTGCGTGTTGTTGTTGCTTATTCCCGTTACATATCTTGTTAGACTGGTTCGTTAGCCCTTCCAAGTCTTCGGGCCCGTGGGCGGCGGTATCGATGGTCGGATCCTTGGTGGGAGCTGAGGGTCCGGGCGTCAGGGCCATTACAAAGCTTCCCTATGCAGTGTTGTTGGATACGTACGTTAGAAGTTCTATTTAATTTATATACTGATTTGTAACTGTGTTGGGTCTTTTTGTAAATCTATCTACTTACAATTGGCCACAGTACATAAATAGGAACAAACTAGCTTGTCACACATACATTCATTTGCATGGCTTGTTAGATAAAAGTTACCAACATATGATAATTTTTATGTAGAATGATAGAAATGTAGTAAATTACTTGAATATCAACACAAAGTATACTTTATAGATGAATCAACTTAAGAAGACATAATAATTGAATTAGTACACCAAGCAATTATAGGGTCCATTTATGTTAAGAAATAGAATTACGCCGCTGATAATATTATGTACTAGTAAAAGTTTTGGAATATATTTTCTACGGCATATATATTATAGATAAATCAAGTTAGTAATATATAATAATTGAATTTAATACATCAAAAAATTATACGATACATCATTTATGTTAAGAATTGTGAAATGCTAGCACCCCGCTAAGGGACATCCGCCCGCACGCATTCAAGACACAAGCGAGATGGACCCTGCACCGGTTAAGGCACTGTGGGGCACATGTTCAACCAAAAAAAGAAACGGTGCAGCACCTTCAACGAACAAAGAAAATAGGTTGTAATGCTATCATTAATTATAGTTTTATGGCATTATTATTGTACAATTTTCTATAGTGTATACGATGGGTTTTAAAGGTCGTTTATCAATAAAACTCATTATAATAAGGTATTAAAAGCAGCAACCATTAATGTCACTTATGTACTAAAGTTTAAGGGGGGAAAATAGAATATCACATTGCATATACCACGTATGGAAGTTACTCTCACATAATTGCTCGTGAAATGTTGGACCACATATGGTTGGAAATGGTAATCGATGATGCTGATCCATTAACAGCTCCTCCAAAAACAAATATGTCAAGCCCAATTCAAGGCCCAAACAACCCAATGGCAGCTTTGTCACCGTAATCAAGGAACACAGATGTCAACACCGGTGGATGGATATTGGATATGGAGCTCGATATCTCTCTGTCGTGATCTTGTATAATAATGATTAATGAGTTCACCATGCATTTGAATCTGTGGCATAAAATAAAAGTAGGAAAGGGATCATCCTTCATCAAAGAAGCTTAATTAAGGTTCACGATTTGTCATTGTCTTAATTAAATTCTTGGTACGTTTCTTACATGGAATTGAGTGTTCGAAATTTACCCGTGAAACTCGCCGCATATTATGTGGTGCAGTAAACTCTAGTTTGATTGATCATAAGATCGGTGGATAAAAAATTTCATTAAAATATACTGTTAATTTTTAGCAATATTATTTTTGTGTATGATCTCCCTTTTTAAATGATCAATGCTGTATTCTCGATCTGCAGGAAGTATTAAGTCGAAATTTATCTAGCTAAGTTGACAGGCATAGTTTGATACTGCTTCCCCTCTGCATCTTATCCTTTTTTTTAAGGGGAACAAGCGGCCTCTGCTCAGTTACGCATCATGCTAAGCAATTCAAGTACACCATGACATAAGAGAAGACAAGTCTAGAATTAATCACTGAAAAATAAGTAGATAGCCAGGTAACGCAGACGACAGCAGCTAACACTTCAGATGTAGCTGCCTGACGGAGCAGCTTTGCGAAGTGTGCTCTCACGTACACAAACTCCTGTGATTTATTCTCGTGCAACAAGGATGCATGAACTTAATTTATTATACATTACGTACAGAGTCTGTAGGGCTAAGCAGATGCCCGTCAACTGCTGCATCTGCCCTCGGAGTTCAGCCATCTCCAGGGCAGTTGCAGGTGCGACGGCCGCCGGTGTAGGGACATCATTGTTCCCGCCGGTGGGGGCGACGTTGACGTCAATGGGAGACGACTGACGGTGAGAGCCCGCCAGTGACTGGCGAGATATCGTCGCCCTGCTCCCGATGTTCTGGTAAGAGGATCGTCCGCGAGCCATGGCTGCGTCGTTACCACAGATGGCGCCAAAAGTGTGGAGGCCTTTTCTTGCTTGGGCCGGAGCCTGGTGGGCCTACACTCGAAAAAGGGAGGAAGGACGCTGATGGCAGACGATAACCTGCAAAACCAAGAACGGATCAGGGGGCCCGGTTGAAGAACCAGAGAGAACCCTCCGATGCCAAAGTCAGTAGGCGACTAGAGAGGATGGGAGTTCTCGTGTATGAAGGTGTTTGCGTGAGAGTTTACCTACCTCTGCATGGTGCTATACCTGTGTCTTATATAGGCATGGGTGTTGAAGTGAACGGACGTAATGCCTCTAGATCGTGCCCAGAAGGGTGCCTTGATTGGCACGCGTAGTGGGGTGGAGTTACGCGTTCAGATGCCCGTTGAGATGCTTAGCAGTTAACGCACCTCTTGATGGTGGGGGGCGTGGACTGCGGTGGTTATAACCGTTGCTAATGCGAAGGAGCTGCTCGGACGGTCTTTGATTTGTGGTTCTCGAGCAGGTGATTCGTTGGAAGTGGATGAACCTGATGCTCGATTAACCGTGAGGACTGCTCTGAGCCCGAGCAGGACAAGTGTTTTCGAGGGCACTGGAGATGGTCGTCCGAGGACAGATGATGCCCTGGGACAGCACAATGCCAGTTTGTTTCGTCATGGGCTTATGTGAACTTTGTTGATGGGCCTGGATGGCAGGAAGTGAACACCACACTTGCCCCCCACGCTATCGAGCTGGCTCAGGAACTGAGGCGCTCGAATGGTGGCATAACACTCAAATGCTCTGTTAGCATTTAATGCGATGGCGACCTCGGACGTGCAAACGTCGATCGGTACTGTCGCTTCGTACCTTCTGCCTTGAAAGAATCGGAGGGTTCATGATGAAGGATGGTGTCGTGGCAAGCGAGGAGGCTGTTGATTCAGCCGAACGGTCGTTTTTCTGGAAGAAGAGGGGGCTCCGAAGTTTCTAGGGTTTCCCGCCCTATTTCCTTTATAAGGAGCGGGGGAGGCGAAGGCGGGGAACCACGCCTTCAAAAAACTTCTCGCTGGAAGCCCTTCTCTTTCTTTCCGAACTCTCCCATTTCTTCGTCTACTTTATCTCCGGCGATGTCACAGAAGGGCAAAGCCGTGGCCGGTGCGAGCTGTGGTGATGGCGCGCCAGAAGCCGTCCAACGGGAGAAGTACCGCTTCTTCGACGGGCTTCGGGAGTGGTATCGCATTGATACGGGATACGACGTCATGCTTGCGAAGGAGGAAGAACCCTACTGGTGGGAGAAGCCCGGGTGCGTAGCAAGGTCGCACGATATCCTGGAAGCAGGGTTCTGGCTGCCGTTGCCGGCGGTGGCAAGGGAGCTGCTCAACACCTGGGGGATCGCCTCAGTTCAACTGGCACCGAACAGCTGGCGGACGATATGCGTCTTTTGCATATCGTGCAAAGTTCGGGGGATCGAGCCCACCGCCAACCTCTTCCGGAGTCAATTCATTCTGACTGCGTCGCCGGGGACGAGTCAGAATGTTTACTACACCAAGCATCGGCTGGACTATATGAGGATCAAGTTTTCTCCGCGGCTGTCAAGCCACAAGGGGTGGACACATCACATCCTCTTCCTGATGCGCAACGCTGGCGCGCTGGAGTGGGGGTTTCCTACGCGGGTGAAGAGTGCTCGCAAGGATCTGTACCCGTTCATGCGACCGGATGAAGTGGCGCTTGCGAAGCGTCTCAGCAACATCTTCGTCGAGAAGGCGGAGGAATACATCACCGAGGCCCAGCTGGTCCAGCATGGGCTCAGCCGAGCATGGAGTGAGTCATGGATTCACCTTTCTCCTTCTTTCGCTCCTCTAAAAAACACCTCTTCTTTATTTTATAACTTCTCTTTCCTTGTGCAGCTGCCAGGGAGTTGGAGGCGGGCATGGACACAGAGGATATGGCCTCTACACCGAGCAAATCACTGTCACAACGTATGTGGTAGTGCTCAGTGAGGAGCGTCCTACTGCCGCCGCCCCAAACCGCCCTGCTGAAGGACAGGGGGTTGTCAGCTCGGGGGTCCCTGAAAAGGGGCCCGGAAGGATACGTCTGAAGAAGAGGGCTGCCGAACGAGGGGCATCGAGGGCTGTAAGCAGGCCCCTGGCCGAGCAGCAACCGGCTGAGGATGAGGTTGAGAGAGGGGTGACGAAGAGCCCTCTCCAGAAGAAAAAGAAGCGAAGACTAGTGCTTGCTTCGAAGTGCTCAGCTGGTCTTTCGGCCGAAGAGGATGAAGAGGAGGAAGCCGTGCCGCCGCTGGAGTGGAGAAGGAAGCGGAAGGCTATGGGGGTGTCCTGGGAGGGGACGTCCCAGATGCCTGCCTGACGAAACCCCAAGGTGGCCAAAAGGATGGCGGTCGACCTCGGGCTCGTGGATGTAAGCTCCTCGTCTGGAAACTCAGGCGGGGAGCAGTTGAGGGCACTGATGCTGCAAGGCCCCATTGGGGGTCGTTTGGAAGAGGTGTCCGCGGGGGCCTCATGCGCCAGGGGTGACGAAGACGACGCCGCGGATGATGGCGAGGAGGTCGGGGTTGACGCCAGACCTGGTGAGGGTGTTGGCGCAACGGAGGATGCCACAACTGGAGGGGTGCCGACGCCCGAAGAGGAGGCGCCTCCAGCGCCGAATGCAACCCCAAGCGGGGGTCAAGAGCTGGAACCCTCATTGGGGGCCATCGAGGAAGCAAACGCAGCGACGGGGGTTGCTGAGAAGCTCGTCGCTGCAAGCACTGGGGCCGACCTGCCCCCCATGCCCCCCACCGAGGCGGTTGCTGATATTGCAATCGCCAAGGTAAATAATGTTGCTAGAGGGGAGGCAGTGGGGGTGGAGGATGAGGGGCGGGTTGAAGATTCCGATGACGATCGGAGGCCCCTCAGGGAAGTGTTGCAGAAGAAGCTTCCCGAGGTTCCTTCGGTGGCGGCGCTGGAAGCGACGCTTCGTCGTGTCGAGGACGCAGCAAGGGAACTGCCTGCGAGCCCTTCTGCCTCCCATCTCGACCGGATAGCGAGGTGCTTGGATCTTCCAGCCGAGCAGAGCCCGGAGGCATCAGGCGGAGGATACTTCCCAGAAGGTCGTGAGGACGACGGCGTGGGTGATGATATTGACTTGGGGGCCCTTGTGGACGGGTTTTCCAAGTCATTGAACATCTAAGGGCCTTGGCTGCTCGGGCTCAGAACTAGAAGCATCTGTGTGAGGCACAAACTGCTTTTTGCCTGGGGCTCACAGCGCAGCATAAGGCTCGCGAGGCGGCGTTGGAGGAGGAGGTGAGGAACCTCAAAACTGCTCTCCAGGCCTCGGAGTTGAATTTGTCCCTGGCGCGGGCCGAGAAGGACGCCATTGCCAAAATAGCTGCTGATGTAGGGGCCCGCGCCGTTACCGAATATAAGGCCGGAGCAGATTAGAAAGAAGATCTGGAGCAATATGGGGCCCGTTGCTATAGGGTGGGCCTCAGAGCTGGTAAGGACTATGGAGAGCGACTCTCTTGGGTCGACCGCCCCCGAGCAGCCTTTGAGGCTGCTGTGCAAGAGTGCCGGCGTCGTACCAACGATGCCCGCTTGGATGGAGTTCGATTCGCGCAGTTCCAATCTGGGCGAATGCCTCCTCCGGGCGACGGTGCTGGTCCCTCCGAGTAGGCTCCTTTGTCTTTGTTGCTCCATGTCTTCTTTGTTCGATCTTGTAGTTGAGATCAAAGGAACCTGTAAGCAAAAGATTCATAAATGAAAGTTTCCTTTCCAGGAGTTTGTCTATGGCTTCACTTTTTCTATCTCCTCCCTTCTGCTATTGTTTCTGTTCGAGCTGGAGCTCATTGGTTTATGGGCGTCGCATGTACTGCACAGGTCAGCGAGGGTTTCGACCAGGGGTGAATGCTGAACACTCGTTCGAGCTGGAGGGGTTGATGTATCTATATATATATCTTAGGATTGCCAAATTTTGAGGGCGGGTATTTCCGATGCTCCTCCAGTCGTACCATAGGAACATGGAGAAGAGAAGTAGGATGCCAATCAAAGGCTTTCATAAGTGATAAGCCTTGAGATTAGATACATGCCAAGTCCTGGGTATGGCTTCGCCACTAGGGGTAGTTACTTATATGAGCCTTTCCCGAGGACCTGGGTGACCTGATAAGGTCCTTCCATTTAGGGGCGAGCTTGCCGACCTCTTCGGGGATCCGAAGCCGAGCAGCGGTGCAGGACTAGATCTCCCACATTGAAGCGCCTTTCCCGAACTCGTGCATTATAATATTGCGCGAGTCGTTGCTGGTAGGAACAAGACGAATGCTGGTGTCGTTATGTCATTCGCCAAGCATGTCAAGGTTTTCCCGAAGAGCGCGGTTGTTGGCGGCTTCATCAAAGTGGGTTGTTCGGAGGGTGGGGAGAGCTACTTCCAGGGGCACAACGGCTTCTGAGCCGTAAGCCAAGTGGAAGGGTGTTTCTCCCGTTGCTACCCGAGCCGTTGTTCGGTGGCACCAAAGCACGTTGGGGAGCTCGTCAATCCACGAACCTCCTGCAGCCTCCACCCTTGTGCGGATCCCATGCAGTAGTGTTCGGTTGGTGTTTTCCACCAAACCGTTTGCCTGGGGATGCGCTACGGAGGTGAAGTGGTTATAGATCCCGAGCTCAGCGCACTTTTGCTTGTAAAAGGTGCTGTCGAACTGCTTTCCGTTGTCGGAGGTGATCACCTTTGGGACACCGAACCGGCAGAGGAGGTTCTTCCAGACGAACTTCCATGCGGCCTGTTCGGTGATCGTGGCAACATGTTCGGCTTCGATCCACTTGGTGAAGTAATCGATGGCCACAAATAGGAACTTCTTCCGACCTTGGGTCTGGGAAGGGGCCCATGATATCAATGCCCCATCTAGCGAAAGGGCGAGGTTCGAACAGGCTATGGAGTTGTTCGGCTGGCTGCTTGATGAGTTGTCCAAACTTCTGGCATTCCGGGCACCTTCGAGCGAAGGTCATGCAATCCTTTTGCAGAGAAGGCCACCAGAACCCTGCTTGAATGATGCTGCGGGCCAGCACTCTGCCCCCCAAGTGACTGCTGCACAACCCTTCGTGAACCTCTTCGATGGCGGCAAGTGCTTCTTGAGGGTTGAGGCATTGTAGAAGAGGTTTTGAAAGGGACCGTCGGTATAATTTGCCTTCTACGAGGGTGAAGCGTTGAGAGCGCATCCTGATCTTTCGAGCTTCGCCCTGCTCGGGCGAAAGCTCATCTCGAAGTAGGTAGGCCAGGAGAGGGTCCATCCAGCTCGGAGCTGGTGGGTCTGTCTCGATAGCAGCAACGTCCACTTCGGTGCTCGGCGATGCGAGCTCTTCAATGAATACAGAACGAGAAGGAGTGATGTCACCTGAGGAGGCCAACTTGGCCAATGCATCGGCTCGCGCGTTCTGCTCCCGCGGGACATGTATGACTTCGAAGTAGAGGAGACCCTCTGCTCGGCTCTTGACCTACTGAAGGTATTGAGCCATGTGGGGCTCTCTTGCTTCAAACTGCCTGTTCACTTGGATGGCAACGAACTGGGAGTCACTGAAGATTCTAAGTCGAAGGGCCCCGAGGTGCCGAGCTAGGCATATTCCAGACAGTAGTGCTTCGTACTCAGCGACGTTGTTAGAGGCCGCAAAGCGAAAACGGAGGGCGTATTGGAACTCTAGCCCTTCTGGAGAGGTGAGAACCAAGCCTGCCCCACTCTCTTTGACACAAGAGGACCCATCCACGTAGAGCTCCCATGGGGGCTCATTGGTTAATGGCGAGTCCTGCTTAGTAGGGAGTGTGCATTCTGTGACGAAATCCTCCAATGCTTGTGCCTTGATTGCTGTCCTTGGTCGGAAGCTGACGTCGAACTCGCCCAGCTCTATGGCCCATTTGACAAGCCTACCGGAAGCCTCTGGCCGCTGAAGGATAGACTTCAGTGGTTGGTCGGTGAGGACCGTCACTGAATGGGCTTGAAAATAGGGCCTGAGCTTCCAAGCAGCCGTGACCAGAGCAAAGGCAAGTTTTTCTGCTCGAGGGTACCTCCTTTTGGCTTCCTGGAAGACCCTGCTGATGTAGTACACTGGATGCTGTGCTGCTCCCTCTTCTCTGATCAGAACCGCACTGATGGAGTGTTCGGTAACCGAAAGGTATACGAACAGTGGTTCTCTGAGCACTGGCTTTGAGAGAATCGGTGGGGCCGCCAAGTATGCCTTCAGCTCGGTGAAGGCAGCTTCGCACTCCGCAGTCCACCGTATATGCCCCCCTTGCTGTGGGGGACCTTTAGGGCCTCGCAACAACTTGAAGAAGTTAAAACTTCTTTCAGCCGCTCGGGACATGAACCGGTTCAGGGCGGCAAGGCGTCCCGTAAGACGCTGGACGTCCCGTACCGTCTTCGGACTGCCCATCTCAAGTACTGCCTGGATCTTCTCTGGGTTCGCCTCTATTCCTCTGTTCGAGACGAGGAAACTGAGGAACTTACCCGAGCGCACTCCAAACACACATTTGGACGGGTTGAGCTTCATGTTGTACTTCCGCAGGGTTGCAAAAGTTTCTTGGAGGTTGAAGAGGTGGTCGGTGCTTGGAAGCGTCTTGACCAGCATGTCATCGACATAGACCTCTATGTTGCACCCAATTTGCTGCTCGAACATCCTATTGACCAACCGCTGGTACATTGCGCCAGCGTTCTTTAGACCGAAAGGCATCCTGGTGAAGCAGTATAACCCTAGGTCTGTGACGAATGTGGTGGCGTCTTGGTCTGGGGGATGCATGCTAATCTGGTGATAACCAGAGTAAGCATCCAAGAAGCTAAGAAGTTCATGCCCGGACGTTGCATCCACCAACTGGTCGATGCGTGGCAGAGGGAAGTTGTCTTTGGGCGTTGCTTTGTTGAGATCTTTGTAGTTCACACATACTCGCCATTTGCCATTGGCCTTGCGTATGAGGACCACATTGGAGATCCACCTTGGATATTGGGCTTCTCGGAGAAGTCCAATATATCGGCTTTTGACTACGTGATCTTGGATCACGGTCTGCCTCTCTCGGTTCACAGGTCGTCCCCTCTGTTGTACTGGGGGGACCCGAGGGTCCAGACGGAGGCGATGTACCATGACATCAGGAGAAATGCCTGGTAGCTCATCATCAGACCACGCGAACACATCCAAATTGGCTAACAGGAAAGTCCTGTAGCACTGCTGTTTGGAGTCCGTTAGCAGAGCACCAATGTAAAGTACATGTTCGGGGTCATCATCTACCTGAATAGGTAGCAGATCTTCTGCGGACGTTCCTCGGCTAGTGGAGGGCTGATCGGTGGTCGGCGGAACTTGGTCCGACGTCGCGAGTGGTTGCTTGTCTCTTAAAGAGAGGACATAGCATCGTCGAGACTCACGATGACTCCCGAGCACTTTGCCTATTCCGCTTGGAGTTGGAAACTTCATCTTCTGATGAAGAGATGAAGGTACTACTCTGATTCTCCCGATCAGGCCTCTGCCAAGGATGGCGTTGTAGCCTGGCATGTTGTTGATGACCAAGAAGTCAACTACCTGGTTACAGTCTTCGGTGCCGTCCCTAAGGTAATTGGGAGGCGTACCCTGTCCATGGGTTGTACTGAGACCCCCGAGAAACAGAACAGGGGCGACTCTACAGGGGTGAGCTGGTTGGTCTTGAGACCCATAAGCACAAAACAATCATAAGCCAAGACGTCGGGGGCGCTTCCATTATCCACCAAAATCCGATGCACACTACAATGGTTGATGGTGGCCGAAACAACCAGTGCATCAGTGTGTGGGGTAGCGACCCCTACAAGGTCTTCGTCTGAGAAGGTTATAGCCTCCTCGGATGGTGTGCGTGCAGGACTGGTGGGATACAGAGCAGGCCTAGGCGCCGATGGCCTCTCCATGACGTGCACTCGCCTTGCGTAGTCGCGTCGGCTTCGAGTGCTCTCACCGCCCGCGCCGAAGCCTCCCGCGATCACATTGATTTCTTACCCGTTGGGATCGTTGTTGACTGGCTGCTCGAGAGTTCGCTCCCGGCGTCTGGGGCGCTCTTCATTCCGGCGCACGTATCCCCTGAGGTAGCCGCGCTTAATAAGGTCTTCGATTTCGTCCTTAAGCTGACGACATTCGGAAGTGTCGTGGCCGTGGTCGCGATGAAAGCGACAGTACTTCGCCTGGTCGCGCCTCCGGGGCTCGGAACGCATCCTTTGTGGCCACCGAACATATGGCTCGTTCCTGATCTCTACCAGGATCTGTTCGGGTGCCACGGTGAGGGGGGTATAGTCGATGAATGGGCGCGGTCGGCGCGGCGAGTCGCCATTGCGCCGTCCTTTCTTCCAATCACGGTCAGAGCTGTTGTCAGAAGGTCTCTTCTTGTCCGACTGTTCCCCTTGCTCCGCTCGGCCTGCAGCCAAGCTTTCTTCGCACGCAGCATGGCGTTGTGCGATAGAAAGCAGCTCAGCGAGGGTGGAAGGTTGCTGGACGCCGAGGGTCCTCTGCAAAAAGTCGTCACGAGTACCCTGGATGAGGGCACTGGTGGCTAGAGGGACGTCCAGGCGCGAGATGCGAAGCGCCTCCGTTCGGAACCTTTTGACAAAGTCCCAGAGCGCTTCGCTCTTCTTCTGACAAATGGTCAAGAGGGAGGCCGCTGTTCGCGGCTGCGACCTCCCACCAAGGAAGTTGTCCCGAAAGGACTTCTTCAATTGGCGGAAGGAGGAAATGGAGCCCGCCAGAAGAGTCTCGAACTAGGCTCTGGCGGTCTCCTTGAGAGTTGCAGGGAAAGCTCGGCACTTGGCTGCGTCAGATGCTCCGTGGAACACCATGTGCGACTCAAAGCCGTGAATGTGGTCGGCCGGGTCGGTAGTGCCGTCGTAGGGTGCGATGGTGGGCAGAGGGAGGTTGGGAGAGACCCGGGCTTCCAGGATCTCCCCACTAAAAGGAGAGAGGAAGTCCAGGTCATCCTCCGCTAGGGCTTTCCCCTCCGCACGCTGAACCATTGCATCCACGCGGCGCTCCAGGTCGACCACACGACGGAGGCGTCTGGCGAGCTCCTGCTCGGAATGGACGGATCCTTCCCAGTCGGTGCCATGGGAGTTGGCTCCCACAACTGAGCGCGGTGGACGGGGGGCGACAACAGAGCGACGGGGCGAACGGCCTCGGCGCTCCGGTGCCTGATCCTCGGACGGGGCTCGGTGGGATCGGCGTGGTAAGTCCGCCTGCTGATCCTGGGGCACCAGAAAAATGCGAGATCGTTGGTGGGATGACCTTTCCTGCCTCTCCCGCGGTAGGGAAGGCTTCGGGGCTGGTGGCCCAGCCAACTGAGCCTGTAGGGCTAAGCAGATGCCCGTCAACTGCTGCATCTGCCCTCGGAGTTCAGCCATCTCCAGGGTAGTTGCAAGTGCGACGGCCGCCGGTGCAGGGACATCATTGTTCCCACCGGCGGGGGCGATGTTGACATCAATGGGAGACGACTGACGGTGAGAGCCCGCCAGTGACTGGCGAGATCTCGTCGCCTTGCTCCCGATGTTCTGGTAAGAGGATCGTTTGCGAGCCATGGCTACGTCGTTTCCACAGACTGCGCCAAAAGTGTGGAGGCCTTTTCTTGCTTGGGCCGGAGCCTGGTGGGCCTACACTCGAAAAAGGGAGGAAGAACGCTGATGGCGGACGATAACTGCAAAACCAAGAACAGATCAGGGGGCTCGGTTGAAGAAACGGGGAAAACCCTCTGATGCCAAAGTCAGTAGGCGACTAGAGAGGATGGGAGTTCTCGTGTATGAAGGTGTTTGCGTGAGAGTTACCTACCTCTGCATGGCGCTACCTGTGTCTTATATAGGCATGGGTGCTGAAGTGAACGGACGTAACGCCTCTAGATTGTGCCCAGAAGGGCGCCTTGATTGGCGCACGTGTGGGGGGGAGTTACGCGTTCAGATGCCCGTTGAGATGCTTAGCAGTTAACGCACCTCTTGATGGTGGGGCGCGTGGACCGCGGTGGTTATAACGTTGCTAATGCGAAGGAGCTGCTCGGACAGTCTTTGATTTGTGGTTCTCGAGCAGGTGATTCGTTGGGAGTGGATGAACCTGATGCTCGATTAACCGTGAGGACTGCTCTGAGCCCGAGCAGGACAAGTGTTTCCGAGGGCACTGGAGATGGTCGTCCGAGGACAGATGATCCCCTGGGACAGTGCAGTGCCAGTTTGTTTCGTCATGGGCTTATGTGAACTTTGTTGATGGGCCTGGATGGCAGGAAGTGAACACCACACTCTCATTATACTAAGGTATTAAAAGCAGCAACCATTAATGGCACTTATGTACTAAAGTTTAAGGGGGGAAAATAGAATATCACATTGCATATACCACGTATGGAAGTTACTCTCACATAATTGCTCGTGAAATGTTGGACCACATATGGTTGGAAATGGTAATCGATGATGCTGATCCATTAACAGCTCCTCCAAAAACAAATATGTCCCAAGCCAATTCAAGGCCCAAACAACCCAATGGCAGCTTTGTCACCGTAATCAAGGAACACAGATGTCAACACCGGTGGATGGATATTGGATAGGGAGCTCGATATCTCTCTGTCGTGATCATGTATAATAATGATTAATGAGTTCACCATGCATTTGAATCTGTGGCATAAAATAAAAGTAGGAAAGGGATCATCCTTCATCAAAGAAGCTTAATTAAGGTTCACGATTTGTCATTGCCTTAATTAAATTCTTGGTACGTTTCTTACATGGAATTGAGTGTTCGAAATTTACCGTGAAACTCGCCGCATATTATGTGGTGCAGTAAACTCTAGTTTGATTGATCATAAGATCGGTGGATAAAAAATTTCATTAAAATATACTGTTAATTTTTAGCAATATTATTTTTGTGTATGATCTCCCTTTTTAAATGATCAATGCTGTATTCTCGATCTGCAGGAAGTATTAAGTCGAAATTTATCTAGCTAAGTTGACAGGCATAGATTGATACTGCTTCCCCTCTGCATCTTATCCTTTTTTTAAAAGGGGAACAAGCGGCCTCTGCTCAGTTACGCATCATGCTAAGCAATTCAAGTACACCATGACATAAGAGAAGACAAGTCTAGAATTAATCACTGAAAAATAAGTAGATAGCCAGGTAACGCAGACGACAGCAGCTAACACTTCAGATGTAGCTGCCTGACGGAGCAGCTTTGCGAAATGTGCTCTCACGTACACAAACTCCTGTGATTTATTCGCGTGCAACAAGGATGCATGAACTTAATTTATTCATACATTACGTACAGAGACTTCCCGGCTTTAATGGCAGCGCCCACCGTGCATGCAGCAATATATAGGAGCTTTTCTAGCTATTGTGGTAGCAGCAACAAATACAGCGGCCGTGGTACCACTTGCAGCCGCCATGGCGGCAGTGCCCAGCGTACTGATCCTCGATGGCGCCTTGAGCGGCGGCGTCCGGGACCTCGGTGTCGTGCCTGCAGCACCACCAGCAGCGGCCGTTGTACCAGCGGCAGCAGCCATAGTGGCCCCACCGTACTGATCCTCGACGGCGTCCTCTGCGTGTGTGCATAGAAGTTGAGAATGCTTTGACGTGGTTAAAAAAACTCGTGCACAAGAAAATGACACTTCTGACAGAGGAGAGAGGAAAGGGAAACGAAATTAACGCAGAAAATCTAAGCAAATCAAGCGTGGTTGAGCAGCTAATAGTGCCCCGCGCGGAGTAGTTCGAATCAACAGAAAACAATTCACAACTTTGACATGCATATGCTGGAAAGAGGAAATTTATGGAGTGGAAGGAAGACAATTTGCGAAACAGATTTGGTAACGATCTAAGAATCCGATACTTGGAACCTTCTAAGTACCTGACCATTGAACTGCCACTACGGATCTGAAGACCCGAAAGGGTTAAAAATATATGTCTAGTTAGATATACAACAAGTTACAAAAGCTAAATAGTTAAAGAAGTGCAATAGCGGAATAAAAAATGTACATAATGTTCCAGATAATAATTCAACTGCGAAAATGAAATACTAACCACTACTAACGCTGCTGACCACAAGTGGCACAACGCTGACCGTCCAAACACGAGCACTGACTCCCTCGAATTCAAACCTGGAAGGATGTAGGGGGGGAATGAGCTTTGCGAACGAAGCCCAGCAGGGAACCCAACCCCTCACCGATTCGATAGTGAAAACAAGAATAACACAACTAAACTAGGCAGGAAGAACATTGATACTAAAGTAAACAAGCTAACTACACTAAGCGGAAGGGTGGTGGTAACTCAAGTAACAAGACTACTAATTGAGCAAGTAATATAATAAAATAATAACACAACTGAGCAAGTACTGAAATAAATAAACGGAAAGTATTCAAGTCCACAAGTACCGCCAACTTGGCGCAACAACACACGATCTCAACCTCGATAAACGTGCTCCAAGCACGCCACAAAACTGCACAAGCAGACGGTAAAACCCTCATCTGGACAACACACACTAGCCACAACCTAGCCTCTACTAGTCAGGTGCGCCCACCGGCGTCTTACCGCTCGACCACGAGTCCAGATCTCCCCTCCCATCGGAGTGAGATGCGTGGACAAACACAACCACAAGTCGTAGTCTGGCCGGACTACGGTCCCACGCCTGTCCTTCCGACACGGCTCTAGAACCGTGTAAGGCGAGACAGTGAGAACGGATAAGCTAGCCTGCACCGCGACACTCCAAACTCCGCGGGACCCGGACCAACTAAGTGAGCTCAACAAACGACTTGACGCCACTGTCCAACACCGTTTTCCCCTTTGTCCGGAGAAACACTCGATGGACTCACTCGTGGCTCGAAGATCGCCCTCAACGAGCCCACGAGGACGGGGGTCCCGGGGAATGGTAACAACCCAAAAGCGCACTTTGCGCTGGGACAAGCCCTCAAGTGTCGCAACACCGGGCGAAGACTAGTAAGGCGTAATGCTAGGAAATCAGTACATGCGTCATGAGTACGGAACGGAAACTCGGTGCGGAAATGGATCCGCTAAAGTACTCGACTGACGGTCAACCTCGAAAAGCCTATATTACCACCTCGGACAGTCGGTCGGCCCTCGGAACTCACCCCACAGGTGCTAGAAACCCCAGCGCGACTGTCTGGGTCGAACGGTTAAATGGCCCTATCGGCCTGGTCGGAGCCGACCCGGGCGGATCCAAAAATTGAGAAACCCAGTACGATGACTCAAAAGACATATATTACCACCCGGACAGTCTGTCGGCTCTCGGAACCCACCCCATGGGTGCCGAAAACCCCAGCACGACTGTCCAGGTTGAATGGTCAAACGGCCCTGTCGGCCTAGTCAGAGCAGACCCGGGCAGACCTGAAAATCGAGGAACCTAGTACGGTGATCGTCAACCTCAGACTGGCACAGGCGGCATGACCCCAACGCCAAAAATGGCTCGAAAAACAGACTCCGGAAGGCCCAAAATGGCCCAAAACCCTGCATGGCGCAATGTGCCACAGACCTAGGGCCACACAGCCTCGGCGCACCGCGCCGGGCAGACCACGGCTGGTGCAGTGCGCCAGCCGGCCAGGCGCTGCCGCACTGTGCCAGAACCCCAATCCCATCCTCCCTCCGATCCCCTGTCTTCGCGACAGGGAGGGGAGGAGGGCAAGGGGAAGGGGGAGGGCCTCCGGCCACCGCCGGCGCGGCTCGCCGTTGCCGGGGGAGGGATGCCGGTTGCCGCTGGCCTCTCCCCTGCAGGTGCCGGCGCCAGGAGAGAGAAAGGGGGGAAGAGAGAGAGAGCGGGAGCAGGGTCAGAGAGAGGGGGGAAAAATCGCGGCACAGGGGCGGGGGTTCCGGCCGACGCCGGAGAGGGTTGAGAGGGCCCCTACCTCGACGGTAGGACCCGCCAGCGTCCGGAACGACGATGGCGAAGGGTGGCGGCAGCCTTAGGTGGCGGGGACGTCGACAGTTCCTCCAAGCAGCAGACAGAGCGGCAGCCTCCTCCTCCTCCACGGCGTAGTGCGCATGCAAGAGAAGGAGAGGGAGCAGAGACAGTGAGACCGAGAGAAAGAGAGCTAGAACAGAGAGAGCAAGAGGGGGAGATATCGGCAGAGGGGGTAAAGGAAGAGGGCGAGGGCTCCTATGCGAAGGGGGAAGGGGGGGGGGGGGGAGAAAGGAGGGCCTGCCCCCTTACCGGAAATGGCCAGGCGGCCTTTTCTGGTTCCCCAGCACAACGGCTAGGAGCCCTTGTTTTGGGGGAAAGGGGGGGACCACTCCCCCAACGCCCTCAAAAGTGGCGGATGCCACAGATTTACGTGCTCTCATTAATCACTGGCAGGGAACTCGCTTGATGAGTACTGAAGAAAGCTTATGCATGAGCTTAGATTGTTAGATTTTATTAATTGGCATGCATGGGGCGGTATGCTTCCTCAGGACTCACTTATTTGTTCTTCCTTGGCGGTCTCGGTCATCTCTTTTGCTGTCGCCTCAGACGAGATGATCAGCAGGGCGGCCATGAGCACACCCAACAAACAAGCAAGGTCTTGGGGGCCATCTTGAAACATAAGAAACTTGTAGTGAAGACAGATGAAAGGAAGAAGAATGAGATAACTAGCTGTGGTGTGAGCAAGAAGTGAGGTCTCTCAGTTCTACTCATAATGAGCCGAAGATGGCAATCTTGCCTTTAGATTATACTTCCATGGGTGTCGACATGCCACCAGCGCCCAACCACTTAGCATGAACTGGCCTCAACGCGACTTGGCTATCTCATCCTTATCACTTTGCATTGAAAATTTTGCCTTCGTCCGTGCAAGTGCGCTCTTCTTTATTTTAGCTTTCAACGTCGGTGGGAAGAAGATATTGCCATCTTTGACCTGCCTGTCAAAAAAGGATAAAAAAATTGGACTGCCATCTTTGACGAATTCTACTAGCTGATGACTTCATGACTTAGCTGGAGTACATTGGTGGGAAGATCCTGTCACTTCGGTGCATGGCAAGCGCTTGATTCCTTGATATGCCACAGGGTTAGGCGTAGCATTCTCGATTATGATCGCTGCTGTTTTGTAAGGATATCCAGACACCTTATCATAATTCCTCTTTTTTAAGTACAACTTCGAAACCATTATTGGGGTACGAATTATTGAGTTCCTGCTCAAATAAGTCCATATACCTTGCATGATGGATGCGTATATACACTACTGTACGCATTGTAGTTATTAATACATAGCATATATTTTGTCTATTAATCCCCGTTCTTGTGCTGCCATCCGAACTGGTAAGCTAATGCAGAATTATCTGCAACACCATGTTTTCCTTTTCTTGTGCCGCCCATCTCTTAAGGCTTTGCAGCAGATGAGGGTGCATGTTCTATTCATTATTAAGATATATATGCTGCAGGTGGGATGTCGGACGTTGTAGAACGATGCTATTACATCTCATGGAAGGTGGTACTTTTAGATAAATGAAGAAGAGGCCTAATTAATTAAGCTTGACTAGCCTCACATAATGGATAATTTTGTCCCTATGGCGTAGCCGCCCCACCCACTACAGATTACTCTCGGATGGGTGTCATAGCGTGGAAGGACTTATACTACTAATGTCCTTAATTTTCATACTGTTCTCCGTCCAGAGATTAAATCACTCCTTAATTCATGAGACCGGATTTCCGCAGTACGGTGGAGAGGGTCAGTACAAGGGAGAAATAGAGATTTTTTACGTTTTTGTCTTTGCAAAATATTTGAAAAAGTGCATACAGCTAGACTTAAACGTGAAAATCCCCATTTCCCTCTTTGTATTGACCAGCTCCCCTTCTCCCTTGTATCGAGGGGATCCAGTCTCTTAATTTATGGGGTCCAGAAAATAGAAGATGCACCCTTGGTAAAAATTTTTAGATCTCATGAAGCTGTCTCGCAGCGTAAATTATCAATCATTCCATTAATCTTCTGTTCATTGCTAATCTTCCTCCCCATCTCTCCCCATTGATTGTCAATCAATCCCGCACTCTACTCTCTATGATTGCCAACCAAGATACAATCATTTCTTTGGAATCCCATTGCCACCTTGGAGGCGACATCCCCTTTCTCTATTGGGTCACCCCATCCCTCTCCCACTCTTCTTGTCCTCTCACCTAAACCCTACGATGCCCCGCTTCCCATTCCCCTCTCATCCCCTCTCTCTCAAGCACAAGTCGCCACCCACCCCCATATTCCACGCTCTCTCCATCTCACACAACCCTATAGCTAGGTTTCCTGTCCATCTCCCTCTTGTCTAACAACATGTCAATAAAAACAATAGTGAGCACACCAATACAAATACAAGCCCTGCAATGAGGTAGGGATCCAGGGAAGATGTAACATCCCTCCCTTCTTTGGTCAGCCACCTTCTGATGAAGGTAGTAAAGTATCGGGCCTTCGCCTTCTGAAGGCGACGAGGTGGCTATCGTGTTTTGGTTAGGAATGAGACAGGCATGTCGTCGCGTTTAGCCTTTTGACCGCAGTATGTAGTTTTGTCGTCTTACTGTCGGGACAGTAGGGACAAGTGTCAAGTGCTGACAGATGAAGGTGACATGTCAGGTGTTGCGTTCATGGTGTCAGGTTTGCGAGGATGACACGTGGCGGATCCGTTGGTCAGTTTTGACCATGACTGTGGGGTCACGACAGGTTTAGTAAGTGAACGCGATGGTTCGCTGTCACGTTGTAGCAACCGGAATTTTTCAAAAAACAATAATAATGATAATAGTGATAAATAAATAAATTGGAAAATCAAAGGAAAGAGAATTAATTCAAACCCATTAAACGAAAAAGAGTAATGGGCTTTGTTAAATGGACTCTCTAGAATTTATTGGGCCAAAATACAGATTTTTAAAAGGAGAATAATAGAATAATACCATAAATTCGTATCTTAAATATTACCTAAATAGAAAAGGAGTATTAAAGTATTAAAATAAGTAATTTGGGTTAGAATTGGATTCCTAGCCCTACCCTAATTAGTTGGCCAAGAAATTGCATTCCAACCTAACCCTAATAGGAGTTGGCAAGCTTAGAAGGAGGACAGAAATATGGAAATCTCGGAATTAAAGGGGAATTAGAGTCCCATTAGGAAATAGCAACCCAAGGAGCTTAAATACTTCTTAAACCCTCCATGGCTGGCCCTAACTCGTTGCTGGGGCTTGCTGGACGTGGAGAAGAGGCCAAGGAGAAGAGGAACTCGTGGGGAAAAGGCTGGACCGAGCTCCAACCTCTGCACTTCGAGTTCTAAACCCTAGAAGATCAAACGAGTCAAAGGTAGGCATTCTCACGAGCAAAAATCAATTAATTTTGTTTGTAGATTGTTCCATACATCACGAACAAAACCGCTCTTGTTTCATAAATTTTCATCGAGCCAATCTTTTAATCTTAATTTTTGAAGTTCTGCAACTATCATGTCCCCGAACCTTCATCTTAATTCTAGATCTCCATGTATACTCGTCACCATGCCATGAAATTTTAACTAGAGATACTGATGATAATTAGGCAATGTTTGCCCCTGAAAGCTCTAATTTTGATCCATCCTACTGCTTGAATTAATTCTTTTATCTCAACTGTACACTGTTCCATGTTCATCATGAATAACTTGATTGAAACATGCCGAGACCATGTCCACTTTCAAATTCCTATTTGCTGTGAATACTCTTGCATGTCTAGAGTCGTTTAAAACTAGTTTCATGAATTTTCATCATCTGTGTAATTAGTTCTTGATTTTTGATTGACCATATGTCAAAACAGGAAAGGCTTGGACCGCAATCCAAGGCCTGTCCTTTTTCCGTTCGAACTCAGGCGCAAGACCTGAGAACGCGACGACCCGATAGGCCGCGTTCTCAGGGCTGATCGCGACAGAGCCACCTGTCGCATTCTGAATGCGGCAGAGACTGTCGTCGCGTTTTGACTACCTGCTCTGACCGACCTGTCGCGGCCCTTGATTGACCCTGTCGTGTTCTGACTGTACCCCGTCGCGACCCTTACAAGGGTACGTCACCTTCTGGAGTTTTGCAAGGAGACCCTATATTTCTGTAAATCTTGACTTACTACGGTAACTACATGCCCTGTTAACTGTCTTTAACACAGTAAACGAAGTTGTTAAATATGGATATGCTTTAATTAATTAAAAGACATTCACATGATCTTTTCATCTCCATGATTCTTTATGTCACATGCACACACTTGAACTATCCAATATAACTTGACTTGATATGAAAATATCTCACAAAATCACTGATAATTTATTTCAACATTGTATTTAAATTGTCCCATTTATTTTATTTGGACTTGTCTTCATTTTCTCGCGATGTTTTGAGAATACCGTTACCGACTCTCCACTATTCTAGAATTCCTCTAGAACGTCGAGCACTTGTTTCTATACATACGCTTTTCTCTTGGCTTGAACAAACTCTCCATCGGATACTCCTTCTGCCGGACTTGTGAATCCATGTTCAAGGCATCCGTAAGTCTCCTCTTTCCATAGATTCCCACATGGTCGACAAGCTGGTTGTACCCTAACACCTATGGTACCCTTTAGGGATCAGTAAGATCCAAATGACCTTTGTTTGCTCTCACTCTTATCTTGAATCACGCTAGACCTCTGGACCTGTGCATAACATGGCCAGTGGAAGGGCGGTGAATTCTACCTGACTGCCAACCCCATCTATACGTGTTGTGCAACTGTTACTATCGCTTGTTTACTCGATGTTACATGTGCAATGACCTTAGTTCTCATCTATACTCTACTCGCTCGTCCATTCACGTTCTCTCTGCTATATCGTCTATTCATCTAGTACTCTCATCTATTTCTTGGTACTCTCTATTGGCCATTGACTGATTGTCTAAAGATAAACAATATAACCAATGCCTGGCAATATATAAAGGGCCCGATCTGGTCCTGGGGGGTGCGCCCAAAAGTGCTATTTGCCCGCGGGAGTTAAATGATCAGAGTGTTTGGCATTACACTCAAGTGCTATCTATCTCGACTATCTAAATGACAATCAAAGTGCTATACTATACTCGTTGTGCTATTGATATACTTTGTGCTATTTGTGCTATGGCCATCCTGCTCTCTGTGCTATGCTCGACTCTTGTGCTATATTTGAAACTTGTGCTATTTCAATCACGTGCTACTGTGCTATCTCTTTCGTTACTTGACTCTCTCGCTTTATCGTTAGTTACTTTGCTTTTTTAATACATTAATTATTTAAAGCATGCTTGATCCTGAGATTTAAGTCCTACTGGGCGTTATCGCTCACCCTGCGTATTGGTTATGTGTTCTCAGGTGAGACCGAGGACGACACCTACACTCAAGAGGACGGGAACGACCAAGAGTGAAATCAAGAGTACCCTAGCGTCTTAGTATTATGTTAGAGTCTTAGTTCAGTCTTTTGCTTTTATTCAATGTAATTGAGCCCTATAGCATGACTCTGATATTAGTGGTTGTAACTAGACATTTGAAGAATTATTAATGAGATGCATTTGCTTTAATATTATTCTTTGTCCAATGGTTGATGTCTAGTACTCGCTCTGTACCCGTTTACTTGCAACTGCCTCGCGTTCCGATATTCCGCGTCGGGGCGTGATAATTTTGTTGTATCAGAGCCTAGGTTGTTGTTAAGTATAGGATGATCTAGGTTGACCAGCCTCGACTAGAGTCAGTTATCCTACCTATGTGAGATGTGGTTAGAACCATTTGTAAATAGTTAAAATGAAACCACACACACAAATTAAATTCCATATCAACATCATAACAACAAGTTACTTTTGTAGGAACTTAAGCTAGCTAAGATGACTGCTGAACGTGCTCAGATGAGGGGCATGCAACAAACCATCCAAGAATTCACTCGTGCGCTTTTGTAAGTGACACAAGGTGGAGGAACCGCGGCAGTGCAGGCGAGCTGCATCGTAACTTTAGGAGCTTGAACCCATCTAGGTTCAGTGGTTCCCCGGATCCGGATGAAGCCGAGCACTGGCTAAAGGAGACGGAAAGAATCTTCCATGTCATGCAATGTACAGCTGGGGACAAGCTGCTGCTGGCTACATTCAAACTGGAGAAGGACGCCCGCGCTTGGTGGGAGTCTATGGAAGCTACCAGGGAGAATGGTCAATTCACTTGGAACGAGTTCAAAGAAGCATTTAACTCCAAGTATTTCTCGGAGTGTGTCCAACAGAAGAAAGTTGCGGAGTTTGCTGCTTTTAAACAGAGGAGCCTATCTGTGGCTGATTATGAAGCACAGTTTTCAAGACTGGCCCGATATACTGACCATCTAGTGAATACGGAGAAGATGAAGCTAGGCGTTTCCTCAATGGCCTTAAGCCTCATTACATTACTCAACTAGCACCTCTCGACATCCAGACCTATGCTGAGATGGTGAAAAAAGCTCAACTGCTGGAAGATGCTACGGACTTCCCCGATTGCATCAAGGGGAAGTTTGTAAAGAAGGAACTGACACCCGGCATGACATCTGCTAAGCCAACTAATGGAAAGAAGCGTCCTTTCAGCATCACGGAAGGACCCAACCAAGAAAGGAAACCCAAGATCCCCATTCCCAACACTCCAGCGAAAAGCAACTGCAAGCACTGTGACAAGCCTGGTCACACAGCTGATGAATGTTGGAGGAAGGTTGGCACATGTCTGCACTGCGGAAGCTGCGAGCACCGTATTCCCAAGTGCCCGCTACTGAAGGAGCATGAAAGGCGCACTAATGTGCCTAAGGAACAAGGAAGACTGCAAGCCCTGCATGATGAAGAGCCCATTGAGGAAGGTGTCATGGTAGAAGGTACCTTACAAGTTTTCTCCTTATCAGCATTTGTTTTATTCGATACTGGAGCAACTCATTCATTCATATCTCAAAACTTTGCTGATACTCTGAATGCTAAACCTATATCCATGGGATGTGAATTTTTTGTCACAACACCACTGGGAGAGAAGGAGAAGTTAAACAAATACTTTCCATCTGCCGATGTAATGATCGGAGACCATAACCTAAAAGCCGACCTGGTGTGTATGCCCATGGAAGGCTATGATGTGATTTTGGGAGCCGACTGGTTGTCCACTTATGGGGCAAGTGCCGAATGTAAGAAAGGGAAAGTTACCTTTGGTGATTTCCCTAATCTGTCATTCACTGGGATTAAACATAAGAGACGGATGTCTCTAGTCTCTGCCATGAAGGCCCACAATATGATAAGGAAAGGTTGCCTTGCTTTCCTTGCGGCCGTAATAGTTGAAAAGAAGGGTTCTAAGATAGAAGACATCCGCATAGTCTAGGACTACTCCGATGTGTTTCCCAAAAACCTGCCAGGGATTCCCCCGGAATGTGATGTCAACTTCGCTATCGAGTTGACCCCTGGAGCTGCGCCGATATCGCGTCAACCATACTGGATGTCACTTGCCGAGATAAAGGAATTGAAAGCACAACTGATGGAGCTATTAGAGAAGGGGTTCATAAGACCAAGTACTTCTCTATGGGGAGCACCTGTGCTGTTCGTTAAGAAGAAGGATGGATCGATGAGACTATGCATCGACTATCGTGAACTAAATCAGCTAACCATCAAGAACAAGTACCCATTACCCCGGGTCGATGAACTATTCGATCAGATATTTGGAGCTCAATATTTCTCCAAGATCGACCTTCGATCTGACTATCATCAAATGAGGATCAAGGACGATGATACTTTCAAAACGGTTTTCAGGAGTAGGTATGGACACTATGAATTCGTCGTTATGCCTTTTGGTCTAACTAATGCTCCTGCAACCTTTATGCAACTCATGAACAATATATACCAGCCATACCTTGACAAGTTCATGGTCGTCTTCATCGATGATATCCTCATATACTCCAAGACCAAAGAAGATCATGAGGAACACCTGAAGATTGCACTACAAGTCTTGCGAGACAACAAACTGTACACAAAGTTGAGCAAGTGCGAATTCTGGCTCGAAGAAGTGTCCTTTTTGGGCCATGTCATCTCCAAGGATGGCATCTCCGTTGATCCCTCCAAAGTAGAAGCTGTACTAAAATGGGAGAGACCAACCAATGTCACAGAAATCAAAAGCTTCTTAGGACTGGCCGGCTACTACAGATGGTTCATAAAGGACTTCTCCAAGATTGTCGTTCTTCTTACGCGTCTAACACGAAAGGAGAATCCCTACTTCTGGAGTAAGGTGTGTGAGAAGAGTTTTCAAACTCTAAAAGAATGTCTTACCTCAGCACCTGTTCTCACTCTACCCATAGAGGGAGAAGGTTTCTCTGTCTACATCGATGCCTCTGGGATTGGGCTAGGCTGCGTATTGATGCAAAAGGAGAAAGTCATCGCCTACTCTTCCCGCCAACTGAAGACGCATGAAGTCAACTACCCGGTGCATGATCTGGAGTTGTTTGCCATGGTCTTCGCTTTGAAAATTTGGAGACATTATTTATATGGGGAGTAGTTCACTGTCTACTCAGATCATAAGAGCTTAAAGTATTTATTCTCCCAGAAGGAACTCAACATGAGGCAAAGAAGATGGCTGGAATACTTGAAGGATTTTGACTTCAACATCTAGTACCATCCAAGCAAGGGAAATGCTATGGCTGATGCTCTTAGTAGAAAGCCGATGGCATTTGTATCAAGTCTAGTTCTTGGTGAGATGCAATTACTAGAACAATTCACAAGATTAGACTTGAACATTGAACATAGAGATGATCGAGTCTTGGTTGCCGATTTCAAGATTCAATCTGACATGCTGGGAGGAATCAAAGCACAACAGGATAGTGATCCATTCTTGGTACGTATCAAGGAAACCTTAGCTGAAAGACCTGATTTTGCTATGACTGAGGATGTAAGGCTGGTATTCCAAGGGAGGACATGTGTCCCCGACAATGAAGAACTGAAGAGGAAGTTAATGGATGAAGCTCACAAGACGAAGTACACTATCCATCCTGGAGGTACCAAAATGTATCAAGACATGAAAAGAACGTTTTGGTGGCCGAACATGAAGAGAGAGGTAGCCGAACATGCCGCTCATTGCCTTACTTGCCAACAGGTAAAGGCCGAACACATGCGCCCCGCTGGCGTGCTTAGACCACTAGATATGCCAGAGTGGAAGTGGGAAAGAATTGGCATGGACTTCATCATGGGTTTACCCAGGACTCGTGGTGGACTCGACGCCATATGGGTCATTGTCGACCGACTAACCAAATTCGCACACTTCTTACCTATAAAAAGTAAGTGGTCGGTGGAGGTATTAGCTGCCTTATATGTCAAAGAGATTGTGAGATTGCATGGTGTACCATCATCCATTGTCTCGGATCGAGATCCAAGATTCACCTCTCATTTCTGGAAGGGACTGCAGACTGCACTTGGTACTAAGCTCAACTTTAGTACCGCATTTCACCCACAAATTGATGGGTAGACTGAGAGAACCAACTAGATAGTAGAATACATGTTAAGAGCCTGCACTATAGACTTCCATGGTTACTGGAATGAGCACCTATCCCTAATTGAGTTTGCCTATAACAACAGTTACCAGGCGAGTATTAAGATGGCACCGTTCGAAGCACTATATGGCAGAAATAATAGATCTCCTGCATACTGAAATGAGGGTGGAGAACAGCAATGGCTAGGCCCAGATATGGTGCAAAATACAACAAGAGACATACAGGTGATTAGAGACTGGCTCAAGATTGCTCAATCCAGACAGAAGAGCTATGCTGACAAGAGAAGGAGAGATCTGGAATTTCAAGTAGGTGACCATGTACTCTTAAAGGTTATCACCTACCCGTGGCATCCAAAGATTTGGTGTAAAAGGGAAGCTCAGTCCTAGATTCATTGGCCCTTTTGAAGTACTCGAAAGGGTTGGCAAGGTTGCGTACTGAATAGCGTTGCCACCGAATTTGGCATGCGTTCACAATGTGTTCGATATCTCTATGCATAGGAAATATGTGTATGATCCTACGCACATCATTCGCCATGAGAAGTTGGTGCTGAACAAGGACATGACATACGAGGAGAAGCTAGTCAAGATACTAGAACGAAAGGTGCAACAACTCAGGAATCGTCCTATTCATGTGGTTAAAGTATTGTGGAATAACCGTGGAGTGGAAGAAGCCACCTGGGAACCCAAAGGAATCATCAGACGGAATTACCCCGATTTTTTCAGTAAGACATTATCTCCTTTATGGTCATATGAATTTGGGGACCAAATTATTTTAAGAGGGGGAAGATGTAGCAACCTGAATTTTTCAAAAAATAATAATAATGATAATAGTGATAAATAAATAAATTGGAAAATCAAAGAAAAGAGAATTAATTCAAACCCATTAAACGAAAAAGAGTAACGGGCTTTGTTAAATGGACCATCTAGAATTTATTGGGCCAAAATAGAGATTTTTAAAAGGAGAATAATAGAATAATACCTAAATTCGTATCTTAAATATTAACTAAATAGAAAATGGGTATTAAAATATTAAAATAAGTAATTTGAGTTGGAATTGGATTCCTAGCCCTACCCTAATTAGTTGGCCACGAAATTGCATTCCAACCTAACCCTAATAGGAGTTGGCAAGATTAGAAGGAGGAGAGAAATATGGAAATCTCAGAATTAAAGGGGAATTAGAGTCCCATTAGGAAATAGCAACCCAAGGAGCTTAAATACTCCTTAAACCCTCAATGGCCGGTCCTAACTTGTTGCTGGGGCTTGCGGGACGTGGAGAAGAGGCCAAGGAGAAGAGGAACTCGTGGGGAAAAGGCTGGACCGAGCTCCAACCTCTACACTTCAAGTTCTAAACCCTAGAAGATCAAACGAGTCAAAGGAAGGCATTCTCACGAGCAAAAATCAATTAATTTCGTTTGTAGATTGTTCCATACATCAGGAACAAAACCTCTCTTATTTCATAATTTTTCATCGAGTCAATCTTTTAATCTTGATTTTTGAAGTTCTGCAACTATCAAGACCCCGAACCTTCATCTTAATTCTAGATCTCCATGTATGCTCGTCCCCATGCCATGAAATTTTAACTGGAGATACTGATGATAGTTAGGCATCGTTTGCCCCTGAAAGCCCTAATTTTCTGCTCGAATTAATTCTTTTATCTCAATTGTACACTGTTCCATGTTCATCATGAATAACTTGATTGAAACATGCCGAGACCATGTCCACTTTCAAATTCCTATTTGCTGTGAATACTCTTGCATGTCTAGAGTCCTTTAAAACTAGTTTCACAAATTTTTGTTGCCCAGCTAGCTAGCCAGAGGGGGGGGGGGGGTGAATGGGTTATTTAAAATTTGATCTTTGATTAAAACCTGTTCACTAAAAAGATTACACAACAACTTAAACAAACGTTAGAGATGGACGAAATAAGACAGCAAACACACATAAGCACAACCACAAGACACAAGGGTTTTTATTCTGGTTCGGAACTCCTCTCCACAGGAGACCTACGTCCAGTCCCTGAGCAATGCCTCAGGATTTCACTAATTAAGGGTACTATCCCCCCACAGATCCTTACACCCAGCCTCAACTAGTCTTCCTTCAACTTGAAGGGAAAACAACCACCCTGGATACCACCAGGTCTTCCTTCATCCAGAAGGGTACAAACCAAAGAAACGAAGTTTAAGAACAAGCTTCAGACACTAGCTTAACCAGCTACAAGCTGAAGCAAACAAGCCTCGAGAGAGAAAGAGAATTTGACACTGGTTTCTCTCCAAAGACTACACAGGCTCTCACAAGAATTTCTTCTTTGAACACTGAGAGCTAAAGAGCTAAGAGAACAATTGGAATGGTTGCTTCGCTCTTGCTTGGAACTCAGAAGACTCGAAGAATTGGTGTTGCTTTCTTTTTCAATAATGTTATCTTCTTGTTCTCTCTTTTTGTTTTCAGTCTGAGTCTTGTATTTAAGCTTCTACTTGAAATTTGAACGTTAAAAGAACTGTTGTCTCTCATCCAGGTGTACGTTAGACTGGTCAGCAAGGAAGCTTCTGATCTTCAGTCTTTTATCCTTTAGTACATGCCAGAAAAATATTTTAGAATCTTGTATCTTGTGTCCAACGTTGTACAGATGAGTCTTGTCAGATATTTGCGAGCATATCAACAATAAATAGAGGACAGCTAGGACTGTCGTCGATTGTTAGTTGCAGTTGGAACAGATATTGCAATATATAGCAAAGCACCTTTCTGTCTAAAAAAGGACGTAGACAGAGTAGCATAAAAATGGAAGATATTGTCTGCATGCATGGGAGATACGATCAGAGAGCATTTAATGCGTAGCAGTCAACAGACGAGATATGACTTTGACTTTTCAACGCTTTTAAATAGCATTATACTGATACAGCAAAAGATTCGATATGAACAATCTCGATGCCTTCATGACTTATGAAATCGTTATAAACACTTATCAAGTCGTTACGAGTTTCAAAGAAATTGTTACGAGAACTAAAGTAAGTCGTTATGACTATCAAGTCGTTACGAGTTTCAAAGAAATCGTTACGAGAACTAAAGAAGTCGTTATGACTATCAAGTCGTTACGAGTTTCAAAGAAATCGTTACGAGAACTATAGAAGTCGTTATGACTATCAAGTCGTTACGAGTTTCAAAGAAATCGTTACGAGAACTAAAGAAGTCGTTATGACTATCAAGTCATTACGAGTTTCAAAGAAATCGTTACGAGAACTAAAGAAGTCGTTATGACTATCAAGTCGTTACGAGTTTCAAAGAAGTTGTTACGAGAACTAAGAAATCGTTACGGCTAGAAAGTCGTTGCGAGTTCTAAAGAAATCGTTATGAGACTAAAGAAATCGTTACGGCTAGAAAGTCGTTGCGAGTTCTAAAGAAATCGTTACGAGAACTAAAGAAATCGTTATGGCTAGAAAGTCGTTGCGAGTTCTAAAGAAATCGTTACGAGGACTAAAGAAATCGTTACGGCTAGAAAGTCGTTGCGAGTTCTAAAGAAATCGTTGCGGTATCGATTTGATTGAACTTTTCGGTCAGAAGGAAATCGTTATGCTTATCAATAGAAGTCGATACAAAGACTTGGACAAAGTAAGAAATGAGACTTACCTGATTGTCTTGAACTTTCAATTTTCTTTTATTTCTTGTTCTCAAAGCTCAAGTAATTCATTAGTACTATTTTGTTAATCATCAAAATTAATATATATAAATAACTGAATTAATTTATATGGGGAAGGTTTGGTCATCAATTTCCCCCTTTTTGATGATGACAAAATATACTAAACATTATATAACAAACATACATGTTTTTCAGAATAGCTTTAGTTTTCTCCCCCATTTTGTCAATAAGCAAAAAGATAGGCGATGAGACAAAGAAGAGAGAAATCATTGTATTAAGTGTGAGGAAGATAGTACATAGGAGACAATAAAGAGGCATGCTGTGAGATGACAGCCCATGCCTTGATCTCAAGATCTTCAAAAGTCTGTTGGAAAACTCCAGAAGCAACTGAAAAATTAGGACCCATGGATGGAATGGCCCTTTGAATGTAAAGTTGCCGTTGCTTTTCCAAGAATTCTGTATACTGATGTGGGTCCAAGATGAAACTGAAGTAGGTGCTCTTTCCAAAGCTGGCACGATGGAGAAATCTATCCAGAGAGATTGGATAGAAGATCTTCTGATCAAGCAGATCCTACTTCAGAGCATAGAAGGTGGAATATCTGGCTGCCCACTGAACATAGATCTCTTGAATTGGGGTTATGGAGTTGAGATCCATGAAGGCTTCGGCTGAGAGAATGGGCTTAGCTTGACGAACCAAGGAACTGTTGATTACCTGTAATTGAAGATGGGGTTCCTTGTAGAGGGTTTCCCATAAGGTGGGAGTAAGCCTGTAAGGCCCTCTAAATTCCGTCGCATTATTTGCATTTATGTGTGAATATTTGTGCTTGTGTGTGTATGTACATATTGACGTACGTATTAATTAGTATAATTACGTGTGCATGTGTTTATATTAAACATAAATAATGTATATATTGCATGATGATAGTATGGATACAATACCGTATACATATTGCATGTATATATGCTTGGTATGCATGGTTTTCTGCATAATTAGGGTTCTGGCCGAAGGCCACCTTGGCGTCAAGCCCAGGCCGTTGAGCTGGTGTCAGCGTCTAGGCATGGACGCCAACACTAACTCCGGCGTCCAGCGATATGGACGCCAACTTCTCTGGCCTGCATGCGCAGCAGAGTTGCAAGCTTCTGAAACAAGGCATGGCCACCATTGGGGGATGTCCCCCAACGGCTCTAAGGCTGTCAAATCGGTATGGTGAGTGGGTGAGGGGCTCTCATTAGGTCTGAACCCGAATTTGGTCTCTCCCACTTCTCACTTCACCTTGCAAGAGGAGAAATAGATGAGAGAAAAACCCTAGAGAAGCCTGTGGAGAAAACCCATTTTAGAACCCTCAAATCCGACCCCTTGGACCTTGATCCGGCGTTCCCCTGCTGCAAGAAGGTTGCTGGACCAACGAGAAGGCTTCCCCGACATCCCCTCGGCGTGGAGATCACCCAGGAGCCCGGAGGAAGGCGATCTAGAGGGAGGTTCTGCAACTTTCTTGGGACTGCCCAAGGAGGTCTTCACCAAGCCTTTAAATCCCTTAGAAGAATTTTTGAAAGGCAAGTGACCTATCCTTGATGTCCCCTTATGAGTCTAGGATGGTTTTGTGATTTTTATGGATTTTTCCTTGAGTCCTAGACCCTCCAATTCACCCAAGATTTAGAGCTCGGGTCTGTGTTTCTGCACAGACCTGGTTAGACGGCAAGGTCCCTGGACGCCTGTGATGAGCTTGGCGTCCATCGACCATGCCGCTGACTCTGAGTCAGCGGCCAGAGACCGCCGTCGAGTTCTTCTGGAAAGAACAATGAGCTGTTCTGTCCCTCTTATACATTAATTTCGGTATGTTTTACGTGATGAGGATATATGGTAAATCTTATACCCTATGTATATTGTGAATTGTGGTATGTGAATGAATGTGGTGTGATGGTGAATGTGGGTTATAGTATCTTTTAAATTTGTGAGCATGACTTGTAGATTTTTGCAAATCCATGTTCCATGATTTGGATTAGTTGAATGTCTTGGTTGCAGTCTATTCATGAAGAATTGTGGGGCATGTATGTATGTTTTGAAATTTTGGTAATTCATGCATGCTTGCGAAATGCTAATAAGTTCGGTAGAATAAAATGAAAGCATGCAAGAATGATTTGTAGTATTTAATCCTAGATGTATGAATTAGGAAAATTTTGTGTTCTCAGTTCATGCATATGTGAATAGCTTATGTTTAAACAGCAAGTGGCTAATTTGCAAAATGTGTTAGACCCATGTTAACTTAAGTTGTTAATGCATGCTAATTAGGCATTTTATTTTCTGTAAATCCTATTTAGCTCAGAAAAATATGAAATAGAAAAATGTGAATTCTAGATGTGTAAATGTGTTATTGAAACCCATGTGAGACTAAATATGAAACCATGTGAATTCAGAAAATGCATGTTATTATTCTTATGCTTATGTGTGCAAAAATGTTTAGAGTCCATGTTAGGGACAACTAATGAATATGTGTGCAAATAGCATGATAGATGTTCATGTGATATGTTTTAAGCACGTTGTAGCTCTCATGTGTAGATTTATAGCCATTGAATCATGTGAAATCAGCAACCTAAAGCATGTAAAAAGGTTCATGTATGTGTTTAAAAATGTGTAAAACCCATGCTAGTTGCGTTACCTTTCATGCATGTAAATTGTTCATGTTGATAGCTCTCATGTTTGATTCTTTAAAGATTAAAGTTTCATGAGTAAATTGAATAGAGACCATGTGATAGGTGAAGTTTATTTTAGAAATCTGAAAGCATGAGTTATGTATAAAATTGTAGAATGTTGATGATAGGTTGAAAACTTGAAATGACTAGCATGCTATGTGTTGCTAATTGTAATGTGCATGTAGAAACCACTAGGACTTCTAAGTGTACATCATGAGTAGTGTTGCTTGCTGAGTCCTTGGACTCACTCCTTGCTTCGGCGTACAGGTATAGTTGGTGACACGGCACCGTTGGAGGAGACGGTAGAGACGGACTCCGAGCGCGGAGAGTAGCTAGTCTTGGAACTTCTTGTGATTTGTGTACTTCATAGTATGTATTTGGAACATTGTATTAGAATTATCATGAAAGGAGTGTATTATGTGGACATTTTGTAATCCTATTTCAGCAATTTATATTATGTGAGCTCTTAGTTCCTCATTGTTAATTGTGAAAATTCATGTATGGTTAATGTGGATGATGAATGAATGGGATAGTTTTCTCTTTTACTTCCGCTACTCTGTTGTATATTCGCGTGTATCTCAGCTGTATGTATCGTTTGGGTAAATGTCCCTGTGGCAGCACTTGTTATACCGACGTGGGTTGGTGTAACCGTACCGGTATAATGAGGCCGTCACAGAGATTGGTATCAGAGCGACCGGTTGAGATTGCACATGAATATACCTAAGTCATCATCCCCATTGCATGCTAAGTATGTTCACATGTGTAGAAAACACTAATAGGAAATGAAAGATAGATAAGAAAATGGTTAGAGAACTTAGTAACCTAGCTCTAATTAGTGGCTGAAATTTTATTACAGCCATGGCTTCCCGTGGACGACGTGGAGGTGTGCCAGCTCGCGACGACGAGCAGAGGCGTGAGGAGCGGGCGGAGCAGCAGGCCCCGGCCCCACAGGGCCCTGTGCTTCCCCCACCACCGCCAGTAGACTATGGAGTATTCATGCAAGGTCTGGTGCAAGCCATGCAGACGCAGGCCTACACCCAGGCAGCACTCCAGGCCCAGTTGGAGGCCCAGTTAAAATAATAAAACAACCTAGTAGTTTGCTATTTAAATTGCATGATATTGTGTTTATTGTATATTGTTATTGTTTAATGTAGCAGGCTCAGGCCCCAGCTCAGGACCATGGTGGACCTTCCATCATGGAGCGATTCAAGAGGATGGCCCCACCCTCTTTTAAGGGGGAGAGTGATTCGCTAATGGCAGAAAGCTGGATGAGGGAGACGGAGAAAATCTTCCGAGCTATCAGGTGTCCTGACGAGGACAAGGTGACCTTAGCCACCTACATGCTACAGGTATGTTTTAGTTTATGCTTGAATGTTGGTTGTTAAAGTTAAAATTGTTGGTTAGTGCTTATGAAGGTGTATTGCAGGAGAGAGCTGATGTATGGTGGTCCTCCCTACTGCGTACGCACTTCGAGGACGGAGCAGTTGATGTGACGTGGGATGCGTTCGTGAGGCTCTTCCGAGCCAAGTTCATCCCAGAGCACATCCATGACAAGATGGAGCAAGAATTCCTTTCCCTGACGCAAGGATCCATGACCGTCCTGGAATACGAGGCAAGGTTTTCTGAACTTTCTAAATATGCACCGCATATAGTAGAGGATGAGCGCAGGAAGACCAAGAAGTTTGTGATGGGTCTCAAACCATCACTGAGGACGAGACTCGTGGCGTTCGACCACCGCATGCTAGACGAGGCCCTCAGCGCAGCCTGCAGACGGGATGGAGAAATGGAACAATATCTGGAGGAGAAGAAGGCATCGCAAAAGAGGCCGGCAGCGACTTTCCAGCGGCAGGATAAGAGGAAAACGGTGTACCAGACACCGCAGAAACCAATGACAGTCAGCAACTCTCAGGTACCCTCTGTACGTTCCCCCGGTGCGAAGAGAGAGTGTCCCCATTGTGGGAAGACCCATGGAGGTTCCGAGTGCTGGTTAGTAGCGGGTAGATGCTTAAAGTGTGGGAGTAGCGACCACATGATCAATGATTGCGCAAGACTTCAGCAGGGAGCTCAGCGTGGAGCGCCAGCACCAGCAGTAGCGGCAGCCGCGCCAGCTACAGGACGACCAGGAAGGCCTCGAGCCCCAGCTCGAGTGTTTGCGTTAGCTCGTGAGGACGCCGAGCAGGCGGAGCATGTCACGAAGGTACAGTTTTACTTTTCGGTGTGCACACTCAGTTTTTGTTTGATAGGGTGCTACTCACTCGTTCATTTCCGAGCGGTTCACTAGGCAGTTAGCCCTAGAGTCAGGCATAGAGTCTGAGGAGTTAGAGGTCCCTTGTCTGTGGACACCCCTGCGGGTACGGTATCGACTAGGAAGTGCATTCCGTCGTTACCTGTGTGCATGAGGATAGATTCCTTGATGGGTGTTTCTACTTGCTAAAGATGAAGGATTATGATTGTATCCTTGGTCTGGATTGGTTAGAGGAGCACTATGCATTAGTGGATTGTCGTAGGAAGAAGATTGTTTTCCGCATTCCTGGTGAGGATGAGTTCTCTCATCCCTTGCCAAAGAACTTAGCGGGAAAGTTAGTATCTCTGCCATGAAGGCGATGCGCATGGTGAACAAGGGTTGTGACGCGTTTCTTGCCAGCGTTATGCTAGTACCCGATGCTGGTCGTCACTGACTCTTGCAGAGATCGATGTTGTGCAGGACTTTCCAGATGTCTTTCCCGACGACTTGTCTGGATTGCCACCGGATAGGGAGATAGAGTTCACTATAGAGTTGCTTCCAGGCACCTCTCCTATCTCGAAGGCCCCATATCGGATGGCCCCTGCAGAATTAGCCGAGTTGAGGAAGCAATTGCAAGAGTTGCTCGATAAGGGATTTATTCGCCCCAATGTTTCCCCTTGGGGCGCACCTGTATTATTCGTCAAGAAGAAAGACGGGTCACTTCGGTTGTGCATTGATTATAGGAAGCTAAACCAGGTGACTGTGAAGAACAGGTATCCCTTACCTCAGATTGATGATCTGTTTGACCAGTTGTGAGAGGCATCAGTCTTTTTCAAGATTGACTTGCGATCTGGTTATCATCAGTTGAGGATTAGGAGTGAGGATGTGTCCAAGACGGCATTAGAACCCGTTATGGACATTATGAGTTTTTGGTTCTTCCTTTCGGATTGACCAACGCCCCTGCAGCGTTCATGGATCTCATGAACCGGGTGTTTAGTCCGTATCTAGATAGCTTTGTTGTTGTGTTTATTGATGAGTTGGTCTATTCTCCGGATGAGGCCACACATCGTCAACATTTGAGGTTAGTCTTAGAGTTCTCGTGAGCACAAGCTGTATGCGAAGTTCAGCAAGTGCGAGTTCTGGTTGCGCGAGGTTCATTTTCGGGCATGTTATCTCCGGCGCTGGTGTTGCAGTTGATCCAGCAAAAGTCCAGGCAGTTATGGATTGGGAGATTCCCAGGACCCCTTCGGAGATTCGTATTTTTATGGGTTAGCTGGTTATTATCGGCGATTCATTGAGGGTCTCTCGTCCATCGCCGCCCCTTGACAAAGCTGACCCGGAAAGGTGAGAAGTTCGTATGGTCTGAGGCATGTGAGCGTAGCTTTCAGCTATTGAAGGCTAAGCTTACTTCTGCTCCGGTATTGGTATTGCCTAGTGGTCTAGAAGGTTTTGCCATTTATACGGATGCATCTCAGATTGGTTTAGGCTGTGTGCTCATGCAGCAAGAGAGGGTAGTGGCTTATGCTTCTCGTCAGTTGAAGGAGCATGAGAAACTATCCGACTCATGATTTGGAGCTCGCAGCAGTGGTTCATGCACTAAAGATCTGGATGCACTATCTTTATGGTGTCAGATTTGAGGTGTTTACCGACCACAAGAGCTTGAAGTATCTTTTCTCCCAAAAGGAATTAAACCTGAGGCAGAGGAGATGGATTGAGTTCTTGAAGGACTATGACTTCGACCTTCAGTATCATCCTGGAAAGGCGAACGTCGTAGCGGATGCTCTTAGTAGAAAGAGGTCTTCGCTCCAGCAGGATTGGAAGATGTTAGAGGATGCAGCTTGCTCTATGACCGAGTTAGAGCCATCGTTGTGTCAGGCTTTTATAGCTCAGCTATCCCTTAGATCCTAAGTCTTGGATGAGGTGATTGAGCAGCAGAAAGCTGATCCTAGATTGTTAGAGTTAGTGGGTAAGGCGGGCATTGCTCGTGATGAGGACGGTGTGATTAGATTCAGCACCGTGTTTGTGTCCCCGATGTAGTAGATGTCCGTGAGCATGTGTTAGCGGAGGCTCATAGATCGCGATTCTCTATTCATCCGGGTAACGCTAAGATGTATCAAGACCTGAAGAGATCATTTTGTGGTCCGCATGAAGAAAGATGTTGCGGATTATGTGTCTAGATGTCTAGTATGTCAGCAGGTGAAAGCCGAGCGGCAGCGACCATCCGGCCTTATGCAGAGGATGGATATCCCGTATGGAAGTGGGAAGCTATCACTATGGATTTCGTATCGGGTTTGCCTCGATCTAGAAGGGGCAACGACTCGATTTGGGTAGTTGTAGATAGATTCTCGAAGACTGCTCATTCTTGCCTATGAAGAAGAAGCAGTTAGTAGAGAGTTTAGCTAGATTGTATGTTAGCGGTATCATCAGGTTGCATGGTGTGCCGAAGTCGATCATTTCGGATCGAGATCCGAGATTTACTTCGAGATTGTGAAGGGTCTTCAGGATGCGTTAGGTTCGGAGCTTAAGCTCAGTTCGGCGTTTCATCCCCAGACCGATGGACAGTCCGAGAGGACTATCCAGACGCTAGAGGATATGTTGAGAGCGTGTGTTCTGGATTGGAAGGATGATTGGGAGCGTCATCTACCTCTTGTGGAGTTCGCATACACACACCTTTCATGCTAGTATCGTATGGCTCCATTCGGGCGTTGTATGGTAGGCCCTGCAGATCTCCTTTATGTTGGGAGGAGACTGGTGATAGGTAGTTGATCGGACCGGAGTTAGTTCAGGAACATCGGATAAGATTCAGCTTATCAGGAAAAGGCTTGTTGCGGCACAGGATAGACAGAAGAGTTATGCCGACAACAGGAGAAAGGATTTGGAGTTCGAGGTTGGCGATCATGTCTTCTTGAAGATATCGCCTACTCGAGGTGTCGTCAGATTTGGCAGGCATAGCAAGCTAAGCCCTAGGTTCATTGGCCCATATGAGATTCTCAGACGTTTGTGCAACGTGGTGTACGAGCTAGCTTTACCCCCAGCTTTGGCTAGCGTTCACCCTGTATTCCACGTATCTATGCTCAGGAAGTATGTCCGAGATCCGTCTCATGTGATTAGTCATGAGCCAGTGGAGATCCAGCCAGATCTTTCGTATGTCGAGCAGCCAGTAGCCATTCTTGACCGGAAGGTTCAGCTCTCCAGAACAAGAGTATCGCGTCGGTGAAAGTTCTATGGCAGAACTTCTCACGTGAGGAGGCTACGTGGGAGCTTGAGGATGCGATGAAGAAGAAGTATCCCCTTTGTTTGAGTAGTGTCGTTCTAACTTCGAGGACGAAGTTTCTTTAGGGGGGAGAGGGTGTAAGGCCCTCTAAATTCTGTCGCATTATTTGCATTTATGTGTGAATATTGTGCTTGTGTGTGTATGTACATATTGACGTACGATTAATTAGTATAATTACGTGTGCATGTGTTTATATTAAACATAAATAATGTATATATTGCATGATGATAGTATGGATACAATACCGTAACATATTGCATGTATATATGCTTGGTATGCATGGTTTTCTGCATAATTAGGGTTCTGGCCGAAGGCCCCCTTGGCGTCAAGCCCATGCCTTGAGCTGGTGTCACGCTCCAGGCATGGACGCCACACTAACTCCGGCGTCCAGCGATATGGACGCCAACTTCTCTCTGGCCTGCATGCGCAGCAGAGCTGCAAGCTTCTGAAAAAAGGCATGGCCACCATTGGGGGATGTCCCCCAACGGCTCTAAGGCTGTCAAATCGGTATGGTGAGTGGGTGAGGGGCTCTCATTAGGTCTGACCCAATTTGGTCTCTCCCACTTCTCACTTCCCTTGCAAGAGGAGAAATAGAGGAGAGAAAAACCCTAGAGAAGCCTGTGAGAAAAACCCATTTTAGAACCCTTAAATCCGACCCCTTGGACCTTGATCCGGCGTTCCCCTGCTGCAAGGAGGTTGCTGGACCAACGAGGAAGGCTTCCCGACATCCCCTCGGCGGTGGAGATCACCCAGGAGCCCGGAGGAAGGCGATCTAGAGGGAGGTTCTGCAACTTTCTTGGGACTGCCCAAGGAGGTCTTCACCAAGCCTTTAAATCCTTAGAAGAATTTTTGAAAGGCAAGTGACCTATCCTTGATGTCCCCTTATGAGTCTAGGATGGTTTTGTGATTTTTATGGATTTTTCCTCGAGTCCTAGACCCTCCAATTCACCAAGATTTAGAGCTCGGGTCTGTGTTTCTGCACAGACCTGGTTAGACGGCAAGGTCCCTGGACGCCTGTGATGAGCTTGGCGTCCATCGACCATGCCGCTGACTCTGAGTCAGCGGCAGAGACCGCCGTCGAGTTCTTCTGGACAGAACATATACATAATTTCGGTATGTTTTACCTGATGAGGATATGGTAATATTATACCCTATGTATATTGTGCATTGTGGTATGTGAATGAATGTGGTGTGATGGTGAATGTGGGTTAATAGTATCTTTTAAATTTGTGAGCATGACTTGTAGATAATTTTGGAAATCCATGTTCCATGATTGGATTAGTTGAATGTCTTGGTTGCAGTCTATTCATGAAGATTGTGGGGCATGTATGTATGTTTTGAAATTTTGGTAATTCATGCATGCTGCGAAATTGCTAATAAGTTCGGTAGAATAAAATGAAAGCATGCAAGAATGATTTGTAGTATTCAATCCATAGATGTATGAATTAGGGAAATTTTGTGTTCTCAGTTCATGCATATGTGAATAGCTTATGTTTAAATAGCAAGTGGCTAATTTGCAAAATGTGTTAGACCCATGTTAACTTAAGTTGTTAATAGCATGCTAATTAGGCGTTTTATTTTCTGTAAATCCTATTTAGCTCAGAAAAATATGAAACATTGAGGGTATGACCTTGAACCCGAAAACAGCCTGTGGTTAAAATTTCAGATCTTTTGGATCAGTAAATAAAAAGTTATGTGTTTTTCATGTGAAATGTGATAATTCGTGCATATGATCTTAATGTGATTAGATTTTGTTTAAACCCAGCGTGATTAGTGTGTTTACTGTATGTTAAACCTTGAAATTCTGTAGTACCATGTTAGAAAAAACAGAGGTATTCATGTGAGTGAGAAAGTGAATGAGATGAACTGTTATGTGTAAAACCAAGTGTAAAACGGTAAAATGTAAATGTGTAACTGTGCCAATGTGACACTACTTCTGTAGAGGGCAGTGGAGCTGTATCAGGGAAAAGTCCCCCTGAGAAAGTTCATTGTGTAAGTGACCCTAAGGGCATTAGGGGGAAATCCTGGAGGTGGACAAGTACCACTGGTTAGGGTGGAGACTTGTTCTCCCGGTCTGCGCAGTCCAAGAGTCGCCATTGGAATGCCTAGATGGTGTCTATGTGTAATGTGATGTGTATATGTCCTTCTTTGGTGGTTTGGACTATGTGTCACGACACCTAAAAATGTGTAAAGTGTAATGTGAAATGTGTATGTGACCATGTGTAAATGTGTAAGTGACATGTGAATGTGTATGGTAAAGTGTAACCATGTGAAAAAGAGAAACTAGTGTAAAGAAAATGTGAAATTCTAGATGTGTAAATGTGTTATTGAAACCCATGTGAGACTAAATCTGAAACCATGTGAATTCAGAAAATGCATGTTATTATTCTTATGCTTATGTGTGCAAAAATGTTTAGAGTCCATGTTAGGGACAACTAATGAATATGTGTGCAAATAACATGATAGATTGTTCATGTGATATGTTTTAAGCAACGTTGTAGCTCTCATGTGTAGATTTATAGCCATTGAATCATGTGAAATCAGCAACCTAAAGCATGTAAAAAGGTTCATGTATGTGTTTAAAAATGTGTAAAACCCATGCTAGTTGCGTTACCTTTCATGCATGTAAATTGTTCATGTTGATAGCTCTCATGTTTGATTTTAAAGATTAAAGTTTCATGAGTAAATTGAATAGAGACCATGTGATAGGTGAAGTTTATTTTAGAAATCTGAAAGCATGAGTTATGTATAAAATGTAGAATGTTCATGATAGGTTGAAAACTTGAAATGACTAGCATGCTATGTGTTGCTAATTGTAATGTGCATGTAGAAACCACTAGGACTTCTAAGTGTACATCATGAGTAGTGTTGCTTGCTGAGTCCTTGGACTCACTCCTTGCTTCGGCGTACAGGTATAGTTGGTGACACGGCACCGTGGAGGAGACGGTAGAGACGGACTCCGAGCGCGGAGAGTAGCTAGTTGGAACTTCTTGTGATTTGTGTACTTCATAGTATGTATTTGGAACATTGTATTAGAATTATCATGAAAGGAGTGTATTATGTGGACATTTTGTAATCCTATTTCAGCAATTTATATATGTGAGCTCTTAGTTCCTCATTGTTAATTGTGAAAATTCATGTATGGTTAATGTGGATGATGAATGAATGGAGATAGTTCTCTTTTACTTCCGCTACTCTGTTGTATATTCGCGTGTATCTCAGCTGTATGTATCGTTTGGGTAAATGTCCCACTGTGGCAGCACTTGTTATACCGACGTGGGTTGGTGTAACCGTACCGTATAATGAGGGCCGTCACAAAGCCTTTCACATTCAGAAATGAGTGGGGCCAAGGTTTGGGAAGAGATGCGGCCAGAGTGATATTCTCTGAAAATGAACCGCAAGAAGGAGGGTAATCTGCCCAACTTGGCTGACAAACGGCCCATCTGCCTAGTAAACATATCCAGTGCATGGGATCCAGCATCGGAGTCAAACACTAAAGAGTGTAGCTTTGGCAGAAGAACTGGGGAGTCAACTTGGAGATTGGCAAAGTCCACTGAGAAGGGAAGATTTACTGGACGTTCTGATCTCAACATCACTAAGGCTGAATGAAATTGATAGAACTGCACTTCAGGCAGCTTGTTCAAATAGCAAAAATCACTGTACATCTGAAAGTTCTTTGCAATTCGAATCTCTTTCAGAATAAAGGGACCCCATGAGTTCTTATGCTGAATGATGAACCACTCAGAAAAAGTGAGTGGGTGAGCTCTATGGGTAAGAGATCCGGCCCTGGCACTCAAATACTTTTCATACTAAGCCTTATTGCCCTTGACAGATGCCCACTGATCTTCATTCTTGAACTCAGTGCCCTCAAAGATTTGGATTTTTGAGGGTGGGACAGCTGGGTAAGAGGAAGAATAATGTTTAGATGCTCGGAGAGGTTGAGGAAAGGAATACCATAGACGGTGGAGAGGATGCACTTTTGAAGATATTCCCTGTAGATAGGTCTTCTCTTAGGGTCGAGGGTAAGAGAATACCAAAGAGGAGGGAATAAAGGTACAGAGGGGGTGCTAAGAGAGGAGGAAGATTTCCTCTTTTTCTTGGCAGGACTGGGAGGATCAGTCCTGTGGATATGAGAAGTAGTGGAGAGAATAGTGATAAGGTGTTTCTTTCAAAATCATCCGGCAGATTTATGTCAAAGACACCAAGTAGTTGAGGGTTTTCTGGAGGAAAGGTGACAGAAGAAGGAGGAGTAGGAGGATAGAAAAGGGTTTAGGGTTGAAGGATGAGGATGGGTGAACTGAAGTGGTCTGAGGAGGAGATGAAGAAGGTGAGAGTGATGATGGAACTGAGGTGTGAGAAGGAGTGGGAGAGAAGGAAGGTTGAGATGAAGTGAAGGATGAAGATGGTGGGTGCGAGGCACAGGGTTTTTTATGGTTGTGGTGCAGGAGGGCTGTAGAAGGAGATGGAGGTGAGGAGAGGGTTGGAGTTGCAAGATTTGAAGTTTCAGGGGCCTTAGTAGCTGTCATGGGCTCTTTCCCTTTGGCTTGATCTTCTCTGACTGCAGAGGATGGTTTTGATGACCCTGAAGCTGATGATGGTCCTGCTGACCTTGAAGTTGATGCCCTGCTGGCCCTTGAGCTGGAGGCCCTAGTGGCCGAGGAACATCTGCTGGTCTGCTCTGAGTAGCTCCAAGAGAAACTCCACTAGACCTTGAAAGGGCTGCTAGCATTGACTTGATATCAGACATTTCTTTACTAAACCACCTCATTGCATTTCTGACTGAAGATAGCTCAGAGGTAGTTGAAGCTTGACTAGCAAGTATCCCTTGTACACTGGTCTGAACTGAAGACATGATATCTCCCTGAGCCTTTAATAATGCCATAATTGGCTTCAGATTTACCTTTTTGTGGCTCTTTCTTGGCCTTTTGTGAGCCACTCTCTTTTGCTTGCCCTGCTGAGGAACAGGCACCTCAAGATTTACATGACTGTCACTTGGCCCTTCACTAGCAGGAACACTGGCAGGCAATTGATAGTCCTGAGATGGTGTAGCTGTCTCAGGAGCATTTTCTATAAGGATTCCTCATTCCCAGTATGCTCCCCCTGAATAGGAGCATGGAATTCAACATCTTCTTGCTCCCCTGAGCAGGAGCTTCTTCCAAGACAACTTCCACAAAGTGGCCTTCTGCCACGGATTCTGACACTTTAGGTTCTTCAACACTTTGCTCCCTTGCTTAGGAGCTTCTTCCAAAATCATGTTTGCTTCAACAGGTCGACCTACTTCTGAAGCAACTGAGGTGTAGGGAAGAGAATCTATAACTTCTCTCAGAATAGAGGCAACTATCGAGGTGGGCAAGGAATCTGCCACACTTGCTACAGCTTCCTTCATATGAACTTCTGGAGGATGAGACTCAACCTCCATGACAGGTGAGCTAGAAGCCTCTGCTTGATCTGCCTCTGCTGGTACTGATCTGATTTCTAAATTTGCTTAAGGATCTGCAGCCTCTTCTTGAAATTCAGGGACATCTCCAATAATGGCTTCTCCCTCTGCCACATAGGTCTTTGTCCATATACCATTCTGCACTGAAAAGCCACTCTTCTTTAAATTTCTGGACCTTATAGACTGGCCCATCTTCTCTACTACAGCTCCAGACACATCTACTCCGAAATGCTTGAAAATCTTGGTGAGTAGATGAGCATAAGGCAAGGAAACATTCAGTTTGCTTTTGTTTCCCAGATTGATACTGGCAAACTTCATTCTCTCAATCATAACTGCGGCCAAGTTGATCTCCTTGTTCTGGATTACCTAGAACATTATGTCGAGTCTGCTCTAGTGCATGAAGAAAAAGTAGCACTTCGAGGAACTATAATTTGGCAGACAATGAAATGAAGTAAACGATTGAAAGCTGACATCTGATTGATATCTAATTTCCCATCCTTCAGCCTGAAACCTGGTCCTATAATGCCGAGACCTTTCGCTTCATCATTCACAGAGTGAACACCACTATGCCCAGAGGTCTTTACTCCAAACAAAGTATGCAATAATTCATGGTCTATCTTGATCTGGGTGCCATTCACTGAGGAGACAAGGGACCCATCTGCCTCTGACTTCAAACAAATGAAAAAAGCTTTCAGCAGGTCCGGATAGCTTACCTCGGTGAAAGTAGCAACATCCATCCAATGCATCCTTCTCAAGGCTTCTACTAAACTGCTCATCCCACTTTTCTCAAGATTCTGAACGTCCACTGCCTTGTTTCCGCAAATCTTCGACATCACAAAAGTAAACCTTTCTTGCTCCTTTGGGGACAGATACTCAGCACTGTAGCCCCCTACGCTTCCGAAGATCATCGGAGCGGCCATAGGTAGAGGAGAGAGGTTCTGGAGAAGGAGGAAGATGGAAGAGATGGAAGCTCTCGAGGGATTCTTCGCGGGAAGAAGAGAAAGCTTAAAAAAAAAAAAATGCAAGGGGTTGATGTCGGAATCGTTAGGGCATCGGCTTTGGGCGAACAGATAAAAAGAAAAGGGTAAAGGTTGAAGACAAGTCGTTCTCAGAACGATTTGAATAATTTAATATTACTTTACCGAAAAGTGAAACGCCAAAGAGGTGGTAATGACAGAAAGCGACAAAAAGGTTTGACGAGTCAAACAACTTTTAACACGATAGCGGTCAAGGAATGTAGACAAACTGAATTTTGCTCATTGTTAAAGAGAGAGAATTTCATTTCTATCTGAAAAAAAAATATTTTTTTTATATGCCAATAAAATCACAGAAATCTTTTCACAAATTGCACATCCCTAATTCCCTTCTAAGAGATGTAAATCTCTCTTCAGGTAGGGCTTTTGTGAAGATATCTGCTAGTTGACCATTTGTATCTATAAAAGAAATTTCTAAGTTGCCACTAGCTACATGGTCTCGAATGAAATGATATCTTACCTCAATGTGCTTAGTCCTTGAGTGTTGTACTGGATTCTTGGTGAGGTTGATGGCACTTGTATTATCACATAATAGTGGAATTGACTTGATATGTATGCCAAAATCCTCAAGTTGTTGCTTTATCCAAAGGAGTTGTGTACAGCAACTTCCTCCAGCAGCACAATTCTGCCTCAGCTGTTGATAGAGCTACAAAATTCTGTTTCTTGGAGGACCAAGATATTAGGCATCCTGCAAGAACTGACAACAACCGCTGGTGCTTTTTCTATCTACTTTGCATCCAGCATAATCAGCATCTGAATATCCTACTAATTCTATTTCACACGATCTAGGATACCAGAGACCTAATGTAAGGCCCTCTAATTTCCGTCGCATTATTTGCAATTATGTGTGTATGTTTATGCTTGTGTATATGTACATATTTACGTACGTATTAGTAGATAATTACGTGTGCATGTGTTTATATTAAGTATAAATAATGTATATATTGCATGATGATAGTGTGGATATAATACCATATACATTTTGCATGTATATATGCTTGATATGCATGGTTTTCTGCATAATTAGGGTTCTGGCCGAAGGCCACCTTGGCGTCAAGCCCAGGCCGTTGAGCTGGTGTCAGCGTCCAGACATGGACGCCAACACTAACTCCGGCGTCCAGCGATCTGGACGCCAACTTCTCTGACCTGCATGCGTTGCAGAGCCAGAAAATCCAGGAGCAAGGCATGGCCTCCATTGGGGGATGTCCCCCAACGGCTCTAAGGCTTGTCAAATCGGTATGGTGAGTGGGTGAGGGGCTCTCCTAAACCCTGAACCCGAATTGGACTCTCCCATTCTTTCCCTTCACCCTTGCAAGAGGAGAGAAGTGAGAGAGAAAAACCCTAGAGAGTCTGTGAGAAAAACCCCATCTTGGCACCCCCAAATTCAACCCCTTGGAGCTTGGTCTGGAGATCTACTGCGACTAGGAGGAAGCTGGAGCAAAGGAGAAGACTTCCTCATCATCCCCTCGGCGTGGAGATCACCCAGGAACCCGAAGGAAGGCGATCAAGAAGGCGTTTCTGCAACTTCTTGGGACTGCCCAAGGAGGTCTTCACCAAGCTTTTAAATCCCTTAGAAGAATTTTTGAAAGGCATGTGACCTATCTATGGTGTCCCCGTATGAGTCTAGGTGGTTTTTGTGATTTTTAAGGATTTTTCCTCGAGTCTTAGACCCTCCAATTCACCCAAGATTCAGAGCTCGGGCCTGTTTCTGCACAGACCTGGTTAGACGGCAAGGTCCCTGGACGTCCAGTTTATGCTTGGCGTCCATCGACCATGCCGCTGACCTTGAGTCAGCGGCCAGAGACCGCCGCCTAGTTCTTCTGGACAGAACAGTGGGCTGTTCTGTCCCACTTATGCAGTAATTTCGGTATGTTTTGTGCGATGAGGATATATGGTAAAGCTTATACTCTATGTTATGGTTAGTTGTGGTGTGTGAATAAATGTGGGATGTGATGGTGATGTGGGATAATGATATCTTGTAAACTTGTGAGCATGACTTGTAGACAATTTTGCAAAATCCATGATTCATGATTTAGATTAGTGTAATGCCTTAGTTTCGGTTTGATCATGAAGAATAGTGGGTCAGCATATGTGTTTGCAAATTTTAGTAATTTATCCATGCTTGTGGAATTTGGGAATAAGCTCAGTTCAAAAAAAATGAACATGCAAAAAATGGTTTGTGACAATTGATCGATAGATGTATGAATTAGGGTAATGTGGTATTCTAAAATCATACATATATTAGTAGTCTCTGTACAAAACAGCAAGTGGCTAAATTACAAGATGTGTTGGACCCATGTTAACTTAAGTTGTTAATAGCATGCTAATTAGGCGTTTTATTTTCTGTAAATTCTATGTAGCTCAGAAAAATCTGAAATTTGGGAGTATGATTATGAACTCGAAAAAAGCATGTGGTAAGAATTTCAGGTCATTTGGACCCGTAAATAAAATTATGTGTTTTCATGTGAAATGTGAATAATTCGTACATATGATCGAAATGTGATTAGATTTTGTTTAAACCCAGCATGATTAGTGTGTTTACTGTGTGTTAAACCTTGAAATTCTGTAGTACCATGTTAGGAAAAATAGAGGATTTATGTGAGTGAGAAAGTGAATGTGATGAAAAGTGTAAAGTGTAAAAACCATGTGTAAAACGGTAAATGTGTAAAGTGTAATTGTGCCAATGTGATACTGCTTCCGAGAAGGCAGTGGAGCCGTATCAGGGAAAAGTCCCCCTGAGAAAGTTCATTGTGTTAAGTGACCCTAAGGGCATTAGGGGAAATCCTGGAGGTGGACAAGTACCACCGGTTAGGGTGGAGACTTGTTCTCCCGGTCTGCGCAGTCCAAGAGTCGCCATTGGAATGCCTAGATGGCGTCTATGTGTAATGTGATGTGTATATGTCCTTCTTTGGTGGTTTGGACTATGTGTCACGGCACCTAAAAATGTGTAAAGTGTAATGTGAAATGTGTATGTGACCATGTGTAAATGTGTAAGTGACATGTGAATGTGTATGTGTAAAGTGTAACCACGTGAAAAGAGGAAATTTGTGTAAAAGAAAATGTGAAATTCTCGATGTGTAAATGTGTTATTGAAACCATGTGAGACTAAATCTGAAACCATGTGAATTCAGAAAATGCATGTTATTATTCTCATGTTATGTGTACAAAGTGTTTAGAATCCATGGTAGGACAACAAATGAATATGTGTGCAAAATGGCATGATGGATTGTTCATATGTGAGGTTTTAAGCAACATTGTAGCTCTCATGTGTAGATTTATAGTCATTGAACCATGTGAAATCAGCAACCTAAGCATGTGAAAAAGTTATTATGCACTTAAGAATATGTGGAATCCATGCAAATTGTGTTCCCCTTTCATGCATGTAAATTGTCCATGTTGATAGCTCTCATGTTGATTCTGTAAACGATTAAAATTCATGAGTAAATTGAATAGAGACCATGTGATAGGTGGATTTTATTTTAAAAATCTGAAAGCATGAGTTATGTATAAAATTGTAGAACTTTCATGATAGGTTGAAAACTCGAATTGACTAGCATGCTATGTGTTGCTAATTGTAATGTGCATGTAGAAACCACTAGGACTTGTACGTGTATATCATGAATAGTGTTGCTTGCTGAGTCCCTGGACTCACTCCTTGCTTCGGCATACAGGTATAGTCGGTGACACAGTACCCTTGGAGGAGACAGCAGAGACGGACTCCGAGCGTGGAGACTAGCTAGTTTTTGGAGTTCTTTGTGATTATGTACTTCCTAGTATATACTTGGAGCATTGTATTAGAATTATCATGAGAAGAATGTATTATGTGGACATTATGTATTTCCATTTCAGTAATTTAATTTATGTGAACTTTGTTCCTTTTTGCAAATTGTAAACTGCATGTATGTTTAATGTGGATGATGAATGAATGGAGATAGTTCTCTTTTACTTCCGCTACTCTGTTGTATATTCGCGTGTATCTCAGCTGTATGTATCGTTTGGGTAAATGTCCCACTGTGGCAGCACTTGTTATACCGACGTGGGTTGGTATAACCGTACCGGTATAATGAGGGCCGTCACACCTAAATCATGAGTTCTAGCCAGATATCTAAATATTCTTTTTACTGAAATTAAATGAGACTCTCTAGGGTCTGCCTGATATCTAGCACACATGCATACACTAAACAAAATGTCTGGTCTACTTGCAGTTAAGTAAAGTAGTGACCCTATCATACCTCTATAATTCTTTTGATCTACCTTTTTACCTTTTTGATCACTGTCCATTCTGGTTGATGTGCTCATTGGAGTTGATAATGGCTTTGCATCTTCAAATCCAAATTTCTTTAACAGTTCTTTTGTACTTAGCTTGAAGATGAGTGCCATCCTTCCCTTGCTTGATTTGCAATCCAAGGAAGTAGCTCAGCTCCCCCATCAAGCTCATTTCGAATTCTCCCTGCATGAGCTTTTCAAAGTACTTGCAAAGAGACTCATCAGTAGATCCAAAAATAATCATCTACATATATTTGCACAAGAAGTATTTTTTAACCTTAGATTTTATAAATAATGTACTGTCTACCTTACCTCTAGTGAAACCATGATCTAATAAGAAGGTACTGAGCCTTTCATACCAGGCTCTAGGTGCTTGCTTTAAACCATATAAAGCCTTATGAAGTTTAAATACATGATTTGGAAATTCGGTATCATCAAAACCTGGAGGTTGTTCAACATAAACTTCCTCCTGATAAAACCATTTAAAAAGGCTGATTTGACATCCATTTGAAATAGTTTTAAATCAAATGCAGATGCATAAGCAAGTAAAATCCTAATAGCCTCAAGTCTAGCTACAGGTGCATAGGTTTCATCGAAATCTATGCCTTCCTCTTGGGAGTAGCCTTGAGCTACCAGTCTGGCCTTGTTCCTTAGGATTACTCCAGACTCATCCAGTTTATTTCTGAACACCCACTTGGTGCCAATAACTGAATGATTGGATGGTCTAGGAACAAGTGACCATACTTGGTTTCTCTTGAACTGATTTAGTTCATCTTGCATGGCTAATATCCAAGATTCATCAGATAAAGCTTCATTGACTGTCTTAGGCTCTATTTGAGAAACAAAGGCTAAACAATCACAAGGAATTACATTACCTCTTGTTCTTACCCCTACAGATGGATCACCAATAATATTCTCAGGAGGGTGATCTTTCTGATGTCTCCATTCTTTTGGAAGATTTTCATGTTGAATTTCAGTTTGCTGCAGTTCTTCCAGAGGAGGATCTTCCTTGTCCTTAATTGAGGTATTCTTTAATTTTTCAGACAAGTCATCTGCATCATCAATGTCACTAATTTCTTCCTTTTTCAAGGAAGGGTTAGATTCATCAAAAATAACATGTACAGATTGTTCAATTAATAATGAACGTTTATTGAAAACTCTATAACCTTTGGGTTTAGAAGAGTACCCCATAAAGATGCCTTCATCTGATTTGGCATCCAACTTACCAATGTCCCTTTTTCCATTGTTGTGAATGAAACAAGGACATCCAAATATTTTGAAATGGCTGATCTTTGGTTTCTTTCCCTTGTAGAGTTCATAAGCAGTCTTCTTCAGAATCGGCCTGATCATCACCCTGTTAATGATGTAGCATGCATTGTTGATGGCTTTGGCCCAAAAATATCTTGGCAAGTCATATTCTGATAACATGGTTCTTGCCATATCCAAAAGAGTTCTGTTTTTCCTCTCAGCAATTCCATTCTGTTGAGGTGTCCTTGGTGCTGAGAAGTTGTGCTCAATTCCTTGATCATTGCAGAACTTTGCAAACTTTTCATTTTGAAACTCACCACCATGATCTGATCGAATAGAGATAATGGTGAACTTCTGATCTTTCTGAACTTTCCTACTGAAGCTGATAAAATTTTCAAAGGTATCATCTTTGTGTTCTAGAAAGGATACCCAAGTAAATCTTGAATAATCGTCAACTATGACAAATCCAAAATTCTTTCCTCCTAGACTGGTAGTCCTCATTGGCCCAAATAGATCCATATGAAGTAGTTCTAAGGGCTTTGAGGTGGTTACTACAGTCTTTGATTTGAAAGAGCTCTTGGTGTGCTTACCTCTTGCACAAGGTCTGCAGATACTATCCATTCTTGAGTTGACCTTTGGCAGTCCTTCCACTAGATTTCTTTTTCTGAGCTTGTTTAAACCATCCAAGCTGCAGTGACCCAATCTTCTGTGCCACAGCTCTGTTGATTGATCTTTGCTGACTGCCAAACAGACATCTTGATTCTTGAGTTCCTCGAGATAGAGAACATACAAGTTTCTTTCTCTGTAAGCTTCAAATATGACTGCACCATCCTTTAATATACTGCACTTTGATTCTTGGAACTGAATCTGATGGCCTTTGTCACACAGCTGGCTGATGCTGATGAGATTGTGTTTTAATCCTCTGACCAACATTACGTCTTCAATAACTGACTTTCCTTTGATGTTCACGGACCCACTTCCTACCACAGTGCCTTTTCCATTATCTCCATAGGTAACTGTTCCTTCTTCAGCTTGGAGATCAACGAAAATCTTCTTGTTGCCTGACATGTGCCTTGAGCATCCACTGTCCAAATACCATTTGGATGCTCTTGAATTTCCCTGAAATTTAAACACTAAGTTTTAGGTACCCAAGTACCTTTGGGTCCTGATGGGTTAGTATAATTGATTTTTCCTTTTATTATCCACTTTTTGTTCTTAGTGGGACAAGTTGCTTTGTTATGTCCTAGTTTGTTACAAAGATTGCAGCAGGTTATTCTGGTTATTCTTTCAACTGGAGTGTATTTAAAATTTTTATGTTCTTTGTCTTTTTCGGATATAAACTCAGGGGTTGGATAAGTGTTAGGAAAGACTTTTGTTTCTTCATTTTCTGAGGGAGTGTAACCAAACCCATGTTTCTTTTTGTTTGATCTTTTAGCTCCGTTTATCAATAGAAGATGTTTATTATTTGTGAACTTGTTTATGGTGCTTGTTAAATGTTCATTTCTTTATTTAGTCTTTCTATTTCTGTTTTAAGTCCACTTAAGTCTTCTTGTTTTTCTAAGTGAATTATTTTTCTGTTTTTCTCTTTTAATCTTCACATAACATTCATTTCTTCTTTTATGTTCAGTTATTTGTTTTTCAAGTTCTTCATTTTCAGTTTTTAAGTCTGAGTTTGTATTTTCTAAACAGATTACATTTTTCTTACTAGTTTTAAGTAATTTACATACCTCTTTATATTTATCATAGAGTTCATTAAAAGCACTTTCTAGATTATCAGAATCTGAATCATTGCAGGAATCAAACGAGGAGTCAGAGGTTACCTTGTCTTCGGTGTTGGCCATGAGAGCCAGGTTGGCTTCTTCATCTTCACTGCTAGAGCTTGACTCACTATCTGAGTCACTACTATTTTCCCAAGCTGCTGCCATTGCCTTCTTTTTATACTTCTTAAACCTTCTGAAATTATCCTTCTTTTTGTGATCGTTTTTCTTAAGCATTGGACAGTCTACCTTTATGTGTCCAGGTTTTTTGCATTCATAACAAATCACTTCTCCTTTCTTTGAATCCTTTACTTCAGGTTTTCTGTGATCTTTATTCTTCTTGAAAAATCTTCTCCCAGACTGGAACTTTTTCTTCTTTGCTAAGATTCTCTGAAGTCTTCGAGACAGCATGGCTTCTTCATCATCACTGTCGTTACTTGTTTCACTGTTATCCAAAGATTCTTCTGATATATCTTCATTTGCTTTGAGAGCGTTTGATTGCTTCCTTCTGCTGGAGGATTCTCCTAATCTTTCCATGTTTATCTCGTGAGCCATCAGGGATCCTATTAGTTTTTCCAATGACATTAGCTTTAAATCGTTGGCTTCCTCAATGGCTGTTACCTTTGGAGTCCATGAGGATGGCAGAGATCTGAGGATCTTCCTGACCATGTCTGGTGCATTGTAAACTTTTCCTAATCCAACTAATCCATTTGTAATATCTGTGAATCTACTAAACATCTGAGTTATAGATTCACCTGACTGCATCTGGAATCTTTCGTATTGAGCCACAAGAATATCGATTCTTGTCTCCTTTACTTTGTCTGTCCCTTCATAGGTAATCCTGAGCTTTTCCCACATTTCCATTAGGGATTTGCAGGCTGAAACTCTGTTGAATTCTTTCTTGCTGAGGGCACAGCACAGAATACTCTTGGCTTTGCAGTTTAAGGATATTCTTCTCCTGTCGTCATCTGTCCACTGAGCCTTTGCATTTGTGACTAGAAAATCACCTTCTTCCACAATGGACCATATTGTATAATCGTGGCCTTGTAGAAAGTACTCCATTCTTGTCTTCCAGTAGGTGTAATCTTCTCCATCAACAAGGGAGCCTGTTGACTGACTGACCTTCGAAGTTACTTTGGGCTGCCATGGATCTTTACTCTTCAGATCGTTGGATCTTCTTCTTTGTCGAAGAGACTCGCTCTGATACCACTTGTTGCCCAGCTAGCTACCCAGAGGGGGGGGGGGGGGGTGAATGGGTTATTTAAAATTTGATCTTTGATTAAAACCTGTTCACTAAAAAGATTACACAACAACTTAAACAAATGTTAGAGATGGACGAAATAAGACAGCAAACGCACATAAGCACAACCACAAGACACAAGGGTTTTTATCCTGGTTCGGAACTCCTCTCCACAGGAGACCTACGTTCAGTCCCTAAGCAATGCCTCAGGATTTCACTAATTAAGGGTACTATCCCCCTCACGGATCCTTACACCCAGCCTCAACTGGTCTTCCTTCAACTTGAAGGGAAAACAACCACCCTGGATACCACCATGTCTTCCTTCGTCCAGAAGGGTACAAACCAAAGAAACGAAGTTTAAGAACAAGCTTCAGACACTAGCTTAACCAGCTACAAGCTGAAGCAAACAAGCCTCGAGAGAGAAAGAGAATTTGACACTGGTTTCTCTCCAAAGACTACACAGGCTCTCACAAGAATTTCTTCTTTGAACACTGAGAGCTAAAGAGCTAAGAGAACAATTGGAATGGTTGCTTCGCTCTTGCTTGGAACTCAGAAGACTCGAAGAATTGGTGTTGCTTTCTTTTTCAATAATGTTATCTCCTTGTTCTCTCTTTTTGTTTTCAGTCTGAGTCTTGTATTTAAGCTTCTACTTGAAATTTGAACGTTAAAAGAACCGTTGTCTCTCATCCAGGTGTACGTTAGACTGGTCAGCAAGGAAGCTTCTGATCTTCAGTCTTTTATCCTTTAGTACATGCTAGAAAAATATTTTAGAATCTTGTATCTTGTGTCCAACGTTGTACAGATGAGTCTTGTCAGATATCTGCGAGCATATCAACAATAAATAGAGGACAGCTAGGACTGTCGTCGATTGTTAGTTGCAGTTGGAACATATATTGCAATATATAGCAAAGCTCCTTTCTGTCTAAAAAAGGACGTAGACAGAGTAGCATAAAAATGGAAGATATTGTCTGCATGCATGGGAGATACGATCAGAGAGCATTTAATGCGTAGCAGTCAACAGACGAGATATGACTTTGACTTTTCAACACTTTTAAAAAGCATTATACTGATACAGCAAAAGATTCGATATGAACAATCCCGATGCCTTCATGACTTATGAAATCGTTATAACACTTATCAAGTCATTACGAGTTTCAAAGAAATCGTTACGAGAACTGAAGAAGTCGTTATGACTATCAAGTCGTTACGAGTTTCAAAGAAATCGTTACGAGAACTAAAGAAGTCGTTATGACTATCAAGTCGTTACGAGTTTCAAAGAAATCGTTACGAGAACTATAGAAGTCGTTATGACTATCAAGTCGTTACGAGTTTCAAAGAAATCGTTACGAGAACTAAAGAAGTCGTTATGACTATCAAGTCATTACGAGTTTCAAAGAAATCATTACGAGAACTAAAGAAGTCGTTATGACTATCAAGTCGTTACGAGTTTCAAAGAAGTCGTTACGAGAACTAAAAATCATTACGGCTAGAAAGTCGTTGCGAGTTCTAAAGAAATCGTTACGAGGACTAAAGAAATCGTTACGGCTAGAAAGTCGTTGCGAGTTCTAAAGAAATCGTTACGAGAACTAAGAAATCGTTACGGCTAGAAAGTCGTTGCGAGTTCTAAAGAAATCTTACGAGGACTAAAGAAATCGTTACGGCTAGAAAGTCGTTGCGAGTTCTAAAGAAATCGTTACGAGGACTAAAGAAATCGTTACATCTAGAAAGTCGTTGCGAGTTCTAAAGAAATCGTTGCGGTATCGATTTGATTGAACTTTTCGGTCAGAAGGAAATCGTTATGCTTATCAATAGAAGTCGATACAAAGACTTGGACAAAGCATGAAATGAGACTTACCTGATTGTCTTGAACTTTCAATTTTCTTTTATTTCATGTTCTCAAAGCTCAAGTAATTCATTAGTACTATTTTGTTAATCATCAAAATTAATATATATAAATAACTGAATTAATTTATATGGGGAAGGTTTGGTCATCAATTTTCATCATCTGTGTAATTAGTTTTTGATTTTTGAATGACCATATGTCAAAACAGGAAAGGCTTGGACCGCAATCCAAGGCCTGTCATTTTCCTGTTCGGACTCAGGCGCAGGACCTGAGAACGCAACGGCCCAATAGGCCGCTTTCTTAGAGCTGATCACGACAGAGCCACCCGTCGCGTTCTGAACATGACAGGGATTGTCGTCGCGTTCTGACTCCCTTCTCTAACCGACCTGTCGCGACCCTTGATTGACCCTGTCGCGTTCTGACTGTACCCCGTCGCGACCCTTACAGGGGTACGTCGCCTTCTAGAGTTTTGCATGGAAACTCCATATTTCTGTAAATCTTGATTTTTTACAGTAACTACATGCCCTATTAACTATCTTTAACACAATAAACGAAGTTGTTAAATATGGATATGTTTTAATTAATTAAAAGACATTCACATGATCTTTTCATCTCCATGATTCTCTATGTCACATGCACACACTTGAACCATCCAATATAACGTGACTTGACATGAAAATATCTCACAAAATCACTGATAATTTATTTCAATATTGTATTTAAATTGTCCCATTTATTTTAATTGGACTTGTCTTTATTTTCTCGCGATGTTTTGAGAATACTGTTACCGACGCTCCACTGTTCTAGAATTCCTCTAGAACTTCGAGCACTTGTTTCTATACATACTGTAAGACCCGACTTCCCGGCTTTCCATCCGGTGTCTTGGATGACTGGCCACTAACGCGTCCAGACTGGAAGACGCGTTAGTGTCGCGTCGTGGGTACGTGACGTGACAGTCATCCTTGTCGCGACGAGCGTGTGCGTCACGTTCTTGTCGCGCCCAACTTTCCCGTCGCGTCTTGTTGTCGCGACCGGTCAACGGGTCGCGACAACTTTCTATCGTTTCGGTCGTCTGACGCCTGTCAGGGTGGCAGGTGTGTCAGTACGACCTGTTGCGTTGTTGCGGCATCCTTGGGGGACGCGTTCTTATCACGGTGCGTTGACCCGTCGCGTTACGATCCTTAACACGACGCGTCACCCCATCGCGTCTTGGGTGCCGAAGGCTTAAGGCCTTGGCCGGTGACCCTTTCCCCCTCTCTCCCTCTTTCCCCTCTCTTATCTCCCTCCGGAGGTGCTCCACCTCCCCCTCTCCCCTTTGTGTGTTGCAGGCGAGGAGGAGGGCCGTGCATGGTGCCGTGGCGTCGTGAACCTTGCGTGGAGTGAGGAGGAGGTGGCCAACTGACGTGAAGGGCCCTATTGGGGTTCGTTCTTCGTTTAAGGTAGGGATTACTTGAACTCTTCTTGATCCAGGCAAATTGGGAGCCCCTCGTTGTTTGTAGTTAGTATTTACTGCTTTCCCATGCTCCCTTCCCCCGTGTGGTTGTATTTGTAGCGTGTGGGCGGCCCCGGGATGGAACATCCCACGGGTCTGCCTCTCGACTGATGTCGCGACCGCGGTGCGGTCGCGACACCAGAAGAGGTGTCGGCCCTGTCGGGCACGACCTTATCGCGACCCATTTGGCCGTCGTGATAAGTGTCGCTGTCGCGACGCACTTTCCGGTCGCGACAGGGTTTGCTATCGCGACGCTTGTCCCCGTTGCGATATGGCTGGTGTGGTGGTGCCCTTCCCCGTCGCGATGGTATCGCGACGTCCTAGGGGGGCGCGACATTACCTGTATTGCCTCGGGTCTTTCTGTGGCTCCAGTTTATGTGTCGGCGTGTGCCTCAGGGTAGGCTTTGCCCTTAGGATCTTCAGGTGGGGAACGCGGCAGGTTACCTTGCTGCGTTCAGTAACTGAAGGTGACACCTTCGTGGCCGTGTTCTGGAAGTGGTGCCAGGAGGGTCACATCTGTCTAATAATCAATTGATCGACAGTCAATCGATTATTAGAAGAGCGACGAGTTTCCATACTGTCTGCTGGTGTTCCGAGGTTCTAGCCGTTTGTGCATGCCTTGGTTGGCCGACGGCCCTTTTGAGAGTCTGTGTGTGCCTCTCGCTTGCTGGGCTTGTCGTGGGTTACAAGCCAGCAGTTCGGCGTGGTTTTGTTGTTCTTTCCCCGCCTATTCGCCCGGTGCTAGGCACTTGAGGGCTTGTCCTGTTCAGAGGTTGTCTCCATTGTCTGGGACCCCCATCCTCGGGAGCCTTTGAGGGAGCGTTCGGGGCTACGAGTGTGCTCGAGTTGGCAGCTGACAGGGCGGACTCTGGAGCTGAGGGGAAAATGAGGTTTGGACAGCGACGCTGAGTCGTTTGTAGAGCTCTCTTGGTTAGGCCTGGGACACCGAGGACGACCGAAGTTCTACCCGGTGCAGGCTAGCTAGTCCCTTGTCTCACTGCCTCGCTCTACGTTGGTTCCGGAGCCGCGTAGGGAGGTCAGGCATGGGGCCGTAGCTTGGCTAGGCTGCGGTGTTCTGTGTCTTGTGTGTTGTTTGGCAGTTTTGTCTCGCTCTTCTAGGGAGGTTAGAAGCGAGAGCCGACTAGCGAGCGAAGAGGGTGTGGACGGCACGTCCTCCTCTTAGCTGCCAGTGGTGGTGGCTTGGTTGCTGTTGTTGTGACGGCATTTCATCACGATGTTTCCAAGTGTTATCCATTGCCCTAACTTGCACGACGGTTATAGCCTGGTCGTGCCTAGTTTTTCGTGGGCGTCGTTGGTCTGGCCTTGTGCATACCCGTGCTTCCGGTGGTTTCCGCTCAGTGTCCTCTTGGTTCCGTAGTCCCGTTCTTGGGTACCAGTCCATGGTGGCACCGGTGTGTGTGGATTCCCGACCTCGCGGTGTGTCCAGGGTCCGGGGTGGTTCTGTTTGTCAGCCCTCGACCTTGTGGAGGTCTGAGGTGGCCGTGCTTGTAGTGAGACGTCGTTCTCACCTGGTTGTTGCATGGTCTCGGTGGGTGTGCCGAGGGTTGCTTCCACTTTATGCCCGACTCCATTGGTTTCTATGGGAGTTGTGTGTGTGTCACGACCTTGGTTGGTGGTCGTGGCGTTGCACTGTTCTGTTCCGCTGCTTTGTAGTACCCTGCTGTAGGTGTTCCTCGCTTTACAGCTTTCTAGGGTAGTTTCCTGTTTTTGGAGTTCCTGCTGCTCTGGCCGGTGAGGGACTAGTAATCCCTACTGAGCCTTGTTCGCGAGTCTCACCCCCCTACTTCCTTCAGCTAGGGGCTCGTCGTCGCGGGAGCTCGGTGTCGGACGGGTTGCGGAGGCGGCTGTGGCGTCGTGTGTTGTCAACAGTAGTGAGAGCGAGTGTTGTGAGCTCTTGTACCTGAGTGAGTAGAGAGTTGTGCTTTGCAAGTCCTCGGGGTATGTCCCTTAAGGACTGCACCTTTCTTCTTGTACCTGTGCTTTTGATTGAGATATGTTGTACAGACTTTTGTATATTGTACATATTGATATAGTTATTCGAATTCAGTGCATATCTCACTAGACTATTTCTTCTAACGCTTCGGGTCTTCGGATCCGTGGGTGGCAACGCGAACTTCGGGGCCCCTGACGGGGGTCCGGGAGGTTGGGTCGTTACACATACGCTTTTCTCTTGACTTGGACAAACTCTCTGTCGGATAGTCCTTCTACCGGACTAGTGAATCCTTGTCCAAGGCCTCCTTAAGTCTCCTCTATCCTTGGATTCCCACATGGTCGACGAGTTGGTTGTACCCTAACACCTATGATACCCTTTAGGGATTAGTAAGATCCAAATGGCCTTAGTTTGTTCTCACTCTTATCTTGAATCACGTCGAACCTCTGGACCTATGCATAACATGGCCAGTGGAAGGGTGGTGAATTCTACCTGACTGCCAACCCAATCTATACGTGTTGTGCAACTGTTACTATCGCTTGTTTACACGATGTTACATGTGCAATGACCTTAGTTCTCATCTATACTCTACTCGCTCGTCCATTAACGTTCTCTCTGCCATCTCATCTATTCTTGTAGTACTCTCATATATTTCTTGGTACTCTCTATTGGCCATTGACTGATTGTCTAAAGATAAACAATATAACCAATGCCTAGCAATATATAAAGGGCCCGATCTGGTCCTGGGAGGTGCGCCCAAAAGTGCTATTTGCCTGCGGGAGTTAAATGATCAGAGTGTTTGGCATTACACTCAAGTGCTATGTATCTCGACTAACTAAATGACAAACAAAGTGCTATACTATACTCGTTGTGCTATTGATATACTTTGTGCTATTTGTGCTATGGCCACCCTGCTCTCTATGCTATGCTCGACTCTTGTGCTATATTTGAAACTTGAGCTATTTCAATCACGTGATACTGTGCTATCTCTTTCGTTACTTGACTCTCTCGCTTTATCGTTAGTTACTCTGACTTTTTAATACATTAATTATTTAAAGCATGTTTGATCCTTAAATTTAAGTCCTACTGGGTGTTATTGTTCACTCTGCGTATTGGTAATGTGTTCTCAGGTGAGACCGAGGACGACACCTACACTCAAGAGAACGAGAACGACCAAGAGTGAAGTCAAGAGTACCCTAGCATCTTAGTATTATGTTGAGTCTTAGTTCAGTCTTTTGCTTTTATTCATGTAATGGGCCCTATAGCATGGCTTGATATTAGTGGTTGTAATTGGACATTTGAAAAATTATTACGTGAGATGCATTTGCTTTAATATTATTCTTGTCCAATGTTGATGTCTAGTACTCGCTCTGTACCAATTTACTTGCAATGCCTCGCGTTCCGATATTCCGCGTCGGGGCGTGACACACGTTCTCAGATCTGTGGCCTATTTGTGCAAGGCCAGCAGATCTCCCCCTTTCTTTCCTTCTTCTTCTCCTTCCTCCCTTCCTCCGACCCCCTTTGTGTGAGCTTCACAGTGGAGAGGTTTTTGAGGGGCTTGTGGTGAGGAGTGTTGGGGCTTCATCAGCGTGGTGTTGTTCTATGGCGTGGACATGGCTTTCTCTCCTTCGTGGTGGTGATCTTCTCCTTCGGCGTGTAGGAGGACGATCATCGCTCGTGGATGGCATGACTGTGGAGCTTGGAGCGAGGAGGAGGTCTCAAGTGTCTCTGTCTGTAACGACCCGACCTCCCGGACCCCCGCCAGAGACCCCGAAGGTCGCGCCGCCAGCCATGGATTCGAAGACCCGGAAGGGTTAGAATTTAGTCCAGTGAGATAAGCAATGAATTCAAATAACTATAACAAGAAGGTTCGTACATTAATAAAGAAATTATGTACAATATGTCCCAAATAAAAGTACAGATACAGAAACAAAAGTGCAATCCTTAAGGGGAATACCCCGAGGACTTGCAAAAAGGCAACTCTCAACTTACACAGTACAAGAGCTCTCACGCTCACAACTCACACTGCTGGCAACGAATGGCGTAACAAACAGCCACCACAATCGTTCGTCAACGAACTCCTGCGACAACGAGTCCCTACCTGAAGAAAGTAGGGGGGTGAGCCTCGTGAACAAGGCCCAATATCGATAACCAGTCCCATGCCAGCTAGAGTAGCGGAACTCCAAAGAACGCAGAAGCAAACTACTCTAGAATGCAGTAAAGTAAGAAGCACCTATTGCAGAGTACTACAAAGCAACGGAACAGACTAACGCCATGACCAACAACTAGGTCGGGCCAGACACGACTTCCACAGAAACAACGGAGTCAGAAACCATGCGGAAGCAACCCTTAGCAACCTGCCGAGACAAAGAGCTCACGGAACACCGGAGCGACCACGTGAGACCCAAATCTCACCATGCAAGCACAGCCATCCAAGACCTCTATGAGGTCCGGAAGGTACACAAACAAGCATTACCACGAATGACACCCAGCAACCACATTAGAACGACGTCTCACCATAAACACGGCCACCGAGGCCAGACCGACAATGCCCATGGAAGATAGACACAGCCAGGTTACAACCACCGTGCATGCTAGGGCAATGAGACACACTTGAAAACACAAAAGGAAATGTCGTCACAACAACAGCAACTAAGCCACCGCCACTGGAGGACACACAGGCCACTCCTCGGCTCGCCAGCCACCGGATCCAGCCTACAACCTCCCTGGAAGAGTGAGCCAGTGAGCCACCATAGAGAACACCACAACGAACAACTGCAGTCTGGCCGAGCCGCGGCCCCACGCCTAACACCGCGACGTGGCTCCGGAACCAATGCCGAGAGAGGCAGTGAAAAGGACTAGCTGATCTGCACCAGAAGAACAACCAAACCACCTCGGCATCCCAAACTCAGCTAAGAGAGCTCTACAAATGACTCTACGCCGCTGTCCACCACCGTTTTCCCTTCTGTTAACAGGGTCTTAGCTCGAGCTTGCCCGCCGCCTGGAGAACTCCGTCAACAGGCACGAGGACTGAGGGTCCAGGTAACGGTGAAACCTCTACAACGGACAAGCCCTCGAGTGCCAAGCACCGGGCGAAATTGAGAATAGGCGGGGCAACCACAATAAGCAAGAAGCACAGCTGGTTTGTAACCAAGACAAACCAGTAGGCACATGCACGCACGGCACCCCTCTCTGAAACCCAGGAGGACCGTCGGCCACCCCAACACACACACCACGGCCAAAAACTCGGCAATGAGAACGCGACCACAGGGGTGTCGCCTTTTGAAATAGAAGGCGATGACCAACCCTCCACAACCAGGTCGCGTCGACCGGGGTGTCGCCTTTTGATATGAACACGATGTATCGACGAAAGCTAGACGACGACAAGCAAACCGTTGTGACCCAAAGACACCAGAATGCGACAAGGGACCTGTCGCGACCAAAATGCGGCAAGGAAGGTGTCGACTACAGATTTAGAACATGACGTATCGACCCGTCGCATTCCTCATCTGAAGGCTGGACCCTTAAGACAGAAAACAACCCAAGGTCCACACCCAATGAACCACGAAGGCAAACCACCAAACAGGAAGGCAAGCCTCGTGCCAAGTTGGGGAGACCTCCCTCTAACCAACTTGGACATGAGCCATCCTCCACCATGATGGGAAACGAAAGACCATAGGGCATATAGAATGCGACAGTTACCCTGTTGTGACTAGAACGCGACAGGATACTCGTCACCTTCTGACTTGTATCGTGACAACCATCTTGTCGCGATTTCAGTCAGAAGACCAACACCGAGGATGGGGTCATCCCACGGTCCCCCAAGCTACAAAAACGCCTCCAAAGAAGGGAGGAAAAAAAGGCTACAGCCCAAACACACCGATAGAAACCTCAAAAGACCAACTTAACCTTGTCCAAATCACACACACAAGGCAACTACACAACAAGGAGAAGAAGCACCACCGGCAGGCGTATACCATGCAAAACGCCAAAGAACCACACATGCATGGAAAGAACAACCCAAAACCAGGCTCCATCTACATAACAAGGAAGAGAGCAAGAAATCCCCCGAGGAATGATGAGCCAAACTCGTTGGGGCCCTTCACGTCAGATTGGTCGCCTTCTCCTCGCTCTACGTAGCTCCAATGCTCTGCCACGAGCATGCCGGCACATCCCCATGCCCAAAGCCTGAGAAAGAGGGAGGGAGCTTCCCCACCACAGAGAGGGGAAGAAGGAAGAAGGAAGGAGAAAGGAGAAGAAGAAGAAGAAAGGAGGGTCTGCATGCCTTAAGGCCTCGGAACTGAGGACGCGACAAGATAGGCATTGCGCTCTTCTCCAGAATGCGACAAGCATCTTGTCGCCTTCTCAAAAGCTCCGACAAGTCTTCTGACAAACATACAATCTCAAGACCATGTGTCACGGACGCATGTGCCTCAGGTGTACGTGACAACTGGCATGTCGCCTTCACACACATGCACGCGGACACATGGCAGACCCGCCACAGACAACAGGAACGCGACAAGAGGGCCGTCGCCTTCTGAACCAGAAGGCGACATGGAACACGTCATGTTCAGAACGTGACAGCCTGATCTGTCGTGATCCCAAGAACAACTCCAAGGCAACCAATACCCGGGAAGTTACAAATCTAACCAACTTAAAACAATTTCATCCTCGAAATTAAGGGCAAAACCTGGTCGGAGAAAACAACCAGTGCGAAGAGAACACTAAGTCTTGCCACGACCTCCCGGTGGTTCACCACCATGACCTCTCTACAGATGGAGTGCCTAACTAGACATTCGACAGCTCATAGAGCACACACCAACTGGCGTAAAGAACACAATCGGGCGTCGACAACTCCACAGGTGCGGCGCGCACCAAACCAACCAGAGAACAACTAAAACCGCCAGTCAAAAGCCAGACGACTGAGCCCTCAACTGACACACTATTGAGACCAACCGGTCAGTAACTCACTTTGTCACCAGCGGAACTCGACAGAGGACACATTTATTGACGGCAAGCCAAGAAAACATCAAGAGGTCAACCACAAGACTCTGTTGAATGGCTCTGCACAACTAGCAACAAGGCCAAACGAGAGTCTCGTAAGGACGACCCGAAACCAAGTGGTAACAAGCACGTGGAGAACACCACGACATGTAGGACAGTGTTCACCGGCACCACTCGATCTCACCCAAATCATCCTTGTGGTCCGACAAGGACACACAACAACTGTGGAGCCACGGAAAACTAAACCAAACGCTCCATGAGCATAGCGCGCAGAGGAAAAACTAGGGAAGACGTTTGAGGTTGGCAAAGCAAGGCAACCCAAGACATCGACAAACTGCACGAAAATCGAAACAATTGCAGAAGTCGATGACAACACATCGACCCCTGAGAAAGACCCAAGCCAGTGTTGGGTACCACCACCGAACACACTCTCTCCTCGAGCAAGAGAGAGAAAACTTGAACATAGGTCACAACCAAAGCCTAGCGTACCCCAATAGGGCTACCTAGAAAAGGCAAAGCAACCACCCCACAATGGTAACAGTACAACCATAAAGCACAGGCCAGTAAGAAGTGTCCCAGAGGTGGAAAGCTCAATGCCTAGAACACCGAGCAAACTCATGAATCGACGCACGAAGCTCACGACCAGGTCACACGGCACAATACACGGAGCTATCACAAGCACCGAGAGCCACCCAAGGTACAACACAATGCACAAAGACCCTAGACGACAGAAAACCAAACCACTAGAGCACATGCACATGATGCTACCAGAAGCACCAAACTAGGAAAGGTGCAATACAGGTGCATCAGTGGCCGAAACACATGGCTGATAGGAAGGGCTCTCCATAAGAAACCTTCCAACAGCCACACGCAAGGAACCCCAGCTTGAAAGGGCAGAACATGCTACACTGGCCCCGAACCCTAAAGGCACAAGAACACGGAGTATATATAAAAAAGAAAATGCTCAAGGTGCAGCACACAAACGCGCAATGACCCGAAACGACACAGGGCCAACCGAAGGGGACTCTCCACCAGAGACCCACAAGACAAACACATGGAAAGCCAGTAGCTTCATGAGCGCAAACAACTACATCGGCTCCTAGAAGCACACAAACACAAGGCACCACTCCTACCTCCATAGGCGGAGAGGGCCACACACAAAATGGCGACAAGTGCCGCCAAGCACAACTGAGGCACAAGAAAAACATACACCGAAACGATGCTTGCACAAGCAAGCCAAACAGAAGAAAACTGGTGCTGCCTCACACTGATTATAGGGCACGTTGCCTCATATCGTCTAGTCATGCAACAAGGAACCAGCACAACAAGAGACGGCACAATAGGTACACCACGACCCATCTTGCCACAAGGAAACAACACGCACGAGGGGAGCAACCAGCTCAACCTCAAGACAGCTCAAGGGAAGGGACCTTCGCCACAAAGGTCGACACGGTGCACAACACGGCGCCAAATGCCATGGTAGAGCACCACCGCCTAAGCAACCCACGAAGTGAAAAGGGCACACAACAGGCCTCTTCTGCACCGAAAGAGAAACCGCAACACAAGGCTAACACTCACACAAGAGGCACAGCCAACCGAACACTCATGATGCTCACCAAACAACCGTTATAAGAGCGCATCGGCACAGAAGGACAAATGGAAACAACTTAAACCACAGGGACACACACGCGGTCCCGCCGGTACAAGCATGAAACTTGGAAGCGAACAACAAGGCAACCACAAGTTAGGATAGTTGTGGAAGGAACTTCCGCCAGAACAACCAAGAGGGACTCTGGAAAAACAACACCAGAGCACACAAACCAACCAACGAATAAGTAACTACAACCTAGAGATAACACAGCGGAAGACATCAATGAGAACAAAGATAGTCTTTGGAAGAGCCTTCACCAAGACAACAAAGAACAATTTTGGGAACCCTCACTAGAACACAGGGCAATCAAGCGATGCACTTCACTCAGAGGGCAATGCAATGACAACAAGAAATGAGTACAACACAGCTCTGGGGAAACCACACATCCGCTAGAACCAACAAAGAAGAACTCTGAGAGCACCTCACCGGAGCTCACAACCAATCAGTGGAAGGCCGACAACAATCACAGATAAGTGTCGCAGCGCTCAACCAGGGATGCAACACGGCATACATAACACCTGCCTATCTCGAGAAACGACACCGACTGAGCAGAGCACAGTGCACAAAGGCGCACAGGCACGCGAGGCCAAAAACACAACCAACACAGCATACACCCCAACAACAAGGGGATAGCCAACAAGGCAAGGACACCTTCGACCGGATCCACAGGCAATAACCTTGCACCGGTGAAGGACACACCACACGTAGGCTTTCTCAGCCTTCGCGACACACCCATACGGACGCGCAGGCCGACGACGAACCCAATCGCAGCACGAGCGAACCAGCCGACCACGCTCGTAGCACGCACACCCAGCAACAACAGCAACACTCTCATGTAGCTCACACTCGGATCTTACTGGAAAGCTAGCCACCTGCAACAAAGAACCAAATGCTAACACAGAACAACAACTCTATAGGGACGAGCCAGTAGCGTACTAGTACCTTACTTTGGGACAACCATAGTTACTCGTTGGACCTTTGAGCTCTGATACCACTGTAACGACCCGACCTTCCAGACCCCCGCTAGGGACACCGAAGGTCATGCCGCCACCCACAGATCCGAAGACCCGGAAGGTGTGGATACTGCTTTGAGTTCGTCGGGAACCCCACACGTCTACAAAGAGGGGTGATAAAGGGGTGTGATGGATCGTGATCGCCAGGCACGCGATGGTACCGAATGGAGAATGCACGCATGGAAGGGGTGCGGATGAAAGAGATGATGTGCGTGATGCGTGGTGCGCGAAAGGCACAAAAGAAAAGAGTGATCGCGGGGAATACCTTTTGGAGCGTGGGGAGATTGCGCGGGGGTGTGGGTTCCTCTTCCTCTACGAGCACGGCCGGCCGTGGTAGAGGGCGTTTCCTTTGTTGATTACCCTGAAAAACAATACAAATAAAAGAAGGGGATTGGCCACATGTGTAGTATACATCCCTAAATAAATGAAATGGAAAGAATGAACGGCATGGTGAACGACTTACCGTGTGGTGGCTTTAAACCCCTAGAAATAGGTATGTGTGTGTGTGTGTGTGTGCATGCATGCATGTATAAAAAAGGAGTATAGGAGCAACGTGGGGCCGGGAGGAGGTAAATGAAGAGAGCCACGTGGGGCCCGGGGGAGATGAAATGCAAATAAGAAAGGGAGAAAGGGAAAGGGTGCTTCCCCAAATGTTGGATGGCGCGGCGGCGCTGCCAATTGGGCGGACAAAGAGGAGGAAGAAGCTTCCTCCCACCTTGCTCCGGTTTGCGTGAGGAAGACGACAGGGACGTCGGCTCCGAGCTCCGAGGAATGGAGACGTAGCTTGGCATGGAGTGGTAGGCGTTCCTTGGTCCGGAGCCGAGGCGAGAATTCGGCAGGGCTTCGCCGCTTTTAAATGGACCCCCCCTAAAGAAATGACCCTCTGGTTTGTATTTAAAGGCAACAAATCCTTGAATCGCATCGGCTACAGTGGACGCGACTATGAGGTTGAGTCGCCTTCGGTCCGGACGCCGCGATTAAGAAGCGCCACATTTCCCGCTTGATTTGACCACAGAAGGGTATGGGTTACAGTTGAGAATTGCATCGGGGATGACCGCCGCGTTCTTGAAACGTGTCGACCTACCCTGCCGCGACTTCATTTTGGGCACGTGGGCCATAAATACGACGACTTCCGGGGAGTCTAGGGTTCAGGTACAGGACCTAATCGCGTCGGCATGCATGGACGCGATTTAGAGATTCCTCGGGATTTGAGGTGCGGTTGCTCGAGTGCGACGACTTTTGGGGCCTAGAGACTAATCGTGTCGGCACGGTCCGACGTGTAACGACTCGACCTCCCGGACCCCCGAAGGTCGTGCCACCACCCACGGATCCGAAGACCCGGAAGGGTTAGAATTTAGTCCAGTGATAAAGTAATGAATTTAAATAACTATAACAAGAAAGACTGTACATTAATGAAGAATTTACGTACAACATGTCCCAAATAAAGTACAGGTACAGAAGGAAAGTGCAGTCCTTAAGGGCATACCTGAGAACTTGCAAAAAGGCCCTCTCAACTCACGCTACAAGAGCACTCATCACGCTTCAACTCACACTACTAGCAACACACGACGCAACAAACCGCCACCACGACCATCCGACAACGAACTCCTGCGACAGTGAGTCCCTATTGAAAGAGTAGGGGGGTGAGCCTCGCGAACAAGCTCAGTAGGGATACCAATCCGTTACCAGCCAGACCAGCAGGAACTTCAACAAGCGGAAGCAAAACTACTCTACAAAGCAGTAAAGCGAGAAACGCCTACCACAGAGTACTACAAAGCAGCGGAAATAGAGAAACACCTCGACCACAACCCGGGTTAGGCCAAACATGACTCCCATAGAGAGAGCGGAGTCAACACATACGGAAGCAAACCCTCGGCACACACCCGCCGAGACAAAGAAGCTCACGGAACACCGGAGCAACCACGTGAGACCCGAGTCTCACGACACAAGCACCAACATCCCGGACCTCCTCGAGGTCGAGAAGGAAAAACCAGGTGTCACCCCGAGAGACACCAAGCACCCAAGTGAGAACGACGTCTCACCACCAGGCACGACCACCTCAACCTCCACAAGGTCAAGGACCCACAAGCAGAACCACCTTGGACCCTGGACACGCCAAGTGGTCTGGGAACTACACACTCCGGTGCCACCACGGACGGCACCAAGGAATGGGTTACTGAACCAACGGTTGGGTGCCAGCATAAGGCACCCTGAGAGAACCCGCAGAGCAGAAACCACTAAACACGGCTCACGAGGCAAACTAACCAAGCCCACAGGACTAGACACGACTAGGCTACAACCACCGTGTAAACTAGGGTGATGAGACTCACTTAGAAACAACATGAGAAACTACGTCATAGCAAGAGCACACAAGCCAGCCACAGGCAGCTAAGAGAGGAACATACAGTCAACCCCTCTCGCTCGCCAGCCGTTGACTCCTACCTACGACCTCCCTAGGTAGAGTGAGGCTAGCGAGTCACAGCAAAGAACACAACCAACAAACACCGCAGCCTGGCCGAGCTGTGGCCCCACGCCTGACCTCCCTATGCGGCTCCAGAGCCAACGTAGAGCGAGGCAGTGAGAAGGACTAGCTGGTCCGCACCGGAAGAGCACCTAAACCATCTCGGAGACCCAGACCAGCTAAGAGAGCTCTATAAACAACTCTACGCCGCTGCCCCCACTGTTTTCCCCTTCTGCTCCAAGCCAGAGACTTGAGCACGCCCACCGCCCGAGAACTCCCTCTAACAGACGCGCGGGGCTGGGGGTCCCAGGTAACGGTAACAACCTGTCTCGCGGACTAGCCCTCAAGTGACGAGCACTGGGCGAAAGAGAACACTGGCATGGCAACCACCAACAGAAACAATACAGTTGGCTTGCAACCAAGACAAGCCCAGCAGGCACAGGCACACACGACACCCCTTCCGAAAACCCCCAGAAGGGCCGTCGGCAACCGCTGACACACACAGCATGGCCCAAGAACCTAGAACACCACCAGGCAGAACAGAAACCAAGCAACCAGAACTCCCTCTAATAGACGCGCAGGGCTGGGGGGTCTTAGGTAATGGTAACAACCTGTCTCGCGGACAAGCCGTCAAGTGCCGAGCACCGGGCGAAAGAGAACACTGGCATGGCAACCACAAATAGAAACATCACAGCTGGCTTGCAACCAAGACAAGCCCAGCAGGCACAGGCACGCACGACACCCCTTCCGGAAACCCCCAGAAGGGCCATCGGCCAACGCCAACACACACGGCATGGCCCGAGAACCCGGAACACCACCAGGCAGAACAGAACCAAGCAACCAGAATGTGGCCACAGGTGCGTCGCATTCTGAACAAGAAGGCGACAACCAACCTGTGGTCACCAAGTCGCGACGACCAGGGTGCCGCCTTCTTATCTGAATGCGACGTATTGACCCGTTGCGTTCAGCATCAAAAGGCTGAACTCCAAAGCAAGCCAGCAGACCCGTAGCCAACAAACACCAAACCAGAAGGCGACAAGGACACCGTCACTACCCGAAGGCAGAACACGACAGGGATCCTGTCGCAACCAGAAGGCGACACACAGGGTGTCGCCATCAGATACCGAACGCAACGTATCGAACCATCGTGTTCCTCATATGAAGTCAGGGCCCTTAGGGCAGAACCTCCCTAAGTCCCACACCCCAAAGGGCCACAATGCCAAGACCCACATAGGAGGACTGGACTCGTGCCAAGTTGGAGAGACCTTCCTCTAACCAATTTGGATATGAGCCATCCTCCGCCACGATCGGAACTCGAAGACTAAAAAGCAGAGGGGAACGCGACGGACAACCTGTCGCCACCAGAACGTGACAGGTTGCACGTCGCCTTCTGTCTGGTGTTACGACAATTAACCTGTTGCGACCCCAGACAGAAGCCCGAGCTGAGCATTGGGGCCAAACCATGGTCCCTCAAGCTACAAAACTATCTCCAAACACAAGGGGGAGGGGAGCATACCACGAATACAAGTAAAAGAGGGCTCAAGGGAAACACACCACCTCTCCTCGCCCACACACAACATGCACGAAGCTTTAAACACGTAGACGGAGCACCACCGACAAGCGTCCATCCATGCGAAACCACAAGGGAGTCACGAGCACGAAATGGACCGCCCAAAACTAAGCTCCATGTACACTAAAGGTATGGGAACAAGAGATCCCTACCGGAATGGAAGAACCGAACCCACAAGGGGCCTTCACGATGGCTAGAACACCTCCTCCTCGCTCCACGACGCTCCGCCGCTCCGCTACGAGCTCACCGGCGACTCCACCACCCCCAAGCCGCCAGAGGAAGAAGGGGGAAGCCTCCCCACCTCGGAGAGGAGAAGGGAAAGAGAAAGAAAGAAAAGAGAAGAAAGAGGCGCCTGCATGGCTTAAGCCCTCAGAACTAAGGTCGCCACAAGATGCCTGTCGTGTTCTCAACAAGAACGCGACGTCTACATCGTCGCCTTCTCAAAAGTTCTGACAGATCTCCTGCCAGGATGACAACCTCAAGACCACGTGTCACACATGTTAGGCAACTCAGTGAATGCGACAGCAGGCACGTCGCCTTCACACCTACGCTGCGGATACGTGGCACATAAACCAACAGGCAATTGGAACGCGACACAAGGGTCGTCGCCTTCTCAACTAGAAGGCGACAGGGAACACATCGCGTTCAAAACGCGACACCCTGATCCGTCACGATCCCAAGACCAATAGAAAGACAGCCAGAACCTGAGATGTTACAATACATCCAACAAAAAAATAATTTCGTCCTCGAAATCAAGGGCGAAACCCGGTCGGACAAAACAACAGGTGCAAAGGACCACTAAGTCGCACCGCGACATCCCGAAGGTCACCACCACGACCCTGCCACAAGGGAGTGCCAAACCAGACATTCGACAGCTCACAGAGCTCATAACAACAGCACAGAGCACACAAGTAGATGTCGACAACTCCACAGGCGCGGCGCGCACCAAGTCGACCAGAAACACTGAAACTGCCAGTCGGAAACCACGCGACTAAACCCTTAACAGACCACGCTGCTGAGACCAACCGGTCAGTAACTCCCTCTGTCACCAGCGACTAGACAGAGGTCACAGCTACTGACGACAACCGGGGAAAACACCAAGAGGTCATTCGCTAGACTCCACTGAATGGCTCCGCACAACTAGCGACTGCTAGTGCCTACGGCAAGGCCAAACGAGAGCTTCTTAGGGCAACCCAAAACCTAGCGATAGCATGCACATGGAAAACACCACGGCACGCGGAACAATGTCCATTGGCACCACTCGATCTTACCGAGATCATCCTTGTGGTCCGACAAGGACACACAACAACTGTGGAGCCACAGAAAAACTAAACCCAACGCTCCACATGCACATGCGCAGAGACAAAACTAGGAAAGACGTCTGAGGTTGGCAAAGCCAAACATCCCAAGACGTCGACAAATCTGCACGGGGAAACGAAACAACTACAAAGGTCGGAAGCAACACGATTAGGGAAAACAACGCAACCCACAGTGCTAACACAAGCACCAGGAGCCACCCAAGGTGCAACATAATGCACTAAGGCTCTAGACGGAACAGAACAAACCACTCGAGCACGAGTACATGGTGCCACCACCAGCAACAAAACCAGGCAAGATGCAACATGGTTGCACCAAAGGCCAGAACAACACAGGCTAACAGGAAGGACTCTCTACAAGATACCTGCCACAAGCCCCATGCAAGAAGCCACAAGCCTGAAAGGGCAGAAAAGGCCACACCGGCCCCGAACCCTCAAGGCACAAGAACACGAAGCATCGAAAAGGAAAACACGCTCAAAGTGCAGTACACAACTACACTAACGGCCTGAAACAATTCAAGGCCAACCGAAAGGGACTCTCCACCAGAGGCCCACACAAGTAAAACATGTGGAGAACCAGCAACTTCAAGAGCGCAACAATCACGTTGGCTCTTAAAAGCACACCACACAAGGCACCGCTCCCACCACGCAGGCGGAGAGGGCCACACACCAAACAGCGATAAGTGCCTCCAAGCACATCTGAGGCACAAGCGAAAACACCCACCGGGGCAATGCTTGAACGAGCAAGCCAAACCACAGAAAATCAGTGCTGCCTCACACTGAACACAGGGCACGCTGCCCTACAACATCCAGTTAGGCAACAAGAAACCAGCACAGCAAGAGAAGGCGCAATGGGTTACCACAACCCATCGTGCCACAAGGAAATAAAGCGCATGAGGGGAGCAACCAGCTCAACCTCAAAATAGCTCAACAAGGGAGGGACCTTCGCCAAGAAGGTCGCCACGGTGTGCAACACGGCACAAAGGCCATGGCAGAGCACCACCACCCCGAGCAACCACGAAAAGCAGAGGAAGAAGGCACACAACTGGCTTCTTCCTCACACAAAGGAGAAAACAACACGCAAGGCTAGCACTCACACGTGAGGCACAACCAACCAAACACCCGCTACACTCACTAGACTACCGTCTGGGAGAGCACACAGGGTGCAAGAAACGAAGCAAAACACCTGACCACGGGGACACACGGAGTCCCACCAGCACGGCCGAGAACGCGCAAACGAACAGAAATACAAATTGGCCAGCACCACAGCCAAACACACAGTCAGAGGCACCACACCTTGACCGGCAGCACCCAGGTAGACTGTAACACGGACAGTCCAAGCGGAAATAGCGACAGCTCATCTCCACAGAGAGAGAGCAGCAACAAACAAAAAAAATGCAAGGCAACTTGACCTCCACCCAAAGCGCCAAGAGCCGTTCTGGGGACCATCACCAGAACGTAGCCCAAACAAACGGCCAATAGAGAGAACACAGCAGGCAGCGGAAGCAACACAAACTGGTTCTGGAAGAACCTCCACCAGAACCACCAAGGTGCCGTTATGGGAAAACCCTCCAGAACGCAACGGCCAACACAACAACAACATACCTCAACCCTGAGGTAGCACAACAACTGGCAGAAACAAGCCAGAATTGTCCTAAGAGCAACCCTCACCAGGACAACAACCAACAATTCTGGAAAACCGTGCAGAACACAGGGCAACCAAGTGATGCACCTCAACCTCGAGGGCAACGCAACGGCAACCAACCAGACAACAGAGACCTCAAACCAAGAAGGCAACACAGCGGATGACTTCAATGAGCACAAAAGCAGTCCCAGAGGGAGAGGAACTCTCACTAGGACAACAACAAACAGTCCTGGGAAAACACCACCAGAACACAGCAGCCAAGCGATGCACCTCAACCAGAGGGCAACACCGCAACAACCAGAAACGAGCACAACAAAGTTCTTGGGAAAACCTCACCTCCACCAGAACCAATAGAGAAGAACTCCGGGAGCACCTCACCAGAGTTCACAACCAGTCAGCACCTAGGCCGACAACAAACACAAATAGGTGTCGCAACACTCAACCAGTGGTGCGACACGACACACAAAGCATCTGCTTAGCTCGAGCAAAGATGTCGACTGAGCAGAGCACAGCGCCCAACGGCGCACAGGCACACGAGGCCAAACACACAGCCAACACAACACACACCCCAACAACAAGGGGGACATCCAACAAGGACTCACCCTACAAGAAGGGGACAGCCAACAAGGCAAGGACACCTTCTACCGGTTCCGCAAACCACAACTCTGCACCGGTGAAGGCCACACCACACGTAGGCTCTCTCAGCCTTCGCGACACACCCACACGGACGCGCAGGCGGACGATGAACCCAACCACAGCATGAGCGAAACAACAACCACGCTCGAAACACGCGCACTCAGCAACATCAGCAACACACTCGGACCCTGCTGGAAAGCTAGCCACCTGCAACAAAGAGCCAAATGCTCACCTAACAGCACTATACACGGACGGGACAGCAGCGCACAAGTACCTTTCTTTAGGACAACCATAGTTATTAACCCATTACAAATCTTGTTGGACCCCTGAGCTCTGATACCATTGTAACGACCCGACCTCCCGGACACCCGCCAGGGACCACCGAAGGTCGCGCCGCCACCCACGGATCCGAAGACCCGGAAGGGTTAGAATTTAGTTCAGTGAGATAAGCAATGAATTTAAATAACTATAACAAGAAAGACTGTACATTAATGAAGAATTTAAGTACAACATGTCCCAAATAAAAGTACATGTACAGAAAGAAAGCGCAGTCCTTAAGGGGCATACCCAAAGGACTTGCAAAAAGGCCACTGTCAACTCACGTTACAAGAGCACTCACGCTCACAACTCACACTGCTGGCAATGCACGGCACAACAAACCGCCACCACGACCGTCCGGAAACAAACTCCTATGACAGCGAGTCCCGACCTGAAAAGAGTAGGGGGGTGAGCCTCGCGAACAAGGCTCAGTAGGGATAACCGGTCCCTTACCAGCCAGAGCAGCAAGAACTCCAACAAGAAGAAGAAAAACTACTCTATAAAGCAGTAAAGTGAGAAAGGCCTACCACAGAGTACTACAAAGCAGCAGAAACAGAGAAACTCCTCGACCACAACTCGGGTCAGGCCAAACACGACTCTCGCAAAGCCAACAGAGTCAACACATGCGGAAGCAAACCCTCGACACACACCACGTGAGACCCGAGTCTCACAACACAAGCACCAACATCCCGGACCTCCTCGAGGTCGGAAAGGAACAACCAGGTGTCACCCCGAGAGACACCAAGCACCCAAGTGAGAACGGCGTCTCACCACCAGGCATGGCCACCTCAACCTCCACAACGTCAAGGGCCCACAAGAAGAACCACCCTGGACCATGGACACGCCAAGAGGTCAGGGAACTACACACTCCGGTGCCACCACGGACGGCACCAAGGAATGGGTTACCCAACCAACGGTTGGGTGCCAGCACAAGGTACCCCGAGAGAACCCGCAGAGCGGAAACCACTAAACACAGCTCACGAGGCCAAACTAACCAAGCCCACGGGACTAGACATGGCTAGGCTACAACCACCGTGTAAACTAGGGTGACGAGACTCACTTAGAAACAACGTGAGAAACTACATCATAGCAAGAGCACACAAGCCACCGCCACAGGCAGCTGAGAGAGGGACACACAGTCAACCCCTCTCGCTCTCCAGTCGCTGACTCCTGCCTACGACCTCCCTAGGTAGAGTGAGGCTAGCGAGTCACAGCAAAGAACACAACCACAAACCAACGCAGCCCGGCCGAGCTGCGGCCCCACGCTTGACCTCCCTACGTGGCTCCGGAGCCAACGTAGAGCGAGGTAGTGAGAAGGACTAGTTAGTATGCACCGGAAGAGCACCTAAACCACCTCGGAGACCCAGACCAGGTAAGAGAGCTCTACAAATGACTCTACGCCACTGCCCCCACCATTTTCCCCTTCTGCTCCAAGTCAGAGACTTAAGCACGACCACCGCCCGGAGAACTCCCTCTAATAGACGCGCGGGGCTGGGGGGTCTTAGGTAATGGTAACAACCTGTCTCGCGGACAAGCCGTCAAGTGCCGAGCACCGGGCGAAAGAGAACACTGGCATGGCAACCACAAATAGAAACATCACAGCTGGCTTGCAACCAAGACAAGCCCAGCAGGCACAGGCACGCACGACACCCCTTCCGGAAACCCCCAGAAGAGCCATCGGCCAACGCCAACACACACGGAATGGCCCGAGAACCCGGAACACCACCAGGCAGAACAGAACCAAGCAACCAGAATGTGGCCACAGGTGCGTCGCATTCTGAACAAGAAGGCGACAACCAACCTGTGGCCACCAAGTCGCGACGACCAGGGTGTCGCCTTCTTATCTGAACGCGACGTATCGACCCGTCGCATTCAGCATTAGAAGGCCGAACCCCAAAGCAAGCCTGCAGACCCACAGCTAACAAACACCAAGCCAGAAGGCGACAAGGACACCGTCACTAATCGAAGGCAGAACGCGATAGGGATCCTGTCGCAACAGAAGGCGACATATAGGGTGTCGCCTTCAGATACAGAACACGACGTATCGAACCTTCGTGTTCCTCATCTGAAGGCAGGGCCCTTGGGGTAGAACCTCCCCAAGTCCCACACCCCAAAGGGCCACAAGGCCAAGACCCACACAGAAGGACTGGCCTCGTGCCATGTTGGAGAGACCTCCCTCTAACCAATTTGGACCGAGCCATCCTCTGCCACGATCGGAACTCGGAGACTGAAAAGCAGAGGGGAACGCGACAGACAACCTGTCGCCACCAGAACGCGACAGGTTGCACGTCGCCTTTTTCTGGTGTAGCGACAACTAACCTATCGCGACCCCAGACAGAAGTCCGAACTGAGCATTGGGGCCAAACCATGGTCCCTCAAGCTAAAAAACTACCTCCAAACACAAGGGGGAGGGTAGCATACCACGAATACAAGTAAAAGAGGGCTCGAGGGCAACACACCACCTCTCCTCGCCCACACACAACATGCACGAAGCTTTAAACACGTAGACGGAGCACCACTGGCAATCGTCCATCCATGCAAAACCACAAGGGAGCTCACGAGCACGGAATGGACCGCCTAAAACTAAGCTCCATCTACACTAACAGGTATGGGAACAAGAGATCCCTATCGGAAAGGAAGAACCAAACCCACAAGGGGCCTTCACGATGGCTAGAACACCTCCTCCTCGCTCCACGATGCTCCGCCGCTCCGCCACGAGCTCACCGACGACTCCACCATGCCCAAGCCGCTGGAGGAAAAAGGGGAAGCCTCCCCACCTCGGAGAGGAGAAGGGAAGGAGAAAGGAAAGAAAAGAGAAGAAAGAGGTTCCTGCCAAGCTTAAGCCCTCGGAACTGAGGTCGCGACAAGAAGCCTATCGCGTTCTCATCCAGAATGCGATGCCTACATCATCGCCTTCTTAAAAGTTCCGACAGCTCTCCTGCCAAGATGACAGCCTCCAGACCACATGACACACATGTAGGCGATTCAGGTGAACGAGACAGCTGGCACGTCACCTTCACACCTATGCTGCAGACACGTGGCACACAAACCAATAGGCAACGGGAACGTGACACAAGGGCCGTCGCCTTCTCAACTAGAAGGCGACAGGGAACACATCGCGTTTAGAATGCGACACCCCGATCCGTCGCGATCCCAAGACCAACAACAAGACAGCCATAACCCGAGATGTTACACGACGCGTCTCGAATTTGAAACGCGTCGGGACGGCAGGACGCGATAAAGTATTTCCATATTTTATTTATGAAAATCCAGCCAAAACTGACATTAGAATCGCGTCGCTTATAGCTGACGCATTCATGAAGTGGTAATGGGCAGTTTCATAAATAAAATAAGCAAATTCCTTGTCGCATCACATAAGGCCGCCGTAATAAGAACCCTTTGGCCTAGTCACGTCCCGCATGCCCGGCGCGACAATGAGAATCAATGGAATCGCTTCCACCTTGTCGGAAGCATTTCAGAATGCGTCCCCCAGACCCGTCGCGACAAGGGCCAGTCGGCCTGGTCGTGCCCAACATGCCTGGTGCGACTTGATGGATTTGCGTTGGCCATGCTGGACGCGTTTCAGATGCGACCGCCAGACCCGTCGCGACAAGGATTTCTGCCCACGACCTCCGATGAGCCTTGGAAATGGAGGGGAAGCACCGGGGAAGAACGGGGAAGCACCAGGAAGAAATGGGTGAGATCCAGAAATATTGGGAAAATACTCTTTCAAGGCAAAAGGAGGGCCATTTGTGGCATGATGGCGCAATATGAAATTTGCCCGCAGTGGAGTCAAATTTGCGTATCTACAGAAGGGTTAGAATTTAGTCCAGTGAGATAAGCAATGAACTCAAATAACTATAACAAGAAAGTTCGTACATTAATAAAGAAGTTATGTACAACATGTCCCAAATAAAAGTACAGGTACAGAAAGAAAAGTGTAATCCTTAAGGGACATACCCCGAGGACTTACAAAAAGGCAACTCTCAACTCACACATTACAAGAGCTCTCATGCTCACAACTCATACTGCTAGCAACACACGGCGTAACAAACCACCACCACAACCATCTGGCAATGAACTCCTATGATAGTGAGTTCCTACCTGAAGAAAGTAGGGGGTGAGCCTCGCGAACAAGGCCCAGTTGGGATAACCAGTCCCTTACCAGCCAGAGCAGCAGGAACTCCAAAGAACATGGAAGCAAACTACGTACTCTAGAAAGCAGTAAAGCGAGAAGCACCTGCTGCAGAGTACTACAAAGCAGCGGAACAGACTAACGCCACGACCAACAACCAGGTCGGGCCAGACATGACTTCCGCAGAAACAGCAGAGTCAGAAACCATGCAGAAGCAACCCTCGGCAACCCACCGAGATAAAGAGCTCACGGAACACTGGAGCGACCACGTGAGACCCAAGTCTCACCACACAAACATAGCCATCCCAGACCTCCACGAGGTCTGGAAGGTACACAGACATGTGTCACCATGAACGACACCGAGAAGCCACGTGAGAAGGATGTCTCACCACAAGCACGACCACCGAGGCCAGACCGACTATGCCCACGGAAGCTAGACACGGCCAGGTTACAACCACCGTGCATGATAGGGCAATGAGATACACTTGGAAACACGGAAGGAAACGTCATCACAACAACAACAACCAAGCCACCACCACTGGAAGCTAAGAGGAGGACACACCGGCCACTCCTCTGCTCGCCAGCCACCAGCTTCGGCATACAACCTCACCGGAAGAGTGAGGCTAGTGAGCTACCACAGAGAACACCACAACGAACAACCGCAGCCCAGCCAATCTGCGGCCCCACGCCTGACACTGCAACGTGGCTCTGGAACCAACGCCAAGAGAGGTAGTGGAAAGGACTAGCTAATATGAGCAAGAAGAACAACCAAACCACCACGGCGTCCCAGATTCAGCTAAGAGAGCTCTTCAAACGACTCTATGCCGCTGTCCACCACCGTTTTCCCCTCTGCTACCAGAGTGTGAGCTCGAGCTCGTCTGCCGCCTAGAGAACTCCCTCAACGGGAGCGGGGACTGGGGGTCCAGGTAACAGTGAAACCTCTACAACAGACAAACCCTCGAGTGCCAAGCACCGGGCGAAACTGAGAATAGGCAGGGCAACCACAACAAGCAAACAACACACTTGGTTTGTAACCAAGACAAACCAGCAGGCACAGACACGCACAGCACCCCTCCCGGAAACCCAGGAGGACCGTTGGCCAACCTCGGCACACACACCATGGCCAGAAACTCGGCAACAAGAACGCGACCACAGGGGCATCACCTTCTGAAACTAAAGGCGACGACCAACCTACCGCAACCAGGTCACGGAGACCGGGGTCTCACCTTCTGATATGAACGTGACATATCGACCCGTCGCGTTCAGCATCAGAAGGCCGAACCCCAAGCAGGCCAGCATACCTGCAGCCAAACAATACCAAATCCAGATGACGATAAGCAAACCGTCGCGACCCGAAGACACCAGAACGCGACAAGGGACTTGTTGCGACCAAAACACGACAAGGAAGGTGTCGCCTTCAGATTCAGAACGCGACGTATCGACCCGTCGCGTTCCTCATCTGATGGCAAGAAGGGAAAAACCACCCCAAGGTCCACACCCAAAGAACCATGAAGGCAAACCACCAAACAGGAAGATAGGCCTCATGCCAAGTTGGGGAGACCTCCCTCTAACCAACTTGGACATGAGCCATCCTCCACCACGACCGGAAATGAAAGACCACAAGGCATAAAGAACACGACGGTTACCCTTTCGTGACCAGAGCACGACAGGATACACGTCACCTTCTGACTGGTATCGCGACAACCATCTTGTCGCGATCTCAGTCAGAAGACCAACACTGGGGATAGGGCCATCCCACGGTCCCCCAAGCTAAAAAAACGCCTCCAAACAAGGGAGGAAGAAAAGGCTACAGCCCAAACACACCGATGGAAACCTCAAAAGACCAACTCAACCTCCTCCAAATCGCACACACAAGGCAACTACACAGCAAGGAGAAGAAGCACCACCGGAAGGCGTCTATCCATACAAAACGCCGAAGAACCACACATGCATGGAAATAACAACCCAAAACCAAGCTCCATCTACACTAACAAGGAAGAGAGCAAGAAATCCCTACCGAGGAATGACGAGCTAGACCCGTTGGGGCCCTTCACGTCGGATTGGCCGCCTCCTCCTCTCTCTACGCCGCTCCAACGCTCCGCCACGAGCACGTCGGCACCTCCCCATGCCCAAAGCCTGAGAAAGAGGGAGGGAGCTCCCCTACCACGAAGAGGGGAAGAAGGAAGGAGAAAGGAGAATAAGAAGAAGAAAGGAGGGTCTGCATCCCTTAAGGCCTCGGAACTGAGGTCGTGACAAGATAGGCGTCGCGTTCTTCACCAGAACGCGACAAATATTTTATCGCCTTCTCAAAAGTTCCGACAGGTCTTCTGACAGACAGACAACCTCTAGACCACCTGTCATGTACTCACGTGCCTCAGGTGAACGTGACAACTGACACGTCCCCTTCAGACACATGTGCGTAGACGCGTGGCGCACTAGCCACATACAACAGGAATGCGACAAGAGGGTTGTCGCCTTATTAAGCAGAAGGCGACACGGAACACATCGCGTTCAGAACGTGACAGCCTGATCTGTCGGGTTCCCAAGAACAACTCCAAGGTAACCAAAACCCAGGGTGTTACACTGTCTGTGGTCACGACAAGGTTCTTGTAGCGACCCAGATCGTGACAGGTCAACCCATCACCTTCTGGTGTGAACGCAACGCCACACCCTGTCGCGTTAAGGTAGCAACAGAGTGGCCATCGCCTTCATGCCTTGTTTTCCCTGTGGGTTGTGGGAGGTCTCGGGTGGTTAGCCATACCTATGACTGTTTTCGCGATAATGCCCTTGTCGTGACTCAGCTCGCGAAAGTTTGCCTATCGCCTTCAGATCTAGGTCGCGACAGATCGGGTGTCGCCTTCAGGTGGCGACAGCCCTTGTGTCGTCTTTTGTGAGAAAGCGATAGTAACCCTGTCACCTTTTGAGATAGAGAGTGACTAGCGACCTATTCGAAGTTTCCATTATGCTGCGACTTTGTTTCTTGGCACCTGTGCTGTTTCCTAACACGGTTCTACACTAGTCGTTCGCCTGGTGCTAGGCACTTGTGGGCTTATCTGATGAGAGGTTGTTACCATTACCTGGACCCTTGGACCCCGCACGTATGTTGAGGGAGTTCTCCAGGTGGAGGGTGAGCTCGAGTTACAGACTCTGGTAGCAGAGGGGAAAAAGGTGGGGACAATGGCATAGAGTCGTTTGCAGAGCTCTCTTTGTTGAGTTTGGGACGCTGAGGTGGTCTCGAGTGTTTCTTCCGGCACAAACCAGCTAGTCCTTCTCACTGCCTGACTCTACGTGGTTCCAGTACCATCTAGAGGGGCTAGGCGTGGGACCATAGTCCGGTCATACTACGACAGTTGTGTTGTTACTTGTAGTTCTGCATCTCACTTCGATGAGAGGTGCTTGACATGGACTGGTGGTCGAGGGTAAGGCGCTTGGTGCACCTAAGTGGTTGACTAGTGGTAGTTGCCTTATGTGGCTAGTGTCATTGCCCACGTAAGCAAAAGTGCTGATAGCGACCCACTGGGTCGGTCGCTAATCGATCGCAACCCAGTCGCTATACAGTACAACGACTGAGTTGCAACCGATTACCGACCAAAAAAGTCGATTGCTATTAAGCGATCAAAATTAATCGGTCGCTGTTTCGGTCTCTAATAGCGGCCGATCAAAGGCGTTCGGAGACCGATATTTTCGGTCGCAATATCGGTCTCTAACAGCGACCAATATTATCGGTCGCTATTTAGGTCTCTAACTCAGAGACCAATTAGCGACCAATATTAATGCGGTCGTGGTATGAGTAGCGACCAATTTTAACGACAGACTAGGGACTGACTATAGTCGGTCGCTATTGTTACAATATATTTTTTTATAAATTTAACATAAATGACAATAAATCACCTGATAAATGACAATAAAATAAAACCACAATACATCTACTACACAAATCACAATATCTTATCACATAAACCACAACAAACATACACACCTATCATAAAATTACAACATCCACACAACTAACATGAAATTACAAACCATAATATATCCATCAGAAAATCACAAATCCTCTGCATATGTGTCATCCTGGTCCTCGTCTCTCCCAACACGTCGCGACGAATGATCCTGTATATCATTTATAAAAAAATAAAATCAAATAATTAATAAATAAATTATTTTTTCTTTAAAATTTAAAGGAAGATGTTTTTCATTTAACTCAATTTGATGAATGACAGTTTTGAACGTTTTGCTCAAATCGGGAGTTCAATTTGGACTCCGTCAGTTTCTACAAGTCACTCTCACCTTCCCGGTCGTGTTGGGTCATTGAAAAATTAATCGGACCTATATTTTTAATTTTGACCCTCTTAAACCCATGTTTATTGACTTTAAAGTAATTTCTTTTAGAAAATGTAAATTTGATCATCGAGCTCAAACTTGAAGTCTAATTTGAACTCCGTCAGTTTCTACGGGTTACTTTCACCCCCCAAGTCATGTTTGAACAATCAATAGGATGATTGGACCTCTTTTTTAAATTTTGGACCCTCAAACCTAACTTCATAGATTTTAAACAAAACTAGTAAAGAAAATAAAAAATTGATTGCCCAGTCCAGATCGGGAGTCCAATTTGGACTCCGCCAGTTTCTACAAGTCACTCTCACCTTTCCGGTCGTGTTGGAGTCATTGACAAATTAATCGGACCTATATTTTTAATTTTGACCCTCTTAAACCCATGTTGATTGACTTTAAAGTAAGTTCTTTTAGAAAATGTAAATATGAGCATCGCGCTCAAACTTGGAGTCTAATTTGAACTCTGTCAGTTTCTACGGGTTACTTTCACCCCCCAAGTCGTGTTGGAACAATCGATAGGATGATTGGACCTCCCTTTTAAAATTTGGACCCTCAAACCCAAGTTCATAGATTTTAAACAAAACTAGTTAAGAAAATGAAAAATTGATTGTCCAGTCCAAATCAGGAGTCCAATTTGAACTCCGTCAGTTTCTACAAGTCACTCTCACCTTCCCGATCATACTCAAGTCATTGACAAATTAATCAGACCTATATTTTTTATTTTGACCCTCTTAAACCCATGTTTATTGACTCTAAGGTAAGTTCTTTTAGAAAATGTAAATATGAGCATCGCGCTCAAACCTGGAGTCTACTTTGAACTTCGTCAGTTTCTACGGGTTACTTTCACCCCCCAAGTCGTGTTGGAACAATCGATAGACTGATTGGACATCTCTTTTAAATTTTGAACCCTCAAACCCAAGTTCATAGATTTTAAACAAAACTAGTTAAGAAAATGAAAAATTGATTGCTCAGTCCAGATCGGAAGTCCAATTTAGACTCCGTCAGTTTCTACAAGTCACTCTCACGTTCCTGGTCATGTTGGAGTCATTGACAAATTAATCGGCCCTATATTTTTAATTTTGACCCTCTTAAACCCATGTTTATTGACTTTAAAGTAAGTTCTTTTAGAAAATGTAAATATGAGCATCGAGCTCAAATTTGGAGTCCAATTTGAACTCCATCAATTTATACGGGTTACTTTCACCCCCCAAGTCGTGTTGGAACAATCAATAGGCGTATTGGACCTCTCTTTTAAATTTTGGACCCTCAAATCCAAGTTCATAGATTTTAAACAATACTAGTTAAGAAAATGAAAAATTTACCCTCCTCAACCCAAGTTCTTGTATTTTGTAAGATGATATTTAGAGTTAAGAAATAGAAAATCAATAAAATAAAATACTCACTAGAGGTTGCTGTGCAGGAGGTGCTCTATCACGAAGAATTCCCATTTGTGCGAGCGTCTGAGAGACGGTCTGAGAGATGATGGTTGAGATATTCTGAGAGACGCTCACGTTGACGATCTCCCTAACTTGATCCGGAGTCATGGTCGGGGAAGCATTGGAAGAACCACCTGGGGCTGTAGGTGTGGTAAATGGAGAGGTCACATGTGAGATGGAGCTCGAGCATGATGATAACACCCTGGCTGTGCCCAAGCTATGTCCAAAACCATACACTTGGACGTTCTTGGATGCCCCATATACTGCAACCCAAATGTCAGGATCCAACTCTAGACGCTGACTATCGTCCCCATACCTCTCATCCATTCCTCTCTTATATGACTCCTGCAAAAAAATAAAAAAATTATTATACATTTTACTTTTAAATGAAAACTATTGATGTATACACTTACCGCTACCTCTCGAGCTTTCTCACTAATATAATCATTCATCCCTTTCTTCTTAGGAGTTTCATCAAAAGGTTCTTGAAATTGAGGTGGCCGCTTGAGTTGTGCTTCATGTTTTTCAAATAAATCACAGTTTATTATTAGATTAAAAAAAATTCACAAATGTAGAAATGTACTTACCAATCCCGCTTTATGCGTTGCAAAAGAGACAGAGCCACTCGTGTGTACATTTGCTTCAAGATGTGCAGTTCTGTTTTGCTTTGCTTTGGCAGAATTTTCATTCCATTCTCCAAATCATGCATAGCTCTATCCAATACTCCTTTCTCATCCAAACAGGCCCATGCTCCTTCCATTGGTTCTTATCTGTGCTTGCACATACTTTTTCTGCATTTCTTCGAACATTATACAAAAGATGTTTGAAATTTGCTCTTGTAGTGGTTGTCCATGCAGATCTAGCACGTAACTCATCTGAATGCTCTGTGAATCGATGATTCCTCTGCATATTAAAAAAAAATGAATTATGTACAACATAACAATTAGTGTGTTAAACTAATAATTGAAAAGGACTTAGTTTGATAAAATAAGATACATACCATGAACATATCATACAATAAATCCTGAACATCCATCGGAAAATCAGAAAAGCGATGGATAGGGCTAGGAAAATGTGCTTGAATTGTCTTTGTAATAAATTGTGATGCTTGGGCTAGCTCTATTTTATTCTTGAAATTGAAAATATTAATACCACAATGACGAATAGATAATAAAAATAGTGCATTACATACCCTTCATTTATCCACACTGCTCGCATCATCTCATTATAATTGCCCTCCCCCTCGTGATGACTCGTCTCGTCATCAGCATGCACTATACGAATTAATTAGCATAAATAAAACAAACTATAAAAAATATACCTATAAATGTGAATGAACATACCTGGCTCAGATGGAGGAGGTGTAGATCCACTAGCCATCTGTGATGGAGATGCATAGGTCATCGGTCCTATGACACAATGACAAAAAGAATTATATTAAACAAATACTGCAATGCATACTAATCATGACATATATACCTGCTACCGCTGGTAGAGGTGCAGAGGTCGTAGTTCCTGTAAGGATAACAATAAGATACCACAATGACATAAAAAATTATATTAAACAAATACTGCAATATATACTAATCATAACATATATACCTACTGCCGTTGGTAGAGGTGCAGAGGTTGTAGGTCCTGTAAGGATAACAATAAGATACCACAATGACATAAATAATTATAGTAAATAAATACCGCAATGCATACAAATCAAAGTATACATACCTCCTGCCGGTGGTGGAGGTGTAGAAAAGGAAGTAAATCTCCTCCCACTTCCATCTCCCCTCCCACCTGAAGAAGTCGCATGTCGTCCTCGAACCATATCTTCAAGTGGTAATAAAATACATGCATATTGGAAGAAAGAAATATGTAGAATATTAGAATTTCTGGTAAAATTGTCTACCATTAATCAAACATTCTCCATTTCATCTTCAGATGTTGGGCATATATCAAATTCAGCATTGACATCTTCATTATCAGATTCATTTTGATCACTAGTATATTCCTCCTCATCGGAGTCCCCCAGCTGCATTTCAGGTTGTTGTGGATCGACTTCTTCCACTTCATTCTCTTTAGATAAAGAAAGTGTCTCCATAGATTCATCACTAGAACCAGGCAACTCTACATCATCATATAAGTCTGATTGAAAGAATTGGGCATTGATATCCAACTCCACTGTTTCAGTCAAATCCAACTCATAATCCAGGAAAAGCCTTATCTTAACCATGCAAATTGCCCACCAATCATTTCTTTCTTTATTTCTAGACGATGGATACTTTGTATAATAGACCTGCTGGGCTTGTGTGACCAAAATAAATGGATCATAAGTATTCAATTTGGACTTATGTCTGATATCGACAATCCCATATGTTGTGTCATTTCGAACAGAATTAGGATCAAACCAATGACACTTGAACAAAAATATATGGTTGCCATCTCTGAGATATTGCAATTATAAGATCTCCTTATAAATACCATAATAATCACATTCATTTTCATTATATGTACTTCCTTTCACACATACCCCGTTGTTCATTGTTGACTTATTCTGCCCATATTGTCTCGTGTGAAATCTATATCCATTCACAATAAATGTTGGATATGTACGTGCAACTTTCGATGGGCCATAACTTATCTCTTGAATTCTTTGATCAGTAATAAAACCATTTTCAACCTACATATGGATAGCACAGTAGTCAGAAATTGACATTGGCCTAACGAGAAGAAAGAGTAATCATGCTTACACGATATTTCAGCCAAGAACCCAATGATTTCTCTCATTCTTTTTCTACCTCCATGTCAGTGAGATATGAACATCGTTGCATTAATTCTGAGTCAAATTGTATGTATTACGAACATTAGAACATTATAGATGGAATGAAAAATAACAAGTTATGGACATAACGTAATGTGAGCATAGCACTTACGCAACATAAGATTCAGCCTCAATACAATTTAAAAAATATAAATTTCTGCGCATTGCAATTCTTTATCATTTAGCATCCGACTCGAAGAACGTCCATATGCACGTCCAGGATACTTAAATATAGAGAGCCGATCAGACTGAACGGAGTCTCCCCCATCATCATTACGTGGTGGTCGAGTACGACGAGTTTGCATCTTAGGTTCAAAGTACATTGAACAAAAAATTGATATTTCTTCCATAATATACGCCTCCGCAATGTAACCATCTACCTTTGCCTTATTGCGAACTTTCATTTTCAATTCATGCATGCACCTACCAGAAGGTTCATAGGATAATGAAAAACACATTATAGGAGATAGAATTATAAGGAAAATATATATATATAAATTACCTCTCAAATGGATACATCCATCTAAATTGTAATGGCCCTCCTACTTTAGCCTCGTATGGTAGGTGTATAAGCAGGTGCTCCATCGAATCGAAGAATGCGGGTGGAAATATCTTTTCCAATCTACAAACTGTCGTGATCACATTCTGTTCAATGGTTTCCACATCTTCATACCTGAGCTCTGATGCACATAAAATCTTGAAAAACTAACTTAACTCAGTCACTGCTCCCCATATTGACTTCGGCAACATATCACGAAATACAATAGGTAGCAACCTCTGCATAAGCACATGACAGTCATGACTTTTCATTCCATATATTTTCCCCTCATTTGTATTCACGCAACGAGCAATGTTGGACACATAGCCATCTAGAAATCTCAATTGTTTTAGCCAAAAGCTTACTTCTTTAATCTGTGCAGCTCCAAGGGCATAAATTGCTTTCAGTTTAACTGTTGTAGCATTTCTATCAAGATGTTCCAGTTCTGGACGTTTACAATGTATTTTCAAGTCTAAACGAGCATTCACATTGTCCTTTGTTTTGCCTTTTATGTCCATAATGGTGTTGAACACATTATCAAAGACATTATTCTCAACATGCATGACGTCGAGGTTATGTCATATAAGAAGAGTTGATCAATAAAGCAATTCCCAGAAGATACTTTTTTTGACCGAGTTGTGATCCTTCCCAAATCCAGGGAGTTGTCTTGTGCTGCTCGACAATTGTGCTATATCTGGTAAGTTATATACCCTTGAGGCTAAATGTGGACCAGATAGCCGTTCAAAATCAGCTTCTTCCAATTCAATTTTGTTATTTAAGAATGCATTTTTTGCCTTCTAAAAGGATGGTCCCTTGGTAGAAATCGTTGATGACAATCAAACCAACATGACTTGCCACCATGCTTAAGTACAAATGATTTGGTACTGTCCATATAGTAAGGACATGCTAGTTTTCCATGGGTGCTCCAGCCAGAAAACATTCCATATGCAGGAAAGTCACTTATCGTCCACATCAATGCAGCCTTCATAGTGAAATTTTGCTTTCTGGATGCATCATAGGTAGTAACCCCATCGGTCCATAACAATTTCAACTCATCAATCAACGGCCTGAGATATATATCTAGTTTTTTCCAAGACTTTTTAGACCAGGGATCAATAATGATAGAAATAAATGCTCTCGTTTTATGCACATGTTCGGTAGAAGGTTGTATGGTGTCACGAAAACTGGCCAGCTGGAGTAAGAAGTCACTGAACCTCCAAATGGATCGAAACAATCAGTACATAAACCCAGCCTCACATTGCACGACTCTTTTGAGAAACTAGGGTGAGCACAGTTGAAGTGACTCCAAGCTTCGGCATCTGCAGGATGACTAATTAGATTATGTTCACGACGTACTCTTTCCGCATGCCATCTCATATATTGAGCTATCTTTGATGACATATACATTCTCTACAATCTCGGTGTGAGGGGAAAATACCGCAATGACATGTATGGTATATCTTTTTGCTTTGAATTTTCCCCTTTCTTAGGCTTGAATCTATCATGACTACACATGAAACATGTTACCTTATTTTTATCCTCATTATAATATAACATGCAATGATTAGGACATGCATCTATTTTCTCATATCCAAGGCCTAAGTCAGTGACCATCTTCTTTGCACGATAAAACTTTTCAGGTAACTTCTCATCTTGTGGCAACATACTTTTGATAATGAGCAACAAACGATCAAAACAAATCTCACTGATGTGAAATTCAGATTTCAAGTTTAATAACTGTGAGACCAGTATCCTTAAGTAGTTGATAAAATCTTTCAGCTGTCTTGTTTGGTGGTTCTTCATTGTGTACATGCTCCTTATGAACATTGAATCCTGGACCAGCAGCATCTATGACCATATCAACATATGAACTTCCACTTCCAATATTGGCAGGCTCGTAGGACCACAATGTTTCACCATGATATGTCCAGTTTGTATAATCTTTAACAAACCCCTTTATGTATAAATGACGTTGTACATCCCATGTTGTAAGCCACTTCAAGTTCTTACAGACTACACAAGGACATCAGATATGACCCTCACAATCTACAGTTTCAATAGGATTTCTCAAAGCAAACTGAATGAATCTCTCAACTCCATTTTTAAATTCCACAGACACCACCTGATCAACTACTCTACGGTACATCCATGAACAATCTTCAGACATTTTCCTGTGCGAATAAAATGTTAACACACAAAACTTTAACATGTTTAACAAAATAAAAAGTCCAACCATTTCCTCACATCGTCCATCTCTGCCATTTTAAATAGGAAGGAAATATTATTTATATTTTCACTTTTTAACCCATCTGTGAAGGTTTGATCGCACGATTAATTACTATATGTGTTGTGTTATTTGCTAAAAATTTCGGCAGCATCTCCCCACACCTCTCTGATATACCACAAAATATTTATTGATTAAGAAAATTTCTTAAACACTTACTAGTAAGTGGTTAAGAAAATAATCAAAATCAGTAAAGGTATCAGAGAGGAGTGAGAAGACGCAACAAAATTTTTTAACAAACAACACAAACACATATAGTAATTAACAATCTAAGTGCAATCAAACATTCACAGACTATCCAAACGGGACAATTCAAGACTTTGAGTTAGATATACATGTTCTCATCATTCAAAATGAGAACGTGCACATCAATCCCAAAAACTTGAACGGGTTGGTTGATTGACACGAGTTTAACACGCTCTCCTAAGATGCGTGCAATGTTAGGTTGCATCCACGCATCTCAGCTCACATACAACACCCAACTAATTAAATATTTACAAGATAATAACACATTCTAAAAATACAAAAACAGGTATTCTAAAAACTCTATGCATATAAAAAATATCAGCAAGCACATAAAACAAGTAAGATTGACTTTGTGCTGATGACTGTTCAACAAGAAAGCTAGAAAGCATATTCAATAAGAAAGTTAAGAAAGCAAATTTACAAAACTAGAAATCAAATTTACAAAACATCCAACACATTCATAAGAGCAAAAATCAAATACAGTAGGATGCTATTCTTTTTACTCGTACATAGTTACATTATCTTGTTGATCTAGTATACCTTGGATCTTTAGTGCCAGATGAGGAGTATGAGATCCCATAGCTCTCAAACAGTGTGGAGGTATGTAGTGATACCCCTATCAATATGAATTGAGTGATGCACTGTAATCAAGATTGATACCATGTTCTAGATATATTCCATCTTTTTACAGGATATGTATCCTCCCAATTTCTTTTGCATAATCTATGCATGCCCAGAGCTACTAATTCCATCATCAACATATATATATAGTAATTGAAACCCATATTTTCTAACCTTATCTCAACCCCATTAATAGTCTAAGTTGAAATTGAATGAAACCTACTTCTTGTGATAATTGGGTACTATAGAGTAATGTGGGATGGGTTGATTTCTTCGATTTATGTACGATATAAAAGACTAATTATATATCCTTTCACACATACAGTGGGGTTGGCTGGGGGACATGTGAGCGGTATCAGCTAGCGAGGGGAGGGGCTGATAGAATATGCTGGTAGTAACAATTAAATGGGCTGCTTCGATCTGTTTACCAATATCGATTGCATTGACAATACTTTGAAATCTTTTAGCCGTTGGCTATTTTAGCTGTAGTTCTAAAACATAGGTTTTCTGAGTAACCTTTTCCCCACAAATATAAATAGACAAATTGCACTCGTCTTGAATGGTCTTGATCACCTTTATTTTAATATTGATGTTGAACAGAATAGAAATTATTGTGACATAACAGGTGATGTTAATAACAAGACATAAGCATAAGAAGAGGTGTGATATAAAATGTAGAGAGACTAACCTTCAGCATGGACCAAGCAGAGCAGCACCAAATGGCATCAAAGATATAATTGCAAGTCTGAAAATGTTACACAACACAACTTCTTAGAAGCTATGGTCTCAGGAACCACAAGAACCAACAGTTGAATCCTCGTTTCAAATGCCTTCTGATGAAACACTGCAATAGGTATGTTTGAAATGTGATCATGTTATGAAAAGAATAGAGAACAAGCGAGCAAGCTAGAGAGCGAGAGAGAGAGAGAGAGAAACCTTTATTCCTGCCAAAAACTTCAGTTGCAAATCAAGGTTTCCCTGAAAAGAATGCATTTGCTTATTAGAAAAAAAAATCTAAACTCTAAATCACATACCATAGCAAAGTGAATGAACTTATATGTTGTAGAAAACATGGAAGTTTAGTAGTAGGATAGTCTGCCACTGAGAATTCTGGGGGGAAACTACCCTCCTAAATTAGCATGAAATTGGGATCATACTCCATGAAGGAAAAATCCCTTCCAAGTAGGAGAGCACACATTAAGGGAAAATAAAAACATTTTTCTTTCCACATGGTCATTCCAGTAAAAGGAAACAAAAGGAAAAATACTAGATCGTCAATAGCTAGGAGTGACAAATAAAACGTAGAGATTTGCATAAACTTAAAAATCCAAATATCAGCATGACTGCTCTCTTTTTATTGACAGCTCAATTTTCCACAGGTCAATCCCTTTCAGTTCTGAGCCACGTCAAAAAGCAAAAAAATACTAATACATAAAGATGAAATGAAGACAAAACACAATACATTTTAAGCTTGTAAGAAAGCTTCCAGAAGTGGGGAAAAAATCATGAAGCAATAAGCATGCCCTTCTTCCACCCTATGATCCTGAGGTAGAGCATCAGTATTGACTGCTTAAGTGGGATAGACCTCTGTCGGTGTCAGCATAAGGACCCTTTCTCATCACCCCCGGGGGTGTTGGAACAAAGCCCAAAGAGACTTCTTGGCAGGAGATGGAGTTAACTTGTGACAAGATTTAAGGCATAATACCGAAGATTTTAGGAAGAAACTGGAGATTGCTATGGATGGTTATAATCCACCGAAAACCCACTGCATCAAACTCCCAAAGCGCAAGCAAAAGACCCTAAAAGCAAGAAAGAACAATGCATCAGTAGTTCACAGTTTGATACAAGTTCCTAAAAATCAGAAAGAACTTAAAACCAAGAACCCACAGCTTGATACAGGTTCCTATCCATTTCCTTAGGTAGGAAACAGAGAAAAGGGAATACCATGGGCATAACTCAGGATTTAGGAAAAGAATAAGGATGCTACTCTGGTCGGAGGGGAAAGGAAGACAGAATCTATAGTTGCAAACATCCAAAAACATTCCCAAGGGGAATCATATGTTGAGGGACCAAACAGTACCGGACAGATCTCCATGAACCCCACAACGATCAAACACGGGGGAAGGGGATGGGGGACGATGGCGGGGGCAGGGGGTGGGGGATGGTGGCGGGGGAGGTGGGGGTGGGGGACGGAGGGCGGAGGAGGCGATGGGGAGGATGTGAGAGGGAGACGTACCGGCGATGGGGTAGGCGGCGCCAATGACGACGACTGTGATGGCAGCAAGCAGCAGCGATGGCAGCAGGCGGCAGTGATGGCAGCAGGCGGCGGTGATGTCGACGGCGACTGCGATGGCAGCAGGCGATGGCGACACCGACGGCGGTTGCGATGGCAGCAGGTAGCGGCGACAGCAACGACATCCGGCAAAGTTGGTCGCGATAGACACTGGGGGGAGGGGGGAAGTTGGTCACGATGAAAAAGAAGGGCATCAGCAACGGATTTGCGACCGAAATAAAATCGGTCGCATGCCTTATTCGGTCGCAAAATCGGTCGCTATTGGCGCTTTTTCTTGTAGTGGCAGTTGTTCTCTGTCTGTATTGCAGCCTTGGGATTCGTCCCAGTGCTATGGTATACACGGGTTTCTTGTCTCGATGTTGTTTTAGACCGATGGTCGTGTAGTTACTTTCCACTTGCGCACTCACTCTGTTAGTATAATAGATTTACTTGCTTAATTTCAGTTATACCCATATCTCTATTCTACTGTTAGAACCAGTGGGAGATTGGTAGTCCCTACTAGGCTTCTTCGTGAAGTTCATTCCCTTCTTTATAGGTGAGACTTCACAGCAGCACCCTCCGCGGTGGGCTGAGGAGACGGGGCCGTAGTAGATGACGTCTTCCGTGGGTAGTATTCCGCTTGTACTTGTTTCGTCACCCTCAGTGTATGCCCCTAAGGGACCTGTTATCCCCTTTTATTTTTGCACTTGTACTTTGTTACTTTGGGACTGTACTAGACTCGTACTTTGTGTTGGACATTTCTCCTTTAGTTGTTAGTACATTTTAGTGCTTGTTGTCGCTATTTACTTCTATTACATATCTTGTTAGACTGGTCCGTTAGCCCTCTTCGGGCCCGTGGGCAGTGGTGCCAACGGTCGAATTCTCGGTGGGAGCCGGGGGTCCGAGTGTCGGGGCCGTTACAAAAGAACCACATAAACTAGGTTCAACAAGTGGTAGGCACACACGCACAAAGCGCATGGAAAAACATGAGGAAGTGCATGAGGAAGCACAAGACTTGACTTTCATAGCACAAAACCTACAATGATAGGACGCATGCTTCTTGGGGCAATATTCAAACATAAGTGGTATGATGCATCCGATGGGCCAGTGAATGTCGGACAACACTCCCAACCATGCTAGGGATTGTCTAACCCACTAGGATACCACCTGCACATTCCTATTCATTCAAATCTTATCCACGCGGGGCACAAAAATTACAATTGTAAGGGTCAAGTGGCCTATAGAGATTGAAGTGGTTGCATGCATGATGTCGACATAAATTTCAAGTGCATGAGATGGGGAATGCAATGATGCAGTACAAGTAGGTAAAATGGTGTGTATTTTAGTTCATTGGAATGGACAAACCTTATGGCGATGCTTCAGTTGGCGAAAATAGGGGATGCGATGTGCACATATGTAAAGAAGCGTGGCTTGGGACTAGTGCAAGACACGAACTAGGAGAGACCGTTTAGGCCATTTGGAGCCTCATCCATTGACTGGACAAACTCCACGTCCCCCATGGCTCAAGTTGGGCTAAAACAAAAGATGAGATGGGGAGGAACATAGGGAAAGACACAAATACATTTGCTCAAGAGTGTAGAGAGAGGCAAGAGAAACTTCATTCAAGGAATTAGAGCCAAAATATTGTATGAGGTGGCATTACAATATCATGGCATAGCCAAGGTGATGAGAGGATAGCAAAGAACCCCCTGCTTACTACCTATAACCCTTCCCTTTTGCAATGGGCTACACATAAAGATTGAGAGGAAAGAGGGAAAGAAAGAGGAAGTGGAGTAGTGATGGGTGAGGGATCTCCAACAGATAGATCACAAGACCAATCCAGACATAAAGTATGTGTGACAATGGGTTAAAGTGTATGAAACATAAAGACACTATTGAAATAACTTAAAGTCTAAATTTGAAGGTGCTAAAGTAAGAGTTTGAAAGTGTTAAAGTATGTACAATAGCGAGTTAAAAAGTGTGGAATTTAAAGTCACTGTTGACATAACTTAAAGTTTAAGTTTAAAAATATTAAAGTAAGAGTTTGAGATTGTTAAAGTATGTGTGATGGTTACTTAAATAGTGTTGGACTTAAAATCACCGTTATCATGACTTAATGTCTAAGTTCTAACGCATTAAAGTAAGAGTTATGAAACTGTTAGAGTATGTGTGATGCTAAGTTAAAGTGTGTGAGACTTAAAATAGTTGACATCAATTAAAGTCTATGTTTGAAGATATTAAAGTAAGATTCGAAGATGTTAAAGTAAGAGTTCAAGGTCGTTAAAACATGTGTGATAGTTAGTAAAAATTTATGAGACTTGAAGTCACTGCTAACATGATTTAAATTTTAAGTTCTAAAATTTTAAAATAAGAGTTTGAAGTTCTTAAAGTATGTGTGATGGTGAGTGAAAGTAACTGTTGAAATGACTTAAAATGTAAGTTCAAAAACATTAAAGTTAGAGTTGAAAAGTTTTAAAGTACTAGTTGTTCACTGTCATAAGATAGAAAATGTTACTTAGATATATGATTAGTGCAGATCATACGTAATAAAATAGAGACTAGAAATATTTAACACCCGTAAAAGTGCCTAAATTTTTTCATGCAGATATTTTTGACAATGACTTATAGTTAAGGCACTGTCACTAACAGAGACCCACAATTATTTTTTCCTACTATATATTGTCACATATATACTAACACGATACATGGCATCCACACTTTACAATTTATTCAAAATTGAAGTCAATATGGAATGAAACCTTCTTGTAGGACAGGAGAAAGCCCACCGGTATATATCTAAGAAAATGGATATTTTCCACTTTGATTCACTGTTGTGTATGTTTATGTGGGTCCCATTTTGTTCTGAGGGTGTATTTCAGCCAAAACAACAAAATTAAAGCATTGAACAATGTAATAATAGTAGTAGTAGAGTTTTTTTATCTCAATATATATCAAATGTTTTGACTAACTACGGATGTCTGGTCATGTTCTATTAATTAACTTTGATGTTTAAGTTTGAAAAAAAAGTATTACTTATCGAATTCAATGAAATCTTCCTTAATTAAAAGGGTTATTGATAATTATTGAGCAAAATGCCAGGCCTAATTAACCCCATGCCTCATCCGAGAATATTGAAGAGCTTGCCGAGCACTGAAGCGGACTGCTGAATCGATCTTTCCCGCGCTTGCATTCTACACAACTGAGGCAGTCAATTATCACACAACAGCACATGGATATGGTTGTCCGCGTGAGCTGCCGGGGGTTCTTCCCATCGATGTGGAAAGCTAAAATAAAGAAGTGTGCATTTGCATGGACGGGGGCAAATTTTTCTAAGCGAAGTGATAAGGATCGGATACCAGTCCACAAAGAGGGGCCAGACGTCGAGGCCCATTCTTGCCTCGTGGTCGAGTTGGTGTCCTGTCGACATCGATAAAAATAATCTAAGGCATGGTTGCCCTTCTTCAGCTGATCACCATAAATAGAGTTGAGGAGTCTTCACTTCATCCTCACACCACAACTCCTGCCAACATCAGTACTCTCGTTCTTCTTCCTTTCATTTGTCTTCAGAGCAAGTTTCTTGTGTTTCAAGATGGTTCTCAAGGCTTGGCTTGTGTTGGGTGTGCTCATGGCTGCCCTGCTGATCGTCTCGTCTGACGCAACTGCAAGAGAGATGGCCGAGACAGCCAAGGAAGAGCAAACAAGTGAGTCCTGCGGAAGCATACAGCCGCATGCATGCATGCTAATATATATTGCGTCTAATCCATCTGAACTCCATGCATCAGCTTTCAACATTATTCAACTATATATGCCGATATGTATTGAGATATAGATAGGCGTATATGGCAACACGGGAAACTAAGGAACCTCCTCAATCATCAAACTACTTTTCTCTTGCTAGCGATCAAAACACATACATATATGGGCCACATATAACGGCGTGGAATATTATTTCCCTCCCAATGTATAACTTTAATTTTGGCCAGCGTAAGCATGCGCAATCCACGCATTTCTGTAGATCCGCTGAGGCGTGTAGTCATCCTGCAGGCACTGTTACCTGCATGCTTAGAGTTTCTCTGTTGATTTGTTTTTCGTTTCTTCGTTAATTTCTTTGTTAGAACTGTTATTTTTCTTGCAAACTACAATTTTAAACATCGTGGCCATGTTCACCAACCGTGCACACACGCAGAAGACGCCGTCGAGGATCAGTACGGTGGGCACTGCCGCTATCGCTGCTGCCGCTGGTACGGCGGCCGCTGTGTGCGGTGCTGCAGCCACGCCACCGAAGTCCCGGAAGTCACCACTCAAGACGCCGTCGAGGATCAGTACGGTTGCCGCCATGGCTGCTGCAAGTGGTTCCACCACCGCTGCATACGTTGTTGCTACCACAAGAACTAGAAAAGCGCCGCTGCCATGAAAGCTGTGAAGTCACTGTACGTAGTGTATGAATAAAGTTCATGCATCCTTGTGCTAAGGATATTGGAGTTTGTGTACGTGAGAGTTCACTTCGCCATGCTGCTCCGTCTAGGCCGGCTGCGAAGTACTGCTGTTGTCTGTGTTATCTACCTACTTATTTCAGAGTGCAACTCGTAAACTTGTCTATTCCTGCATACGTCATGGTGCACTTTGTTTCCCGCAAAAACATACAACAGTTATCAGAAGCCGCTTAGTTTCTTGTTAAAATTGGACCGTATAATCTTAAATCCACATTCCGGCGCCATGTTCACATGTTTTGAATACTGGCTCATACGACGTACCTACTAGAATTTGCCTACTACCAACAAGGAAAAAGAAGACGTACTAGAATTCTCTATACAAAATATATTTAACAAAATTAGGAATATCAAATTTGATAAATTAAGCAATCCAAACATCTACAGTAATTACAATCAACGTTAAAATTAATATCACTAAATTCATTTAATATTGAAATTGAACGCGTACGTTGCAACGTCCTGACACTGAATATCAGAGCGGTAATACAGTTAAATAAATAGTATCGAGTGAGTAAATAAATATCAATCCATTGCACAATTGGAATAAAGCTAAATGAAATCCAACTTCATTAATAATTTATCAATCAACTATTACATTCACTAATCAGAGCCAAAATTAGAGCCCATAGTACTTTATTCAAATTCAAACTATTACATACTGACTGACTAATGACTAACTAACTACTAAAAGCACGGGTTGTCGAAATGTGTGGTCGCTCCTGCTCCTCCTCATTCCCTTCATCGTGAGTGTGGTAGTCTCCATCAAATTCACCTGAAACACATGAAATAAATAGCACATGATGAGGATAAATGCCTAGTAGGACTTAATATCTCATATAAACAAGCATACTTTAAGTGATTAATGTCTTATAAGGTAGGATAACTAAAGTGAGTGATCAAGTATAGTCAAGAGGATAACGTCGCATGACAACGAGAGAATAATAGCACTTTTCAAGAGGAAATAGTGTAACAAATACGATAACGGATTGACCATGTAACGAAATAGCACGTAAAGTTGCACAACAGTGCAATAGTAACGATAGCACTTGCATTGATAGCACTTGATTTGATTGCACTTGGATTGATTGTCATAGATTTAATCTTGATAGTATAAATAGCACTGGATGTATGTCAGCATCCTGATCATTTTAACTCCCATGGGTAAATAGCACTTTTCGGGGGCACCTCCCAGGACCAGATCGGGCCCTATTGTCTAGTATTAATTATGTTTTTATCTTAGACAATCAATTGTATGGCCAAATAGAGTACCAAGAAGAGATGAGAGTAATTGACGAATAGACGAGAGTGTAGAAGGAATGTGAACAGATGAGAGTATAGAGATAGTAGATAAGAGTAGGGACATAATCGTAAAAACAATGATAAACAAGTGATAGTAACAGTTGCATAGCACTAGGTCGTGTGTCGACAGTCCTATAGAAGTCACAACCGCCCACTAGCTGTGCCATGAATATAGGCCAGAGGTTCGGTTTGATCCCAAGGTAAGAAGGAAACACACTAAGGCCGTTGCATCATATTGATCCCTAAGGTGTAAAAGGGTTTTGATGGTACAACCTGCTCGTCGGCAATGGATGTTCGCCAAAGCCAAGGAGACTTACGAAGGCCTTGAAAAGGAGTCCCTGGTCCTGTCAGGAGTATTCCCAATGGAGAGGTGGTCCAGGCCAAGATAGAAGTGTGTAATGAAACGTTGTCCGTCTTGCCTCCAGTGCTCGAAGGTAGAGGGACGCGATAACGGTATACAAAGCACACAAATAAAATGAAGACAAGTTTATTAAAATAATAGGGAGATTTAGTGAATCATTATACTTAATTACCAGATATATTATTGAGTGATTTAATAAGGTTTCATAGAAAATAATCAATGTTTAGTGTGTGTGCACTTGTAAGATAATCATGAGAGCAAGAATAATCGTGCACATAGCTTTTATTTAATGGATTTCATATAAATATTGCCCAATATTAATAAACAGGTCGTTACTATCATAACAATGCCAATTAAGGGTTTAACAATAATTAATTGGCATGATTTATGGGGTTTTGCATGAAAAATTAAGGTTCTGGCCGAAACAGTGAAATCACGACGGGGGTACCTGTCGCGTTTCAAATCACGGCGGTCGGTTCTATCGCGTTCTCATGAATCGGGTTAGGCAATCGATTGCGGCTGAAATTGCGACGGGGTGGTCAGTCGCGATTCAAGCAGTGTGTCTGGAACGTGACGTGTCAGTCTGTCGCGTTCAGGCCAACTGGTAACAGGGTGAGAAGGACGCGACGGGTCGGGCCGTCGCGTTCATGACACGGCAGTCTACCCTGTCACGCCCTTCTGAGATCGCGACGGGCCGGGCCATCGTGTTCTCAGAAGGCTGGCCGAAGCCCAAAATTGGATCAGCCCACTTTTAGGTCTCAGTCCATCCTCCCATGGTTTGATATAGGGCCATTCAAATATCCATATAAAAACGCATGTATGTCCAAAAATCATGAAACTAGTTTTAAACGAAAATAGACAAGTAGATGTATCAACAAACATGAGTAATTGGAAAATAGGCACGGAATGGACATGCTTTAATTAGGTTATATTTCGGTGACCTAAAACATGCATAGTGTTGGAAATCGATTTAATTCGCAAAAGATACATGATGAAAATTGGGGAAAATATGATCATTCGAATCCTTACATAATGCAGTACATATGATAAAACTTGCAAGGCATGAGATCAAGTGTACACATGGATTGAAGGCAAATAAGAGGGTTCGGGTACATGAACATGACATGGATTGGAGCACGAAATACTCCTACATAGCACAACGATAATTGGGGAAAACATGGGGCTTTGATAGAGGGGATCAAGGGATACCTATGGCCGAACTTAATTGATTTGTGCTTGAGAGATTGCCTACCTTTTCACGTTATAAAGATCCTAGGGTTTAAGACGAAGAAGGTGGCGAAATCCTCCTTGCTCCAAGCCTCTCCTCCTTGCTCTCCTCGTGCAAAGCCTTCTTCCCTTATTCTCCAATGCTCCAGAAACATTCTGAGGGTTGGTAGAGACGAATTGGGGGGTGTATTAGATTGTTTAAGAGTCCAACACATATCAAACTCTTCCTTCTCCTCTTAGCTACGAAATTTCCATGTATATCTCTATTTCTCTAGTATTTATCCACCTAAATAGCTAGGGGAGAGGTCTAATTTCGTGGCGAAGGGGTTAGGATGTTATTATGACTCCTTTTTAGGAGAAATATGAGTTAATTAGTAATTATCTTAACCCTTTTCTAATTTTCACTATTTTTGGTACGAATTTAGCTTAGTTATCTCCCATCCAAAGATGGGCTCTTAGCTTTTTGGCCCATTAATTCATGTGTGGACCATTTGTTTAACCCATTTCCTAATTTAGCTCAATGGGTTTTAATTTATTCCCCTTTTTCTTTTAATAAATCTTATTTAAATTTCCAATCTAATATTATTTATGGAAATAAAAATTTAGAGTTGCTACATCCTCCCCCTCTTAAAAAGAATTTGGTCTCCAAATTCATATGATCATAAGAGGAAGAATGACTTACGGAATAGCTCTGGGTAGTTCCGTCGCATGGTTGCTTCGGGTTCTCATGTGGCTTCTTCAACTTCATGACTTCTCTAGAGTACCTTTACCATAAATATAGGTCAATTCCAAAGCTGCTGTATCTTCTTGTCCAATATTCTAACTAGCTTCTCTTCATAGGTCATATCTTTATGTAGGACGATATCATCATAGCTTATTACATGTGATGAGTCGTACACGTACTTCCTTAACATTGACACAAGGAAAACATTGTGTACGGTGGAAAACTTAGGAGGTAATGCCAGACGATATGCCACTTCGCCAACTCTTTCCAGTACTTCAAATGGTCCTATGAATCTTGGCCTTAACTTGCCTTTCATCCCAAACCTTTGAAATCCTCTAGTCGGGGACACCTTCAATAGTGCATGATCTCCGATGTGGAATTTCAGATCCCTTCTTCTCTTGTCTGCATAGCTCTTATGCCTGGACTGAGCTATTTTGATTCTATCCTTGATGATATGTATGTCTTTGCTAGTGTTCTGTGCCATGTCTGGTCCCAACCATTGTTGTTCGCCCACGTCGTTCCAACAGACTAGCGATCTACAGCTTATGCCATACAGGGCTTCAAATGGTGCCATCTTGATGCTGGACTGGTAGCTGTTATTATAGGAGAATTCCATTAGTGATAATTGTTCATTCAAGTACCCTTCAAAATCTATAGCACATGCTTGCAGCATATCTTCCACGATTTGATTTGTTCTTTCTGTCTACCCATCTGTCTGTGGGTGTAATGTTGTGCTAAAGTTGAGTTTTGTGCCTAAAGCAGTCTGAAGTCCCTTCCAAAATCTAGAGGTGAATCTGGGGTCACGATCTGAGATGATGGACACAGGAACTCCATGTATTCTTACTATCTCCTTCACATAAAGGGCAGCTAGCACATCCATACTCCAGGTACTTTTAATTGCTAGGAAATGTGCGGACTTAGTCAATCGGTTCACTATGACCCAAATAGCATCGAGTCCACCATGAGTTCGGGGTAAACCCATGATGAAATCCATTCCGATGCTCTCCCACTTCCATTCTGGTATGTCCAGGGGTCTGAGTACACCCATAGGACATCAATATTCTGCTTTCACTTGTTGACATGTGAGGCAGTGCGCGGCATGCTCAGCCACCTCATGCTTCATGTTGGGCCACCAAAATGACCTTTTCATGTCCTAGTACATCTTGGTTGCGCCCGGGTGTATTGTATACTTTGTCTTATGGGCTTCATCCATCAGCTTCCTTTTCAACTCTTCATTATCAGGCACACATGTCCTGCCCTGAAATAATAATCTTCCATCCTCAGTGATAGAGAAATCTGGTCTGTCAGCTATGGTTTCCTTGACTTGGACCAAGAATGGGTCATTAGATTGTTGTTCTCTGATCTCGATAAAGATGTCAGGTTGTGCCCTAAGGTTTGAAACTAACACCTGATCACTTCTCTGCTCAATGTTTAGATCTAGAATGGCTAATTGCTCTAATAATTACATCTCACCCATAACTAAACAAGAGAAGGACGCCACAGGCTTCCCGCTAAGTGCATCACCTACTGCATTACCTTTGCCAGGGTGATATTGAATATTGAAATCAAAGTCCTTCAAATATTCCAGCCATCTCCTTTGTCGCATATTGAGCTCCTTCTTGGAAAATAGATACTTCAAACACTTATGATCAGAATAGACAATGAAGTGTTCTCCATAAAGATAATGCCTCCAAATCTTAAGTGTGAATACCACAGTAGCTAGTTGTAGGTAATGGACAGGGTAATTGACCTCATGAGGCTTCAACTGTCTTGATGAATAAGCTATCACCTTTTCATTTTGCATTAACACGCAGCCTAGATCGATTTTAGATGCATCAGTGTAGACTGAGAATCCTTCGCCCTTGACAGGTAACGCGAGGACAGGTGCAGATGTCAAGCATCGCTTCAGTGTCTGGAAGCTCTTCTCACATTCCTTGCTACAGACATAAGGGTTATCTTTTCGCGTAAGGCGAGTAAGAGGTACAACTATTTTGGAGAAGTCCTTAATGAACCGCCTGTAGTAGCCAGCCAGTCCAAGAAAGCTTCTGATCTCAGTGACATTGGTCGATCTGTCCCAGTTGAGTATAGCTTCAACGTTGGAAGGATCAATAGCTATACCATCCTTTGATATGACATGGCCTAGAAATGACACCTCCTCGAGTCAGAATTCGCACTTGCTCAATTTGGCGTAGAGCTTGTTGTCACGCAAGACCTATAGAGCGATCCTCAGATGCTCCTCATGCTCTTCCTTGGTCTTGGAATATATTAGAATATCATCAATAAATACCACGATGAATTTGTCGAGGTATGGCCAATAGATACTGTTCATCAATTGCATGAAAGCTGCTGGAGCATTGGTTAGTCCCAAAGACATAACTACAAATTCATAATGTCCGTACCTTCTTCTGAAAGCTGTCTTGTAAATATCCGGATCCTTAATTCTCATCTGATGATATCCCGATCTAAGGTCAATCTTAGAAAAGTATTTAGCTTCTGATATTTGATCAAATAGTTCATCGACAAGAGGTAGAGAGTATTTGTTCTTGATAGTCAGCTGATTCAACTGTCTATAGTCAATGCACAATCTCATAGATCCGTCCTTCTTCTTGACAAATAAAACAGGTGCTCCCCAATGAGAAGTACTTGGTCTGATAAAGCCCTTTTCCAATAACTCCATTAATTGTTCCTTCAATTCCTTCAATTCAGTAGGAGACATTCTGTAGGGTTGACGTGACACCAGTGCCGCTCCAAGAGTCAAATCAATTGAGAAATTTACCTCTCGTTTAGGTGGGATGCCTGGCAGCTGATCGGGGAATACATCAGAGTACGCTTGCACAATATGTATGTCAGATATCTTAGATGCTTTCTTTTCAACTACTATGGTGGCAAGAAATGCCACACAACCCTTTCTTATCATGCTTTGTGCTTGAATAGTAGAGACGAGAGACAAGTGCCTCTTGTGTCTATGTCCCGTAAAAGTTAGATTAGGGAATTCACTAAAGGAAATTTTCCCTCTTCTACAGTCTACAGTAGCCCCAAAAGTGGATAGCCAATCGGCTCCCTAAATAACATCATAGCCTTCCATGGGCATACAGAGCAAGTCGGCTCTTAGATTGAGTTCACCAATCATGACATTAGCTAATGGAAAATATTTGTTCAATTGGGCTTTCTCTGCCTGTGGGGTTGTAACAGGTAATTCAGTTCCCATAGATGCAGGTTTAACATTTAATGTGTCAGAAAATGCTTGTGATATGAATGAATGTGTTGCACCGGTATCAAACAAAACAAATGCTGACTGAGAAAAGACTGGTAAAGTGCCTTCCACAACTCCACCCTCCTCAGTGGTCTCTACTTCTTGTAAGGCTTGCAGTCTACCCAGCTTCTTCTATCTAGCAGGCCGCTTTTCATTTTCCTTGAGCATAGGGCAGTCGGGAATGCGATGCCCTCGATTCCGACAACGTAGGCATGAACCTACCTTTCTTCAGCATTCTTCGGCAGTGTGACCAAGTTTGTCACAGTGCTTGCATCGGGGCTTGTTAGGGGCAGAGGGGGTAAAGACCTTGGGCTTTTGCTCTTGGCTTGGCCCATCGGTGATGCTAAACGGCCTCTTCTTGCCATTGGTGGGCTTGCTCAAAGTGATGATCAGTCCATCCCCATATATAATTTTATTTATTATATAGAATTTTGGTGATTAACAAAACCTTAACAAATATTTTCTAACAATCTTTTGTGAGGTTCATCCACAGGAAATAATCCAAGCAAAATCTATAAGTTATTCTCACACACTGTTATTTAAAGTTCAAAGCATGTATTTCTTCTAAGTACACATCGATTTCATAAGTGAAACAACGATTCGGTCATCGGTTTCTTAAGAGAAACAACGATTTCGATCTCACATAGATTTCGTAAGTGAAACAACGATTTGGTCATCGGTTTCTTAAGAGAAACAACAATTTCGGTCTTACATCGATTTCATAAGTGAAACAATGATTCGGTCATCGATTTATTAAAAGAAACAACGATTTCGGTCTCACATCGATTTCATAAGTGAAACAACGATTTCGGTCTCACATCGATTTCATAAGTTAAACAACGATTTCGGTCTCACATCGATTTCATAAGTTAAACAAGATTTGGTCGCTGTACCGATTCGTTAAGTAAAACAACGATTTGGTCGCTATAACGATTTGTTAAGTGAAACAACGGTTTGATCACTATAACAATTTGCTTTCACTTATACAATGATTTGCTTGTATAATTATTTGCTTGTACAACAATTTGCTTCACTTATAAAACGATTTGCTTGTACAACAATTTGATTGTACAACGATTTGCTTTCACTTAAACAACGATTTGCTCATACAACGATTTGCTTCTACTTGAAGAACGATTTGCTCACACAACGATTTCACAAGTAGAACAACAATTTCATCAACACAATGATTTCATTATCATTAACAACGATTTCACTTTATATTCATGAATCACATCGATTTCATTTCACCATGAATTTCATTTATGCATATATCATCGATTTCATGATAACATCAACTCTCTTCACAACGATTATGTTTTGAATGAATTATCATACATTTTCATTGTTACTATCTTTCCAGATAAATTTGAAAATGTCCATTCCTTATATTCAAATATATTTTCAAAACTCTGTGGAGTTCAAGTCTTCCTGCGTATATCTTTATATCTTGCACCACGTAACATTTATTGTGATTGATCACTTCTCTGCATGTCACATATCTGTGTGCCTTCTATACCTGTGTTTATATTGCAAACACTTTTAGGGTGACAGAATGGGATTTCTATTTTGATGTATATCCTAATAGCATGTCTTCTAACGTTGACTGACAGTATAGAGACAGTCTAGCTGTCTGTGCCTTGGTATTTATTACGTGCAGGTCTTTGCCAGTACCTGATCTCACAACGTTGGACAACCTGAAGAGAAAGATATCTAGATAAATCTTCTCCTTAGGTATGAGTCATCCATAGCATTAAATGTCTGCAGGCTTACCTGTTGCACACTTCGGGCCATGCAGTCTAACGTGCTTCAAACTTAGAGACAACAGACACTTCAACGAACACCTCAATGGATATATTTTTCAAGAGAAGATATATAGAAGACTGATGACTCCATGAAGCATATACGACACGAATACACATTCTCAAGAACAAAGAAACATCAGCAAAGAGAGAGCTTCATTCCACCAACCTTTAGCTCTCTATCTTCCATTTGATTAATCTTTGGAGAGCATTTATAGTTTTGAGAGATTTTCCTTATTGAAAATAGTTGTCTCTCAGACATTGCCTTAGATCAAGCAATCTATTGTAAGTTTGGTCTAGCGGCCTTTTGATTGCTACACATTCTTTGTGTGTATTCCTCTTTGTGTGTTAAGAGGAGACCTGTTGGAAACAAGTGGTGATTATTCCCTTCAGTGAGGAAGGAAGACCTGTGTATCAGGTGGTGTTTTGTTCCTCTTCGGAGTTAGAAGAGAAGGCCAGCTGCGGCTGAATGTGCATGGTCCTTAAGGGGGACAGTACCCTTGGTTAGTGAAATCCCAAGTTGTTGCTTGGGGACTGGACGTAGTACTCCTTGGGATAGGAGGGCCGAACCAGGATAAAAATCTCCTGTTGTTGTGTGATTGTTTATGTGCTTGTTTGTCTTCACTCTTACTAACACTAACTATCAATCTTAGTGTTTTCTTTTAAGTGTTTTTATTAACAGGTTTTATTCTAAGAAGAATTTTAGCAATCCATTCACCCCCCCTCTGGGCTTGCTAGCTGGGCAACAAGTGGTATCAGAGCTAAGTCTCTTCAAGAAAGAAGATCTCACAGTCTGAAGAGCAAAGATAAATGACAGCTCAAAGGTATGCAGAAGGTCAGTCAGTCAATAGACCCCCTCTATTTGATGGTGAAGACTACAACTATTGGAAGACTCGAATGGAGTTCTTTCTCCTAGGTCTCGATTTCCAACTTTGGTCCATTGTCGAAGAAGGAGACCTTTAGCACTCAACAATAGGGAAAATTGGAAAGATGAAGACAAAAAGAAGATATCCCTAAACACCAAAGCCAAGAGTATACTATGCTGTGCACTGAGCAAGAAAGAGTTCAATAGGATCTCAGCGTGCAAATCTGCTATAGAGATGTGGGAGAAACTCAGAATCACATATGAAGGAACCGGTAAGGTAAGAGAAACAAGGATAGACATCTTGGTAGCCCAATATGAAAAATTTCAAATGCAATCAGGAGAATCCATTACACAAATGTACAGCAAATTCACTGACATCACAAATGGATTAGCTGGGCTTGGAAAAACCTATGAGATCGGAGATATGGTGAGAAAGATACTGAGATCTCTACCAGCTTCATGGACTCCAAAGGTGACAGCCATAGAAGAAGCCAATGTTCTAAAAAGGATGTCACTTGAGAAGCTCATTGGGTCACCAATGGCCCATGAGATAAACATGGAGAGGCATGGAGAATCCTCCAGCAGGAAGAAGCACAGTAGCACACTAAAAGCTACAGAAGCTAGCTCTGAAGAAGAATCAGAAGACGAAGGAAGTAATGAGGACAACGAAGATGAAGAAGCTCTTCTGTCCAGAAGACTGCAGCATATACTGGCCAAGAAAAAATTTCAGTCTGGGAGAAGGTTCTTCAAGAAAGGGAAAGACTTCAAGAAACCTGAAGGAAAAGATGTTAAGAAGTCAGAACCTATATGCTAGGAATGTAAGAAGCCTGGACACATCAAGACAGACTGTCCAAAGTTGAAGAAGGACAACTCAAAGAAGTTCAGAAGGTATAAAAAGAAAGCGATGGCAACTGCATGGAACAACAAGAGTGACTCAGACAGTGAGTCAAGCTCCAGTGATGAAGAAGAAGAAAAAGTCAACATGGCATTCATGGCAAACACTGATGAAAAGGTAACTTCTGACTCATCTTTTATTTCATACAATGAGTCTGATTCTGATAGTCTAGAAGACACGTTTAATGAATTATACAGTAAGTATAAAGATGTATGTAAGCTATTAAAAATCACCAAGAAAAATCATGCATGCTTAGAAAACACCAATTCAGATATAAAATCTGAAACTGAACAACTAGAAAAATAAAATCTCTGAACTTAAAATAAGAAATGAATTATTATGTGAAGATTTAAAAGTTAAAAATGAACAGATAACTAACCTGGAAAACCAGGAAACCATAATCAAACTTAAAAGGGAAGTTGACACACTAACAAAAGACAATGAATATCTATCTAATACAATTGAAAAATTCACAAATGGTAAATCATCTCTAATACTAAAAGGAGCCAGAAGATCGGGTAAGAAAAAGCATGGTTTAAGATATATTCCCCCTAACAATGAAGAAACAATCATTCATCCTAAAATATAGCCAACTCCAAAATTTGTCGCTGAACAAAATATTGATTATAAATCTAACATTAAATACAAACCAATGAAAATAGTAAATAATATATCATGCTGGAGTCATTGCAACAAATTAGGACATACCAAAATAACTTGTACAACTAAACAGTTAAAGTGGATTCCTAAAAGGAAAAATGAGGAAACTAACTAGCAAGGACCCAAAAGAACTTGGGTACCTAAATCTTAAGTGATTTATTGTAGGGAAGTCTTAGAGCATCCAAGTGTTACCTGGATAGCGGGTGTTTAAGACACATGACAGGCAACAAAAGACTATTTTCGTACATCAAAGATGATGAAGGAACAGTGACCTATGGTGATAATGGAAAAGGTTCAGTGATCGGCTATGGATCAATTGGAAGCCAAGACAGAACCCTCATAGAAGACGTTTTATGTGTAAAAGGACTCAAGCACAATCTCATAAGTATCAGCTAGCTGTGTGACAAGGGTCACCAAATCAAGTTTCAAGAGTCTAAATGCCTAATCATAAAGGATGGTGCAACTGTCTTCGAAGCCAGCAGAGAAAAGAATTTGTATGTATTGCACCTAGAAGAATTAAAGGATCAGGATGTGTGTCTTTCAGCAAATAAAGATCAAATTGCTGAATTATGGCACAAGAGATTGGGTCACTGCAGCTTGGATGGAATTAGAAAGCTCATCAAAAGAAATCTAGTGGAAGGTTTGGCCAAGATCAACTCATGAATAGATGGTGTATGTGAACCATGTGCAAAAGGGAAGCATGCAAAATCCTCTTTCAAATCAAAGACATTGGTAACTACCTACAAACCATTGGAATTACTTCATATGGATCTGTTTGAACTAATGAGAACTACAAGTCTTGGAGGAAAGAATTTTGGATTTGTAATAGTCGATGATTACTCAAGATTTACATGTGTGTCTTTCTTAGAGCATAAAGATGATACCATCAAAAGTTTTGTGAAGTTCAGTAAGTTAGTTCAAAAGGATAGGAAATTCAACATAATAAGTATTCACTCAGATCATGGAAGAGAATTCCAAAATGAAAAATTTACAGAATTTTGTGATGATTAAGGTATTGAGCACAACTTCTGAGCACCAAGGACACCTCAACAAAATGGAGTAGCTGAGAGAAAGAATAGAACTTTATTGGATATGGCCAGAACAATGCTATCAGAATATAATATTCCAAGATATTTTTGGGCATAAGCAATTAACACAATGTGCTATATCATAAATATAGTGATGATCAGGCCAATTCTAAAGAAAACCGCTCATGAACTGTACAAGCAAAGGAAACCCAAGATCAACCACTTTAGAACGTTTGGATGTCCATGCTTTATCCACGATAATGGTAAGAGAGACATAGGTAGGTTGGATTCCAAATCTTATGAAGGAATCCTTATGAGGTATGCTTCTAAACCCAAAAGCTATCGAGTGTTTAATAGACATAGTTTATTAATTGAACAAACTGTTCATGTTATTTTTGATGAATCTAACCCTTCCTTAAGAAAGGAAGTAGATAGTGATGATGAAAATGCAGAAAATTTATCCAAGAAGCTGAAAGATACATCAATCAAAGATAATGAAGATCCACCCTTGGAAGAACTACAACAAAAGAAAATTACACATGATGATCTTCCAAAGGAATAGAGATATAGGAAGGATCACCCAAAGGACAACATCATTGAAGAGCCATCGGTTGGGGTAAGAACTAGAGGTAATGTTATCCCTTGTGATTATTTAACATTTGTATCTCAAATTGAGCCAAAGATAGTCAATGATGCACTGTCTGAAGAATCTTGGATTCTAACCATACAAGATGAACTTAATCAGTTCAAGAGAAACCAAGTTTGGTCCCTTGTTTTGAGACCATCAGATCATCCTATGATTGGCACCAATTGGGTGTTCAGGAACAAATTGGATGAAGCTGGTGTTATCACTAGAAACAAGGCTAGACTGGTTGCTCAAGGCTATTCTCAAGAGGAAGGCATAGATTTTGTTGAAACCTATGCACCAGTGGCTAGACTGGAGGCTATTCGAATGTTACTTGCTTATGCATGTGCATTGGATTTAAAACTTTTTCAAATAGATGTAAAATCCGTATTTTTGAATGGATATGTAAAGGAGGAAGTCTATGTAGAACAACCTTCTAGTTTTGATGATGTGGATTTTCCAAATCATGTTTTTAAATTGCACAAAGCATTATATGATTTAAAGTAAGCACCTAGAGCATGGTATGAAAGGCTTAGTACATTTTTATTAAACCATGGTTTTATCAGAGGACATGTAGATAGTACATTATTTATTAAATCAAAAGTCAAAAGTATTTTACTTGTGCAAATTTATGTAGATGATATAATATTTGGATCTACTGATGAATCCTTGTGCAAGTACTTTGAAAAGCTCATGCAGGGAGAATTCAAGATGAGCATGATGGGTAAGCTCAACTATTTTCTTAGACTACAAATCAAGCAAGGCAAAGAAGGTACACATATCTGTCAAGCAATATATACCAAGGAATTATTGAAGAAATTCGGGTTTGACAATGCAAAACCACTGTCCACTCCAATGAGCACATCCACCAGGTTAAACAGTGATAAAGAAAGTAAAAATGTTGATAAAAAATTTTATAGAGGTATGATAGGATCACTACTTTACTTAACAGCTAGTAGACCTGCTATTTTATTTAATATGACTACGGTTAACATCACCATAGCCAAAAAAGATATCCTTATGGTGTTACTTACAGCTACTAACACCGTCACTAGAGCTATATACGTATGGAGTTTAAAACACCATAGCCTTAGGCCTTTACCGTCGGACTTTAACCGACGAAACCCTATCGTAGGGTAACACCGTAAGCAAAGTCTATGCTTACGATTTTCGGTTATCTACTTATGGTGTTTGGACGTAAGCAAAGCCTGGTTTTCCTGTAGTGTGCATGTGTGCAAGGTATCAGGTTGATCCCAAAGAATCCCACTTAATTTCTATCAAAAGAATTTTTAGATATCTAGCTAAAACTCATGATCTAGGTTTATGGTATCCAAAATCATGTGAAATTAACTTAGTTTGATATTCTGATGTTGACTATGCTGGATGCAAAGTAGATAGAAAGAGCACCAGTGGTGGTTATCAATTTCTTGTAGGATGCTTGATCTCATGGTCTTCAAAGAAGTAAAATTCAGTAGCACTGTCAATAGCTGAAGTTGAGTACGTAGCTGCAGGGAGCTGTTGCACTCAACTCCTATGGATAAAACAACAACTTGAAGACTATGGATTGCACATCAAGACCATCCCATTGCTGTGCGACAACACAAATGCAATTAATCTCACCAAAAATCCAGTTCAGCACTCCAGAACGAAACACATAGAGGTTAGATATCATTTTATTAGAGATTATGTGGCAAATGGTAATATAAGCATTTCTTTTATAGATACTTTAAATCAGTTAGCAGATATCTTTACAAAAGCCTTATCTGAAGAGAGATTTATGTCTCTTAGAAGGGAATTAGGCATGTGCAATTTGTAATAGATATGTTTGTATATAACTGAAATAATAAAATTTTAGAATAATGTTTTCTCTCTCCCCTAAAATCAAGAAAATTATTTATTGCTTGCGTCCTAAAATGCTGACTTTTTGGGATGAATTCTTTATTGTTTCCATTATCTTCTCATCGTTTTTCGTTATCCGCATTTAATTCTTTGACGTTTCAAAAAGCGCCTTTATGTCCTGCCGTTATAGTGTGAAATCCATGCCATATCGATTTCATCTTTCTCTCTCTTCTCTTTCGACTTGCCTGGAGCTATAAACCCTATCGATTCCAGACCCCTCTCTGTGTGATCTCAAGGGATTTCTCTATTCCTGCAAAAATTTCTTGAGGGCTTCTGTTCCATTCCTTCCCACAATCCTCAAGAAACTTTCCTTGTTCATTTCCATGGCCGCTTCTATGAGCTCTCGCACTGTTTGTGGTTACAACATTGTCTTCCTCACAGCGGAGCAGTAGGAAAGGTTCGCAGTAGTAAAGACCAAGCTATGCGGCAACAAGGTAGTAGACATCACAGATTTGGAGAAGAATGGGATGCACAGTATCGTGGAAGCCATCGAGAGGATGAAATGGACAAGAATGGTTACAGTTTCAGAAACAAGTTATCCAGATCATGCCTGAAGGTGAAAGAAGATGGGTCCCTATCCTCCTCAGTCAAAGGTACTCCTATTCACATTACTTATGATCTTCTGGAGAGTTTATTTGGAGTGTCTATCGTCAGTCGCAGTGGGGTAGACAGTGTGGATAGTCAGGCCAAGGGGTTAGGCATTATCGGAACAAAATACAAATTAAAGGATGGAAAGATAGACATCATTCACCTGAATGCATTCAATAGAATCCTCCACTTCATAGTATGCCATATTCTAGTGCCCAGGAGTGCCACTTTTTCAACTTGCCCTAAGGGTGATTTGGATATGATGTTCTGGGCAATTCAAAATCAAGATATCAATATGGCCCAAGTAATTATAGAAAGGATGAGATTTGCAGCAGAGATGATATGGGACAGGAAGATCAAGTTAAATGTGTCCCTACCTTATGCTCATTTGTTGACGAGAATTTTTAGGCACTACAATATTGATTTGAATAGAGAAGTGATGGAAAAGATGGGCCAGCCTATTCGGTCCAGAAATTTAAAGAAGAGTGGATTTTCTTTAGTAGGGAGTGTGTGGACCAAGACCTCCATGGCAGAAGGAGAGGCCATTATTGCAGAAGCTCCTGAAGATCATGCAATCCAGGAAGAAGCAGTCATAGCAGAAATCCCAATAGTCCAAGAAGAGGAAGAAGCAGCAGTAAGAATAGAAGAGCCAGTGGCCAGTGAAAGTAGAATTGAAGATATTGCTCCTGAGCATATTGAGCTCGTTGGGTAGCCATCTGGAGTAGAGACCCCCTAAACAATTATTGCCTCTATAATTGAAGATGTGTTAGAATCTGTGGCAAATATTCAGGGGGAGCAGGAAGAAATTGAAATTGAAATTCCTCAAATCATTCTTGCTGAAGTTGGTTGTGTGGAAGTGAGCCAGGAAGCTGTGGTTTCTGAAGATGTGGCACCAGGCCACATAGAAGATGTCCAGATGGAGGATGCTCCAGCTTAGGGGGAGCATGTGGCTGAAAAGGAAGCAGACGTTCAAGGGGAGCCCACAATGGATGTCCCTGTTGATCAATATCGAGAAGGCATCACTGCAAGCATCTCTGAATCCGATGATGATGTAATGGTTGAGCCTATTAAAAGGGCAGCAGTCAAAGGCAAGAGTGTGGCCTCCAAAATTCCATTACTCACTAGAAAGGCACACTATAGGTCCAAGAAGAAGAAGCTAAGGGTAAGTATGAAGCCTGTGATTGATAGGTTAAATGCTCATGTAGAGATATTATGCTCACTACAATCTGAAGTCTCATCTATCTTTGTGAGCCAAAGCACATGAGCTAAGGAGATTGAAGTAGTGAAAGCTGAGCTCCAAGGAATGAAAAATGAGTTGGGCAGTCCGCAGAAATTATTAGAAGATCATTCTATATTTGTGAGGGCACAATTACCTATTCCTACCCCTCATCCACCTATACCAGAGGGTAGTTAAGGGCCATCGGGGCCAAGAAGTGATTCAGAAATCCGGCCATCAGGGCCTTCTGAAGATGCATCTAGGCCATCAAGGCCAAATGCAGTTGAGAAGTCAGGGCCTCCAGGGCCAGTTATGGAAGAATCAGGGCCAACAGGGCTAGTAGTGGAAGAGTCTGGGCCATTAGGGCCAGTGGAATCAGCAGCAGAGCAAGCAAGAGTTGAAGCTCCTGTAGAGTCTCCCATTGTGCCCCCAGAGCCTCTTGTCCCTTCACATCTTCAAACTCCAGCTCCTCCTTCTCCACCTTCCTCATCCACTGCATCTCCAGCTGCTGCCACCTTCAAACAGCCCATTCCAAAACATATCTCCTCACCTACACCATTTCCTACCACCTCATCTTCCTCCCCTGCATCTTCCACCTCTATTCCTCCTCCTATTTTTGAAGCCCCTCCAACTTCATCCTCCTTAGCTGGACCCTCATCCTCTGGTCCATCATCTTTAGCACCATCTACACTACCTCCTCCTACTACCTTCTCTTCTCTTCAGCCACCCACTTCTCCATCTTTCATTACTATCATTTCGTAGGGTGCTTGTATTCAAGGGCACACCATTGAGTACATCAAAGATGAGTTTGAAGAACCAATTCTTCGCTCAATCCTATCTGTGTCTTCCCATGTTCATAGGACTGATCCCTCCAGTCCTACTCCTAAAAAGAGAAGTTTCCAAGAAACTTGCTCTCTCTTTTGAACCTCTTTTCCCTCCTCTTTGGTTCTCTCTCTCTGTTGAAAACAGAAGAAGAACTCTCTATTGTGAATATCTAGAAAAGGCTATATTTGCTGTTCTATATGGCCTTCCTCATCTTGACCTCACTAAGAACCTCCATATTGTTTTTCCTCTATCCCACATATCAAAATTCGATCAGAACAAAATATTTTCCACTACTGAGTCTAAAATTGAAGACCAGTGAGCTAAGGGGCATCAGTCTTTCTACAAGCAGTTTGTTCTTGCAAGATCTGCAAGGTTTCCACCTCCAGACCATCCTCTCACTCTGTCAGAATGGTTTGTCATCCACCACAGAAAATCTTGGGGATCCTTCATTCAAAGAGAAGTCAAATTGATCCGGCACTTCCAGATATCCCAAGATTACTATTTTGTAAACAAATTGCCAAAGTTCGGATTGGTCAGTTCAGGGGAGCAATTGCAAAGTTGAGAACTGAAAACCCCATCAATACTCCCCTTCAGATAGATTTTGCTACTCTTAAGATGCCCAACATTGTCTTCCTTCCCAAGCTTCATTCCCTTATCATGGACTCTGCTGTGGGCATCGTTATCTTTGAAAGGTTTGCTAGAGTTATGGCCAGAATGTCAGTTCGACAAGCTTCTCCTCTTGCTTTCCACAGATTCCTTTTCAGAGAATACCATAGGGGATCTATCAATCTGATGTGCTTGCTCCCCTCTTGTCTGAGTGTGAGAGGCTCTCTCCATCTGATTGGGAGAAGCACTACAATCAATCTGCTTAGCAGCTAGCAAATCTGAACAGCTCATTGTTTAACTCTAGGAAACCCACTCTTTAGCTGAAGAATTTTTGGATCTTAACTCCATCAATCTTGTTCAAGATCCATTTTCTATTTGGGTTGAAAGATATAAAGTGTTTATTGGTCTGAAAAAAGAACTGAAGGAGCATCAGATCTTCTATCTAATTTCTCTCGACCAGTTCCTTCAGCATGCCAGTTTTGGCACCTCCAATTCCTACAAGATGTCTCTTGGTAAGGATGAATATGCACATTTCTTGGAACCTCAGAGGCAAATTCACATCCAGAGAATGGTTCTTGTTATGGGGCCTTCCTACACTATTGCTTGGGGTGTTTTTCAAATTCATTTTGAAGAGCAGGAACTCAAGGCTTGGCCCATCATTATTCGCCATGCCTCTCTCTTGTCACCTGCCTTCTATATCTCTGTGCCCCCTCAGTAATCCAATATAATGGTTCTTTTGCCTCCTATTTATCTTTTCTCTCTTCTTTCTTTGTCTCTTTGAATGTCTTTTTGCTTAATGACAAAAAGGGGGAGAAAATAAAATATTCTGAAATACATTCCTTTAATTAATCAAATTGAAGAATTCAGATAGCAAATTTATTTAAAATTCATTTCAGTACTGTACATTTTTATGTTATGTTTTGTCATCACCAAAAAGGGGGAGATTGATGATCAGTCCATCCCCATATATATTTTTATTTATTATACATAATTTTGGTGATTAACAAAATCTTAACAAATATTTTCTAACAATCTTTTGCGAAGTTCATCCATAAGAAATAATCCAAGCAAAATCTGTAAGTTATTCTCACACACTGTTATTTAAAGTTTAGAGCATGTATATCTTCTATGTACACATCAATTTCATAAGTGAAACAACGATTCGGTTATCGGTTTCTTAAGAGAAACAATGATTTTGGTCTCACATCGATTTCATAAGTGAACCAACGATAGGTCATCGGTTTCTTAAGAGAAACAACGATTTCGGTCTCACATCGATTTTATAAGTGAAACAACGAATTTGGTCTCACATCGATTTCATAAGTTAAACAACGATTTTGTCGCTGTACCGATTTGTTAAGCAAAACAACGATTTGGTCTCTATAACGATTCGCTAAGTGAAACAACGATTTGGTCATTGTAACGATTTGTTAAGTGAAACAACGATTTGATCGCTATAACGATTTGCTTTCACTTAAACAACGATTTGCTCAAACAACGATTTGCTTCTACTTGAAGAACGATTTGCTCATACAACGATTTCACAAGTAGAACAACGATTTCATTAACACAACGATTTCATTATCATTAACAATGATTTCACATTATATTCATGAATCACATCGATTTCATTTCACAATGAATGTCGTTTATGCATATATCATCGATTTTATGATAACATCAACTCTCTTCACAACGATTATGTTTTGAATGAATTATCATACATTTTCATTGTTACTATCTTTCCAGATAAATTTGAAAATGTCCATTCCTTATATTCAAATATATTTTCAAAACTCTGTGGAGTTCAAGAATTCCCGCGTATATCTTTATATCTTGCACCACGTAACATTTATTGTGACTGATCACTTCTCTGCATGTCACATATCTGTGTGCCTTCTATACCTGTATTTATATTGCAAACACCTTTAGGGTGATAGAATGGGATTTCTATTTTGATGTATATCCTAATAGCATGTCTTCTAACGTTGACTGACAGCATAGAGAAAGTCTAGCTGTCTGTGCCTTGGTATTTATTACGTGCAGGTCTTTGCTAGTACCTGATCTCACAACATTGGACAACCTGAAGAGAAAGATATCTGGATAAATCTTCTCCTTGCGTATGAGTCGTCCAGAGCATTAAATGTCTAAAGACTTACCTATTCCACACTTCGGACCATGCAGTCTAACGTACTTCAAACTTAGAGACAACAGACACTTCAACGAACACCTCAACATATATATTTTTCAAGAGAAGATATATAGAAAACTGATGACTCCATGAAGCATATACGACATGAATACACATTCTCAAGAACAAAGAAACATCAGAAAAGAGAGATCTTCTAAGCTTCATTCCGCCAACCTTTAGCTCTCAGCTCTCTATCTTCCATTTGATTAATCTTTGGAGAGCTTTTGTAGTTCTGAGAGATTTTTCTTATTGAAAATAGTTGTCTCTCAGACATTGCCTCAGATCAAGCAATCTATTGTAAGCTTGGTCTAGGGGTCTTTCAATTTCTACACATTCTTTGTGTGTATTCCTCTTTGTGTGTGAAGAGAAGATCTGTTGGAAATAGGTGGTGATTATTCCCTTCAATGAGGAAGGAAGACCTGTGTATCAGGTGGTGTTTTGATCCTCTTCGAAGTTAGAAGAGAAGGCCAGCTGTGACTGGATGTGTAAGGTCCTTAAGGGGGACATTACCCTTGGTTAGTGAAATCCCAAGTCGTTGCTTGGGGACTGGACGTAGAACTCGTTGGGATAGGAGGGCCGAACCAGGATAAAAATCTCCTATTGTTGTGTGATTGTTTATGTGCTTGTTTGTCTTCACTCTTACTGACACTAACTATCGATCTTAGTGTTTTCTGTTAAGCATTTTTATTAACAGGTTTTATTCTAAGAAGAATTTTAGCAATCCATTCACCCCCCCTCTGGGCTTGCTAGCTGGGCAACACAAAGATCCTAATGTATGTTCTTTCTTGACCATTCTACCCTTGATGCAATCGGTGAGGTCGGTCGCATCCTCTAGTTGCTGTGCCTTCTTGACCATCTCGGCATAAGTCTGGATGTCGAGTGGTGTGAGTTGGGTGATATATGCGGGCTTGATCTCGTTGAGAAAGAGTTTTGCCTTCATTCTCTCGGTGCTGACAAGGTGATTGGCATATCGTGCCAACCTGGAGAATTGAGCTTCATACTCGGTGACAGAGAGGTTCCTTTGCTTTAGTGCAGCATTTTCGGAGGCCTTCCTTTCTTGAACTCTTTCAGAAAAGTATTTGGAGTTGAAGTGCTCCTTGAATTCGTCCCATGTGAACTAAGCATCAGCCATGGTTGCTAGCAGTAGTTTGTCCCCATCCACGCATTTCTGCCTCGTTGGGATCAGTGGTCCCTCTGAAACGAGGCGGGTTTAGGTTGCGGAAATTCCTATGCAGATCTCCAGCTCCACGGTTGCCGCCGCCTTCAGTAGCTTGAAGTAGTGCTCGCGTGAGCTCCTGAATGGTTTGCTGCATGTCACAGAGTTGAGCACGCTCCGCTGCCATGGTTCTAAGTTCCTTCAAAAGAAAGTTTAATGTAATTCAGGTTGCACTAAGTTTATGTGTGTGTGAGTTTATTTTAACTTATTGCCCATGGTTGTACCCATCTCTTACATAGGTATGGATTTAGACTCTTAATCGAGGAAGGTTAAACCTAGATCATCCTATACTTAAGAATAACCTAGGCTCTAATACCACAAAATTGTAACTCCCCGACGCAGAATATCGGAGTTGTAGTACAATTAAATAAATAGTATTGAATGAGTAAATAAACATCAAACCATTGCACAATTGGAATAAAGTCAAATGAAATCCAACTTCATTAATAGTTCATCAACCAACTATTACCTTCACTAATCAGAGCCAAAACTAGGGCTAATAGTACTTTATTCAAATCCAAACTATTGCATACTGACTGACTATTGACTAGCTAACTACTAAAAGCACGGGTTGTCGAAATGTGTGGTCACTCTTGCTCCTCCTCATTTCCTTCCTCGTGAGTGTGGTAGTCTCCATCAGACTCACCTGAGACACATGAAGTAAATAGCACAGGATGAGCGATAAATGCCCAGTAGGACTTAATATCTCATATAAACAACCATGCTTTAAGTGATTAATGTCTTATAAGGCAGGATAACTAAAGAGAGTGATCAAGTATAGTCAAGAGGATAACGTCGCATGACAACGATAGAATAATATCACTTTTCAAGAGAAAATAGCGTAACAAATATGATAACGGATTGGCAATGTAACGAAATAGCACGTAAAGTTACACAATAGTGTACTAGTAACGATAGCACTTGCATTGATAGCACTTGATTTGATTGCACTTGGATTGATTGTCATAGATTTAATCTTGATAGTATAAATAGCACTGGATGTATGCCGACATCCTGATCATTTTAACTCCCATGGGCAAATAGCACTTTTCGGGCTCACCTCCCAGGACTAGATCGGGCCCTATTGCCTGGCATTAATTATGTTTTTATCTTAGACAATCAATTGTATGGCCAAATAGAGTACCAAGAAGAGATGAGAGTGTAGATAGAATATGAACATATGAGAGTATAGAGATAGTAGATGAGAGTAGGGACATAATCATAAAAACAAGGATAAACAAGCGATAGTAACAGTTGCACAGCACTAGGTCGTGTGCCGGCAGTCCGATAGAAGTCACAACCGCCCAGTAGCCGTGCCATGAACACAGGCCAGAGATTCAACATGATCCCAAGGTAAGAAAGAAACACACTAAGGCCGTTGGATCATATTGATCCCTAGGGTGTAAAAGGGTTTTGATGGTACAACCTGCTCGTCGGCAATGGACATCCGCCAAAGCCAAGGAGACTTATGGAGGTGTTGACAAGGAGTCCCTGGTCCTGTCAGGAGTATTCCCAATGGAGAGGTGGTCCAAGCCAAGATAGAAGTGTGTAATGAAACGTTGTCCGTCTTGCCTCGAGTGCTCGAAGGCAGAGGGACGCGATAACGGTATACAAAGCATGCAAATAAAATGAAGACAAGTTTATTGAAATAATAGGGAGATTTAGTGAATAATTACACTTAATTACCATATATATTATGAGTAATTTAATAATGTTTCATGGCAAACAATTAATGTTTAGTGTGTGTGCATGTGTAAGATAATCATGAGAGTAAGAATAATCATGCACATAGCTTTTATTTAATGTATTTCATATAAATATTACCCAATATTAATAAACAGATCATTACTGTTCATAACAATGCCAATTAATGGTTTAACAGTAATGAATTGGCATGATTTATGGGGGTTTACATGAAAAATTAAGGTTCTGGCCGAAACAGTGAAATCGCGACGGGGGTACCAGTCGCATTTCAAATCACGACGGTCGGTTCTGTCGCATTCTCATGAACTGGGTCAGGCAATCGATTGCGGCTGAAATTGCGACAGGGTAGTCGGTCATGATTCAAGCAGTTGGTCTGGAATGCGACGTGTCAGTCTATCGCGTTCAGGCCAACCAGTAACATGGGGCGAAGGATGCGACGGGTCGGGCCGTCGCGTTCATGACGCGGCGATCCACCCTGTCGTGACCTTATAAGATCGCGAAGGGTCGGGCCGTCCCATTCTCAGAAGGCTGGCCGAAGCCCAAAAGGGGATCAGCCGACTTTTAGGTCTCGGTCCAACCTCCCATGGCTTGATATAGGGCCATTCTGATAGCCCACGAATGCGTCGTTAAACACGTGACTAATAATCTTAAATAATCGGCCTACACTAAATATTTTAACAGTAGTTAAGTGGTGAGAGCCGAGTCGAATCCACGGAGAAAAAGAGTTTAGAATTGAAAACCTTAGATTTTTATTTAAGAAAATAATATGGTGATATTAAAATTAAGTTGCACAAAATAAATTTAAACTACATGAAATAGATAGAGAGAGAGATAAAGAGTGGATTAAAGACCATGGGACAAGATTTAAAACTACAACTCATTAAATAGATAAAAAAGATCAACAACGTGCTGTCTAAGTTAACAATTACAATAAAGAAACATTAGAAATAGAGAGAGAAGGAGAAAAAACGAGAGAGAGAAAATAAGAGAGAGAGAGAGGAGAGAGAATGCGTGAGAGAGAGAAGAGAAGAGAGAGAAGAGAGAAAAGAGAGAGGAGAGAGATGAGAGAAATGCGAGAGAGAGGAGAGAGGAGAGAGGAGAGAGAGGGTGAGAGAGAGGAGAGAGAGCACTGAGAGAGATGAGAGAGAAGAGAGAAACGTGAGAGAGAGAAGCGAGAGAGAGACGAGAGGAGAGAGAGGGCGGCGATAGAGGAGGAGAGAGAGGAGAGAGGCGAGTGAGATGAAAGAGAGAGAGCGCGAGAGAGGAGGGAGAGGCGGTTGCCTCCTCTACGTGCATGCTTTGGGCGTGTGGAGGGTGCGGCGAGGAGGCGCGGGGTGGCCTGGCGGCGTGCACGCGGGCGCGGGCGGCAGGTGGGCGCTGGCGGGTGCCTGCGCGGGCAGGCTGCTGCGGACATGCACAGGCGGGGCCGGTGGCTTGCTGCTGCTGCTTCTGCGTGCCGAAGAGAGAGACCGGGCCAGAGAGAGATAGGAGAAGAGGAAGAAGAGAAGAGAGGGGGCCAGGAGAGATCACAAGAGAGGAAGAAGAAGAGAAGAGGAGGAAGGGCTCCGCAAAAGAGAAAGAGAGAGAGAGAGAAAAAATAGGAAAAAGAATTAAAACTGGGGGAGAGTTTATAAAGTGGTAGAGAAAGAGAGGAAGGGGGAGAGAGGAAAGGAAAGAGATTTTTAGAAAATAGGAGAGAAGATTTTTAAAAGTGAGAAAATGTTTTTTTTTTTTAAAAGATAGAGGGGAATATTTTAATAGAATCTCTCTTTTATTCTCTCTTGCTTCACTCCAATCCATTAGCCCATTAAGCACTTCATAGAATGACCCATTAATCTGCAAATACAACATAAAATTGAATTTAATCAATTATCGTCCATGATAATAGAAATCTTATGAATTTATCAAGTGTTAGTCATTGAAATGGCATGATTATTCATGATAATTATGATATTATCACATCCCCCAACTTACTCATTGCTAGTCCTTTAGCAATGCACACAGGTGAATAATCGGGACTAACAGGAACTCAAAACATCATTTTCCATGTCAAGAAGTAGAGAGGAGACTGATCAACACTAAATATTTCTAGTTCTAGTAGCATGTGTCAAAGATAATCATGCAATTCATGTTATTAGACAGTTCCTCAAGATACAATTGAAATTATCATTTCCTTCATGAATGCACTTATGATCAACAAACATTACTAAGATAGTGCATGAGCTTTTGACCCATTACTTGGAGATGATATCAACTCTACACTCTTAAAATCCAATCCTCGAATTACAGGTAGCTTTCACTCTGCCTTTTTATTTTCATCATTCATCATCATTTTTTTTTCTCCTTTGAATATCCTTTCACTGTTTGACGCGAACTTCAACACTTCATGAGGTGCCGAAGCCCGGTTACTAAGCTAGGGATTTCCTTCTTCATTTTGTCATTTTTTTTCATAACTTGTAGGCAGGTAGCTTTTTCCCCACGATTAGTTTTCTATAAGAGTGTAGAATGTCAATCTTCAACATGAGTATTAGGTAAAACTCTCATCACCCTCATGAATTACACTTATTCATCATGTAATTCATGTGTGTAGAAAATTTCAAATGTAGTTTGAGAAAAATGCTAAGAACATAACTACAAAATTCATCCTCCAACGTACCACTAGCACAAGTATATACTTAGAGTAAAATCATTCTAGAATGAAGTGTTCTTTCCATGAAAAATGATATATGAAGTATAATGTTTGGGATGTTTAGCAGGATTTTAAAATTTGAAAGATTTCCCTCCCCCAACATGAATGACATTGTCCTCAATGGCATAAAAGTAATGAACATAGAATAAAGCCAATGTAAGTTAAGGAAGGAGAGATGCAACCTGATGATCACATGAGGATGGTTGCACACTAGCTTTATCAAAGGTAATGGGCCTTCAAAAACCTAGAACACAATAGAAACGAAGAAATAAGTTAAATATCCTAAAAATATTGGGTTGCCTCCCAATAAGCGCTAAGTTTAACGTCTTCAGCCAGACACCATGAAGCTCCATAACCAACGAGTTGCATTAAGAATGAGCCACCATGTGATCTTATCCTCCTTTAAGTGCCAGCTCTTGTACCATTGGAGGAAAAGACTGGATCTATACATACGTGAGCCAACCTGTTGCCAAAGAGAGTCAGAAAATGATAGAGGAAGAATCATGTCTTCAATTATACAATATTCCTCTACACACTTAAGGTCTTTATATGTATTGAACACTTCAATTCAGACCTTACTTTTTTCCAAATTCTTTTCTTCAACCTTGATTTTAGGATTCATATTCATATTGTTGAGGTGAGAAAGGGTTTGGGTATGATGGATCCTTGGAGATTCCACCATATGCCTAGTGTCAAGGAGACCATAATTGTTGGGAATTGGATGTGTATGCTCTTTAACACAAAGATTTTCATCAAGTCCAAGTGGATTTGACCAGTTGGCTAATTGCATAATGTTCAAATTGACTTTAGCTTTGCCAATGTCAAGGATGGGTGTTAGATCCACATCATCCCCTAAATCATGAAAGTCCCCATACTGCCAGGCAAAATTTTCAACTCTTCCCCTATCTAAGTAGAATGGTTTATGACTTGACTCCATTCCATCTCCACACTCTTCTTTTCTTCATCCCCTCCTTGGGTTAAGTTCACATTAGACCTAGGAAGGGCAAGAAATAAAGGTTTATCACCATCTAGCTAGTCCACTTCCTCTTGTTCTCCCTCCAACTTGAGTTCAACTAACTCCCTAGAGTATTCTTCACAGGTGACATCATGGCTGGGCTCTTCTTAGCAGTCAAATTCAAGTTGGGTAAAATTCATGGATTGATTTGTAATACTACCCATCTCCTCTTGATCTGACTTAAAATTACACTCAGTTTGCCAAGTGGACATGTCCATAGTCACATTAGGCTGTGAAGTTTCAAGTGAAAGTTGTGGGTCAAATTGCTGATCAAAATCATGATATTGATTTTCATAATTGTCAATTGATTGAGTTGGTAATTGAATATTTTGCCTCTTTCTGATTTCTATCAATTGATCAATTAGAAGGTCAGTTTTGGTAAAAGATTTTTCCAATTCTTGTTGTTGGTGAGCGAAGGTTTGCTCAAAGACTTGTTGAGCATCACAGATCTTTTATATAGATTGCCCAAATTGATCATCAAATAGGCCTGATTGTGGGGGAGAAGTATAACTGGAATGTGGATCTGCATGTTGTCCCCCATCATAGCCTTGATCATGAATATTATTTTGAAATTGGACCCAAGGATGAAAGTTGTTGTTAGGAGGACTTTGGGCTTGGGCCACAATCGGTTGATCGCTCTGTATCAAATGTGGCATTATCTCTCCAAGTGGTTGAAAAGGTGTACCTTTTGGAGCATTTGATAAACATACATGCAAATCAGTACTAAAGAATCCTTCATTGAACCATGAGATGATTTCAGCACCAAGAAAGGGTCCTTGAATTTCCCCTTGTGGATCTTGGTAAAGCAAACCCAATTCGGTAGGAGGGACATATTGTTCATCTTTTGAGTAAGAAGTGGAGGTGGAGGGCCTTTGAAAATATTGTGTTTCTCCTTGGGTGAAAGATGGCCCATTATGGAACAAATTAGTATGGTGGGCCTGATCTTGGGTAAAAGATGAGAGTTGGGCCACCCCAGGGGATGTACTTTCATAGTGGGCTGACAAGAAATGTGTATTTTCAAAGTAGGCTGGGCCACGTTGAATGAGAGATGAAAATTGGTTCGGGCCATGGCCTATATAATGTGCTGGGTTGGCCCACATATGATTGTGAATGAGAAAGATAAGACTTTTTTTTTTCTTTTTGTTAATTTTTTTAATTTTTTAATTTTTTGTTTTAGGTAGAGACAAATAAGTTGCAAACAATTAACCTAATTGACCTAGGGATATGGGATCTAAAAGTAAGCTTTCTCACAAAGTGACTTAGACCCAACCTAAGTCCACTAACATTTATGTCCACTGGCCAGGTAAGAGGTGGGGTAGTGGGAGGCTCCCCCTACTTTCATAGGGACCTAATTAGAGAACCACTTTCCCGCTTAGGCATTTGCCACTTAACCTCTAGCCTTAGACACCAGTTTTCAAAACTTGATAGTGGGCCTAGGTGGACCAAAATCTCAGTGTGAACCTTAGGTTCAATGTCTACTACCTTTTATTAAAAGCTGGGAATGCAAAAAGATGCAGGAGAATCGTGGTTTGTGGGCCAAAGAAGGGTGATCAAATCCCCACCTTATCTTGTTAAGGAAATTGCCCTTAAATTATTTTAGAAAAGATGTGCACACCACAAAATCAAGCAAGGGGTTCTATGCAAGCATGGCAATGCATGATCATGCTTTCAAGAAAGTTAAGATTCTCACCTTGCCTCCAGCAATCTTCGACAAGAAAGGAAACTTTTCAAAAAAGAAACTTACCTAAAGATGAAAGTCTAAATGATGCATGCCCTAAAGATGGAAAGTTTCTAATCTTGACATGACATCCTTTATTGGATTCAAGTGATTGATTTTTTTTTTGATTTTTTAATGAATTATCTAAACATGGTAACTAAAAAAAAGTAAACTCAATCAAGAGGGTTTTAAGGGTACTTACCTCTAACGCAATCTCTCGTTCTTTTGGAAAGTAAAAGAAATAGAAAGAGTGAGAGAGAGAAGGAAACTCACCTCACTTACCTTTTTTCTGATTTTTTTGTGTGTGCAATTTTCGGATTTGTTTTCCAAAACAGTCCCTTTTACTTACAGATCTCCCTTTTAGTGACAGATTTTTGACAGATTCTTCAATTTTGCAATTTTCAGGATTTTTGATTTTTTATTTGATACCTACAAAAAGAAAGAAAATGTTAGCCTGAATATATACAAAAAAAACAAAGATTATCAAAACTAAAAATCTAATTCCCCAGCAACGGCGCCAAAAATTGATAGCCCACGAATGCGTCGTTAAACACGTGACTAACAATCTCAAATAATCGGCCTACACTGAATATTTTAACAGTAGTTAAGTGGTGAGAGCCGAGTCGAATTCACGGAGAAAAAGAGTTTAGAATTGAAAACCTTAGATTTTTATTTAAGAAAATAATATGGTGATATTAAAATTAAGTTGCACGAAATAAATTTAAACTACATGAAATAGATAGAGAGAGAGATAAAGAGTGGATTAAAGACCATGTGACAAGATTTAAAACTACAACTCATTAAATAGATAAAAAAGATCAACAACGTGCTGTCTAAGTTAACAATTACAATAAAGAAACATTAGAAATAGAGATAGAAGGAGAAAGAACGAGAGAGAGAAAATAAGAGAGAGAGAGGAGAGAGAGCGCGTGAGAGAGAGAAGAGAAGAGAGAGAAGAGAGAAAAGAGAGAGGAGAGAGATGAGAGAAACGCGAGAGAGAGGAGAGAGGAGAGAGAGGACGAGAGAGAGGAGAGAGAGCGCTGAGAGAGATGAGAGAGAAGAGAGAAACGTGAGAGAGAGAAGCGAGAGAGAGGCGAGAGGAGAGAGAGGGCGGCGACAGAGGAGGAGAGAGAGGAGAGAGGCGAGAGAGATGAAAGAGAGAGAGCACGAGAGAGAGGAGGGAGAGGCGGTTGCCTCCTCTACGTGCATGCAAAAGCATGCACGTGGAGGAGGGGGAGGCGGAGCGCGGCGGGGGCGCGTGGAGGGTGCGGAGAGGAGGCGCGGGGTGGCCTGGCGGCATGCACGCGGGCGGCAGGTGGGCGCTGGCGGGGCTTGCGCGGGCAGGCTACTGCGGGCATGCACAGGCGGGGCCGGTGGCTTGCTGCTGCTGCTTCTGCGTGTCGAAGAGAGAGATCGGGCCAGAGAGAGATAAGAGAAGAGGAAGAAGAGAAGACAGGGGCCAGGAGAGATCACAGGAGAGGAAGAAGAAGAGAAGAGGAGGAAGGGCTCCGCAAAAGAGAAAGAGAGAGAGAGAAAAAAATAGGAAAAAGAATTAAAACTGGGGGAGAGTTTATAAAGTGGTAGAGAAAGAGAGGAAGGGGGAGAGAGGAAAGGAAAGAGAGATTTTTAGAAAATAGGGGAGAAGATTTTTAAAAGTGAGAAAATATTTTTTTTTAAAAAGATAGAGGTTAATATTTTAATAGAATCTCTCTTTTATTCTCTCATGCTTCACTCCAATCCATTAGCCCATTAAGCACTTCATAGAATGGCCCATTAACCTGTAAATATAACATAAAATTTAATTTAATCAATTATCGTCCATGATAATAGAAATCTTATGAATTTATCAAGTGTTAGTCATTGAAATGGCATGATTATTCATGATAATTATGATATTATCACATTCCAAAATCCATATAAAATTGCATGCATGATAAAAAATTATGAAACCAATTTTAAACGAAAATAGACAAGCAGATGTATCAACATATGCGAGTAATTAGAAAATAGGCATGGAATGGACATGCTTTAATTAGGTTACATTTCGGTGACCTAAAACATGCACAGTGTTGGAAATCGATTTAATTTGCAAAGGATACATGATGAAAATTGGGAAAAATAGGATCATTTGAATCCTTACATCATGCAGTACATATGATAAAATTTTCAAGGCTTGAGATCAAGTGTACACATGGATTGAAGGCAAATAAGAGGGTTCGGATACATGAACATGAGATGGATTGGAGCACGAAATACTCCTACATGGCACAACGATAATTGGGGAAAACATAGGGCTTTGATAGAGGGGATCAAGGGCTACCTATGGTCAAACTTAATTGATTTGTGCTTTAGAGATTGCTTACCTTTTCACGCTGTAAAGATCCTAGGGTTTAAGACGAAGAAGGTGGTGAAATCCTCCTTACTTCAAGCCTCTTCTCCTTGCTCTCCTCGTCCAAAGCCTTCTTCCCTCGTTCTCCAATGCTCTAGAAACGTTCTAAGGGTTGGTAGAGACGAATTGGGGGGTGTATTAGCTTGATTGAGAGTCCAACACATCTCAAACTGTTCCTTCTCCTCTTAGCTACAAAATTTCCATGTATATCTCTATTTTTCTAGTATTTATCCACCTAAATAGCTAAGGGAGAGTTCTAATTTCATGGCCAAGGGGTTAGGATGAGATTAGGACTCCTTTTTAGGATAAATATGGGTTAATTAGTAATTATCTTATCCCTTTTCTAAGTTTCACTATTTTTGATACGAATTTAGCTTAATTATCTCCCATCCAAGGATGGGCTCTTGGCTTTTTGGCCAATTAATCCATGTATGATCATTTGTTTAACCCATTTCCTAATTTAGTTTAACGTGTTTTAATTTATTCCCCTTTTTCTTTTAATAAATCTTATTTTAATTTCTAATTTAATATTATTTATGGAAATTAAAAATTTAGATTTGCTACATACATTACCTATCTTACTTTATTGCTATAAACAAATTTAATGTTGATGTAATCCTATAGTAAAAATATTGATGTAACATAGCTTTTCAGGAATCCAAATTAATGCTCTCTCTTCCCCCCATAAATTTGCTGTCCTTGTTTAGGTGCCACATTCATATTCATCGAACTACTTATCATAAAAGTATTAACTAAAAATAACTACTCCAAATTAACAATTAGGACGAGGACAAGGCAATAGAATACCAACATATCTTTTTTCTTTGGACAATGAGGGAGCTTGGAGCTCCATTTCATTAGATAGAAACTACCACATAGACCGTAGTATAGGAGGAAGGTCTTGATCTAGACATAATTGCAAAGATGTGTACATGACAAAAAAAATAAGCATCCTCAAGAGACGGGAAGGAAAGAAAAACACTAGAACAAAGAGTGCACATGCAAACCAAACTGTAATATCCCCCTCTTCTTGGTCAACCACCTTCTGTTGAAGGTCGCGATGCTTCGGGTCGTCGCCTTTTGAAGGCGACAAGGCGGCTGTCGCATTCTTGTTGTGAACGGGACATGCATGTTGTCGTGTTCAGCCTCTGACCGCAGCATGTGCTTTTGTTGTCTTGCTGTTAGGACAGACCGACCAAGTGTCAACCCCTGACAACGTGAAGGCGACATGTCAGGTGTTGCACTTAGGTTGTTAGGTTTACGAGCTTAACACATGGCAGTTCTGGTGGTCAGGTCTGACCAGGGCTTTGAGATAGCGACAGGTTGGCCGTCGCGTTGAGTTAAGTGAATGCGACACTCAATTCTGAGGCTTAAAAGTGCACAGGCCGCAGAACTCTTCTTCTTCTTCCCCAATTCGATTGCTCCTCTTCTCCACCGACCCCCTCTGTGCTGTCTTCGCCATGTGGAGTGTTTGAGGGAGAGTGTGAGGTAAGGGAGTGCTTATGTAGGGTGTTTTGCCCCTTGAGAGGTGTTGGTGTGCTTGGTGGTTTATCCTTTCCGGTGTGGTGATCTTCTCAGCGTGCTCTCCTTGTGGTGGTGACGTTCTTCTCCGACTTGTAGGAGGTTGTGGCTTGCTCGTGGATGGTGTTCCCGTGGAGCTTGGAGTGAGGAGGAGGGGTGCATGCCTACGAGAAGACCCCATTGGGGTGGTTCTTCATTTTGAGGTAGGGACTCCTTTGCCTTCCCCCTAGTTCTATCATGCTAGGGTCCAATCCCCTTCTCCAAGCCTTAGAAACTCATGCTAAGGTGTATATGTGTGATTGTGGTTCCTATGGAATGCATGTTTGGCTTGGTGGTGCTTGAATGGGTGTTTGGGTGATGAGGGTTTCCATGCTTGCATGTGAGGTATTTGAGTGTAGATGCATTTCCTTGGCATGCATGGGTGTGTATGAGGGTGGTTTGAACCCTATCTACATGTTTAAATCATTCTCCATGCTTCCCACCCCTTATATTATTCGGATTTGTGGTGCATGGTATTGAAGGGAAGCTATCGGGTGTGTGAGTCTGTGGTCGTGACACGTTTGGTGTCGCGACCCAGATCGCAACAGCCCGATACGTCGCCTTTTGGTGGAGAAAGCGACGCCCACCCTGTCGCGTTTTGGTCGCGACAGGGTGGCTGTCGCCTTCTTACCTATTTTGACCATGTGTTGAGGGAGGTCTTAGGTGGTCACCTGGACCTCTGTCTGTGGTCTCAAGAATACTCTTGTCGTGACCGGATCACGATAGGTTCGATGTCGCCTTCTGACCAAGGTCGCGACAAGCATGGTGCCGCCTTTAGGTGGCGACAGGTCTTGCATCGGCTTGTCAGACAGAGAATGGCTTGGCGACCTGTTCGGAGTTTTTCTTCTGCTGCGACTCTGTTTCTCAGCACATGTGCTGTCTCCTAGCACGGTCCTACTCTAGGCTTTCGCCCGGTGCTAGGCACCTGAGGGCTTGTCGGTTGAGAGGTTGTTACCGTTACCTGAACACCTGGTCCCTGCACGCTTGTTTGAGGGAGTTCTCCAGGCAGCGGGCAAGCTCGAGTCTACAGACTCTGGTAGCAGAGGGGAAAACGGTGGGGATAGTGGCGTAGAGTCATATGTAGAGCTCTTTTAGCCGAGTCTGGGATGTCGAGGTGGTTTGGTGCTCTTCTAGCGCAGATAAGCTAGTCCTTTTCTCACTGCCTCTCTCTACGTGGTTCTGGAACCATTTAGAGGGGCCAGGCGTGGGACTGTACTCCGGCCAGACAACGGCAGTTGTGGTTACTTGTAGTTCCGCGTCTCACTCCGACGGGAGGTGCTAGACATTGACTGGTGGTTAAGGGTAAGGCGCGTGGCACATCTGACCATTTTGACTAGTGTAGTTGTTAGTGGCTAGTGTCTCTATCCAGGTAGTTGTTCACTATCTATGTTTGAAGCCTTGGGTTCTTCACAGTGCCTTGGTTTACATGTGTTTTTGGACCCGACGTTTAGCTTAGACAGGTGACTGTGTAGTTACTTTATGCTTCTGCACTTACTCTGTTAGTAGAATAGATTTATTTGCTTAAATTCAGTTATGCATATCTTTATATATTATGTTGTTAGAACCAATGTGAGATTGGCAGTCCCTACTAAGCTTCTTCGTGAAGCTCATTCCCTTCTTTACAAGTGAGACTTCACAACAGTGCCACCCGCGGCGGACTGAGGTGACTGGGCTGTAGTAGATGCCCTCGCTGAGCAGTACCCCCTTCTAGTTAGTACTTCACCCTCAGGGTATGCCCCTAAGGGATCTGTTATTCCCTTTCTTTCGGCTCTTGTACTTTGCTTACTTTTGATCTGTACTAGACTTGTACACTGTGTTGGACGCTTTTCCTTCACTTTTTGGTACTTTTAGTGTTGTAGTTGTTACTTTCTCCCATTACATATCTTGTTAGACTCGTCTGTTAGCCCTTCCGGGTCTTCGGGCCCGTTGGCGGCGGCTCTGATAGTCAGATTCTCAGTGGAAGCTGGGGGTCCGGGTGTCGGGGTCGTTACACAAACTATAGGATCAAACAACATCGAGCGGAGAATAACCGAGGAGAGAGCCAGCTCTAGAGGAGGAGGGCTGTAGAACCTTTAAGCAATAAATGAACGGAGATGACTCCGACAATGCACAAACCAAAGAGGTGTGCAGAATAGCCTTATATGCAACAACCCAAGAATGCGATACTGGGCACCCTCCAAGTACTCGGCCCTTGGACCACCACTGTAGCACCCCAAAAATTTTAGTAATTAAAAATGATTGATAAATAGAAAATATGGCCATTTAATAATCTAAAACTAGTTAAACACATATGCATCATTGTCGCATGTGTAAAAATGCATCTTCAAATTTCATAAAAATCATAGTTAGCCTTTAAATAATAATCTTCAATGAACTATGAAGAAATTTAGGCCAATAAAATTCTTTTGAACCAAGTTTAATAATTTTTGTGACTTATTATAGAAATTAAGGAATAAGTCGGAAACTCATCATCACATGTAACTAACACATGTGAAATAAATGTTTGAGGTATAATCATAATTATTGGGATCAATAGGAAGCTAAATACATGAAATTAATATTTAAAATTCGTGATAACCCAATAACCACTATTAAAGTGGGTTAATTAAGCATAAAAGTGTGTCAAATGGGTCATGGTCTGAGTTTAAACCCTAGCCCAATTAGGGAGCACGAATTTGATTCCACTTACCCTATTAATTGGGGTGGGATTAGAAGGAAATAGACATAGAAAGGAGCCCTAATCATGGTAGGACTCCTACCCTTAAGATTAGGAAACATAAACTCATTTTCGCACAACCCTACCCTTATAAACACATCATAAACCCTCCATGGCCGCCCCCAACCTTCTCCCAACCTTGCTAGACGTGGGTGGATTGGATAGGCACACGAAGAGGAGCTCTAGAGCAATGATTTGGGTGTTCTTCATAAAAAAACGTGGTTCTTCATCCCCATTGTAAGAGATCATCAAAAGGTAGGTAATCTTCGGCCAAATTCTAATTAAACTTGTTCATAAGTACCACTCCATGTCCTAAGCATGTTAGAAAAGTTTTCTCCAATTTATATCATGCATATGAATCGAATTAAAGTCCCAAAGTTTCAGTTTTCGTGTTCATACGAGTTACATGTTCTTGGTATTGTATCTCTTAAACCCCTTACCTAAAATTCATGAAACTTTGACTGAAGATTCTTTAACATGTTAGGAAGGATCCCCATCTATTTTCCCCAATTTTTATGGATTGGTTTAATAGTATTAAATGTTTTCCAAGCATACTGTAAATTAGGGCTTTTTTCTCATAAAACGGAAACGTGCGCATCCCTAGGTCAAATGTATTAAAATAAAATATTTAGGGACCTTCTAAAACTTGTTTGGATCAAGTTTAATGTTAAGAGTTTCTCCAAAATCGAATTGCAAATGTGTTTTACAAAGCCAACAAAGAAATCATGTTTTCTGCAAAAATCTAGTCTTGGTTTGGGCACACAGCGCCCTCACCTGCTGTAGACCCAGCCCGGCGCAACGCACCACCTGTCTTCTTGAATTTTAAAAATTTCGTCAGAATTCTCTCTTGGCGCACTGCGCCTCCACTTGGCAATACCCCTTGCTCCGACATATTGCACCAACCTGAACCTTCTTCCCTATCTGGCGCAGCGGACCGAGTCCTTTCATTGGCTTTTGTTATTTATTTTATACTTTTCTCTATCTTTTGCACAGAAACCCCTGACTTTTATTTATTATTTGAAATAGGTCAACCTGTAGTGTTTTAAAACCTTGAATAAATCTGATTAAGTCTGATTTAATTTGATTAAACCTAATTAAGTCTTATTAAACTTGATTAACCCTTGTTTAAGTATGATTAAGATAGATTAAAATTATTTAATGTCTTATTAAGCTTGATTAAGTGTTATTAAGTCCTAACTAAGTCTAATTAAGCTTCATTAAGCATGAATAAGTACTAATTAAGTTTAATTAAGCTTTATTAAGTTTGATTAAGTCCTAATTAACTCTAATTAAGTCTTGTTAATCCCTAATTAACCTTGATTAAGTTCAATTAAGCATGATTAAGCTTGATTAAGTTCTATTAAGTTTTATTAAGCACAATTTTCATACTTTCGGTAATATAAAATTTGTTTAACCCATTTGTAAAGACGTTAATAACTTGAAATCTTATTCTAATATTCTTAATGATATGATCATGTCTATGTTACCATATGATTGATCTTATTCATCATCTTATGCTCAATTTATGGTTAAAATGATAACTTAAACTTGAATAAAAATTGGCTTGGTGATTATGGCATGTAGAAAACCTTACCTTAACCATCTATGGCTTTTAATTTATTCTTTTTTTTTGACAAGTGAGAGTATTTATATTACCAAGAGAAGTACAGAGAAAACAACCATAGAAGGTACATCCACCCATCCCCTGTACGCAGACAGGTAAGGTGGCCACAGACTACCCATACCGACTCCCATAACCCAAGTTAAAGACAATAGGAAATAGAACAAGTGGGTTAAACACAAGGGAGAACACCAACCTACAACCAAACGATCTCCAAACCAGAGGCAAATGATATGCTCGGATGAACAAAATAGTACCCAAAGTGAAGAGAGCAGCAAGTCTTGACTATCAACCACTCCAGAGAAGAACAACTGCATCACACAAGCGCAGTAGATGGTACGCTCGGAAGACGCACTCACGAACATGATGTGTGGATGAAGCCTCGATCATGAGCAGAAACCTTTAAAACCCTGACAATGAGGGGATAAGAAGGACTGGTAGAGGAGCTTGGGACTTTGATGCTTCTTGCAACTACCACTGATCCGAGCCTCAAGGATGCGCCAAGAAGAGTCACTGCCGGACCTTCAGACGAAACCACCTGGCAGACCAGAGAAAGGATCCTCTGACGAAGGGGAAAGCCCTAAATCGCCGGAGCCAAAACCTCCTTCGGAGAAGGAGAAACCAAAACCTTACCACCGGAGGGGAGGAGGGGGAACAACGAGGGTTGGATAATCTCCTCTCCGCCAAATAGAGACCTAAAGGGATAGGAAACACAGCTTGAGACGAATGGGGAAAAAAACCTTGAACTGTCGATAGTGTCGGAGAAGAAGCCCTCCACGGAGACGGTTCCACTGCAACGGTGGCGGGGCGGGGGGAGGACTCTACACGAGCAAAAATAGTGGCGACGCTGGAAGCAGAGACGAGGACGGAGACGGAGGGGAGGGGGTTGAGCCCCCTCCCCTACGGGGAGACGAAGAAACGGGGCAAGCCCTAACAATCCCAGAGCTTCTCTCTCTAGAAAAGTCTAGAGAAGCTATGTTACTTATAGGCTTTTAATTTATTCTACTTGTTACATAATCGCCCTACTTTATTTGGACTTTCTTGATTTTAAACTTGTCTTATTAGTTACTTCCCATGTTTGTCATAATTCTCTTGCTATTCTATGTCACGTTTGATTTGGTAAGTTTTCGATACATGTTACACTTGTACATTTGCACAAGTTAGACAACCCCTTCTTGACAAATTGGAACCTCTCTGTTGGACATTCCGTTATGGCAGACTAGGAACCTTTTTGTTAAGACCTCCGTAAGTCTCCATACTCCGTGGATTCTCTCATGGAGACCGAGCTGGTTGTACCATTGAAGTTCCCTAGAGATAGTGTGCACTTTTCTTTCTCATCTTACTGTCTCGGCAATAGTCCAAATTGAATGACAAAGACATTAATTCATTGTTCAACTTAAATAATGCCTGATTACTCTCTTGACGATCGTGATCTTAAATCCTTGTCCTTGACATGATAGTCTTGAACTTTCTTGACTAGTCCATCCTTATTGTCACATCTTCTTGTGATACAATCTTGAAATGCATTCTAATGATATGAATAAGATTTGAGTCGTGGACTCAAAACACATTCTTGTTACCTATAAGTCGATGGGCTCATTGGAACATATGCCATTATTGCGCAATACGAACCTGATTAAGGGCCCGTATCTGGTCCTAGAGATTCTAGAAAAGTCTTGTTACCTATGGGTGTGATTGTCGGATTCACCCCCGACAAAGTCATGTTTACCCCAAGGTGTTGATTGCTCAGTTTCCCAAAGATGTTCGTTACCCTAGAAGTTGATTGTTAGGCTGATCCCCTAACAAAGTCGTGTTGCCTAGCGTGGTGCGAAATCATGATTGGTGCTTGGTGCAACATCCTCCTATTTGTGGGCCTCTTGTGGTCAGCCACCTTCTGTTGAAGGTCACGACGCATCGGGCCGTCGCCTTCTGAAGGCGACGAGGTGTCTATCGCGTTCTGGTTGTGAACGCGATAGGCATGTTGTCGCGTTCATCCCTCTGACTGCAGCATGCAGTTTGTCGTTTTGCTGTCAGGACAGTTAGGACAAGTGTCAACCCCCGACAACAGGAAGACGATTGGTCAGATGTCGCGTTCTGGTTGTCAGGTCTGCGAGGTTGACACGTGGCATTTCCGTTGGTTAGGTTTGACCAGGACTTGAGATAGCGATAGGTTGGACGTCGCGTTCACTAAGTGAACACGACCAAGCTGTCGCGTTCTCAACTCCGAGGCTTAAATGGATACAGGCCGCAGAACACCCCCTTTTACTTCCCCATTTTCACCTGTGTTTCTCCTCTCTGACCCCTCTCTATGTTCCTTCCTCCATGGGGAGAGTGTGAGGGCTTAGGATGAGGTGTGGGGGCTTGTGTAGGGTGCTTTGCCCTTGTGTTGGTGTTGGGGTTCTCCTTCCCTATGTGGTGCTTCTCCAACGTGGTGTGGCTTTCTCTCTTCGTGGTGGTGACCACCTCTTCGGTGTGTTGGACGATCCTTGCTCATGGGCGGCGTGAGCGTGGACCGAGGAGGAGGTGGCCATGCACACGAGAAGACCCCAACGGGTTGGCTCTTCATTTTGAGGTAGGGTTGCCTTAACCTTCACCTAAGTCTATCATGGTGGGGCTCCAATCCCCTTTCTCTAAGCCTAGAAATCTTGCTAGGGTGTGCATGTGTGAAATGGTGTCTCCATGGAATGCTTTCATGCTTTGATTCATGCTAGGAATGGGGTGTGGTTATTGAAGGTTTCATGCTTGCTTGTAAGGTTATTTGAGTGTAGCATCATCCTCCTTGCATGCATGGGGGTTTATGAGGGTGATTTAGGCCCTATTTACCTATGTATATCGTTACCCATGCGCCCCTCCCCTTGGTTTGTTCGGATTCATGGTGCATGGCACAGAAGGTGAGCTCTCAGGTGTGTAAGTCTTTGGTCACGACATGCTTGGTGTTGCAACCTAGATCGTGACAGCCCGAATTGTCACCTTCTTGTGTGAGGAAGCGACGCCCACCCTGTTGCATTCTGGTCACGACAGGGTGGCTGTCGCCATCTCATCAGGTTTTCACCATGGGTTGTGGAGGCCTCAAGTAGTCACATGGGCCTCTATCTGAGGTTGCAACAATGCCCTTTGTTGTGATTGGATAACAGTTGGTACTTCATCGCCTTCTGACCCAGGTTACGACAGACAGGGCGTTGCCTTTAGGTGGCGACAGCCTATGTGTCGCCTTCTCAGACAGAGAAGGGACTTGGCGACCTGTTCGGAGTTTTCCTTCCACTGTGACTCTGTTTTCTTGGCACCGGTGCTATTTCCTAGCATGGTCCTACTCTAGTCTTTCGCCTGGTGCTAGGCACTTAAGGGCTTGTCCGCGAGACAAGTTGTTACCGTTACCTGGACCCTTGGTCGCCGCGTGCCTGTTTAAGGGAGTTCTCTGAGCTGCGGGCGATCTCGAGTCATGGACTCTTGTAGCAGAGGGGAAAATGGTGGGGACAATGGCGTAGAGTCGTTTGTAGAGCTCTCTTAGTTGAGTCTAGGACACCGTGGTGGTTTAGTGCACTTCTGGTGCAGATTAGCTAGTCCTTTTCTCACTGCCTCACTCTACGTGGTTCCGGAACCATTTAGAGGGGCCAGGCGTGGGACCGTAGTCCGACCATACTACGGCAGTTGTGGTTACTCTATTTCCGCGTCTCACTCTGACAAGAGGTGCTAGACATGGACTGTCGGTTGAGGGTAAGGCGCGTAGCACACCTGACCGGTTGACTAGTGTAGTTGTTCTATAGCTAGTGGCTTTGTCCAGGCAGTTGTTTACTGTCTGCGTTACAGCCTTGGGTTTTCCCAGTGCCGTGGTTCACATAGGTTTTTGGTCCCGACTCTTAGCTTAGACCGTAGACCGTGTAGTTCTTATGCTTCCGCACTTTACTCTATCAGTATGATAGATTTACTGCTTTAATTAATTATTTATACATATAGATCTATTATGCTATTAGAACCAGTGGGAGATTGGTAGTCCCTATTGGGCTTCTTCGTGAAGGTCATTCCCTCTTTTACAAGTGAGACTTCACAGCAGCACGTTCCACGGCGGGCTGAGGAGGTGGTGCCGTAGTAGATGGTGTCTTCCGTGAGCAGTGTTCCCCAGATTTATGTACTTCACCCTTGGGGTATACCCCTAAGGGACCTATTATCCCCTTTACTTCTGCACTTGTACTTTGTTTACTTTAGGACTGCTGTACTAGACGTGTACTCTGTGTTGGACTCTTTCCTTCACTTTTTGGTACTGTTCAGTCTATTTTGTTGTTACTTACCTCCGTTAAATATCTTGTTAGACTGGTCCGTTAGCCCTTCCCGGTTTTCGGGCCCGTGGGCGGGTTTGCCGATGGTCGGGTCCTTGGTGGGAGCCGGGGGTCCGGGCATTGGGGCCGTTACAATGGTATCAGAGCGAGGGGTCTATCAAGACTTGTAATAGAAATAAGTAATGACATAAAGTCCCTTAAGAAGTACAAGTAACACTGCTAGCCGTCAGATTATTATATGTTAACCTGAATGTTAGTCTGTGTCACAGGACATGCCTCCACGTAGATGCAGGCAGGTTCGAGAGCTGATGGAGCATGACGACACTGAGCCGAACGAGTCAGTTGCAGCTGAGCATATGCCGGTTGATGCTCTGCCTCAGCAGTCTGAGCAGCCTGGTGTTCCGTTGCAGCAGGGAGCGCGGTAGCAGCAGCAGTGGTTTCCACCCCCGTCCCCACCAAACGTCATGGAGCAGTGGTGGAGAGCTATGTTCCAGGCCCCCTGGTAGTACCAGCAGTATCAGAAGATGCCGTAGGTGGTTACCAGTTTGCAGAGATGGCAACAAAGGAGCAGTCATCACCGACCCCGCAGGCAGCACCGACCCAGCTAGTGGTACTGCAGCAGACTCCAGTTGCAGCGGTAGCACCTGAGGACCGCACGGCGCTTGTGGAGAGGTTCCTTCATCTTCGGCCTCTGATGTTCTATGTGACTATGATCTAGATAAGGTAGAGAGTTGGGTCCATGAGCTGAGCGCACCTTCGAGACCATGGATTGTGCAGATCATAATCAGGTCAAACTTGCAGTATATCAACTAAAGGGGTTAGCCCACGAGTGGTGGAGGACCATGAGGCAGACCAATTTTTACGGTAGGAGGCTACACCAGATTTCCTGGGAGTTGTTCATAGAGACCTTTCACGGCGAGTACTTCCCCGACTACGCTTGCCGTGAGAGGAGGGACCAGTTCCACGAGCTGACACAGGGAGATTTGACTGTGGCGCAGTACCACCCAAAGATTTGTGCAGCTTCCTCAACACGTCTCCCACGTGGCCATAGTGGGTAGGCTTGTACTGAGCGGTTCTTTAGTGGGCTACGCACGGAGTTAAGGTGGGCCATAGTTGGTCACCTCTATGACATCTTGGGGTTGGCAGTGGCAAGGGCTACTGCCTTAGAGAGGGAGTGTTGGTTCCAGCCATAGTAGGGTGGAGGCTCGGTGAGGTCTACCCCATACTAGCGCCCTTCGGGTAGTCGAGGGAGTGTGTCTTCTTCTTCTACGGGGACAGGCAGTGCTGGCCCGACCTTGAAATTTAAGAAGTTGTTCTCTCGAGGGGGTAGGCGGCGTTACCAGTAGTCATAGAAGTCACGTCGTCAGCAAGAGCAACCTGTAGTTGAGTCTGTATAGCAGGGAGTAGAACAGAGCCAGTAGGGCACATGTTATTTTCATTGTGGGCAGCAGGGTTACTTCAGGCGGGACTGTCTGTTGAGGCAGGGGCAGAAGTAGTTGGCACCGACTCAGTACACCCAGTAGGCACCTTAGGCACAATACCCTCCATCCCAGTAGGCGCAGCGTCAGCAGCAACACCAGGGCCAGTTCCAGTAGCCGCAGTAGCAGCAGGGCCAGTTCCAGGAGCCGCAGCAACACCAACAGCAGCCTCAGCGAGGACGTGGTCGCAGTCGGGTGATGAACATCGCCAGAGAGGAGGCGGAGGCCTCTAATCTGGTCGTTGGTACGGTTTCTATCCTTGGTAGAGTTGCTCGTGTTTTGATTGATCTGGGTACCACATACTGTTTTGCTTCAGAGGAGTTTTTAGTTCTTTGACTGAGCTTGCTCTGGAGTGGGCATGTGACCTAGCTGTTGAGCTTCTGATGGGTGACTACGTGCGTACTCTGGGTTATCTAGAGGGTGTCACCGTCAAGGTATAGGGCCACCTTCTACCAGCCAGATTGTTTGCCTTGTAGCTCCACGACTTTGATGCCATCCTTGGCATGGACTGGTTGGAGGCACACTCTGCGCTAGTGGATTGTTAGAGGAAGACCATGTGGTTTGAGATACCTGGAGCACCTATGCTTTGCTTCTGTAGAGCTCGGCGTCTTATTCGAGATGGTTGTATTGCTTTCCTTGCTTCTGTGAGTTTCTCGAATTCTGGTGAGCTATCTGTTTCAGATGTGCCTGTTGTTTGTGAGTTTGCTGACGTGTTTTCGGAGGATCTACCTAGTTTGCCGCTAGAGAGGGAGGTAGATTTATCTATTGAGTTGCTTTCGGGGACGATGCCTATGTCCAAGGCACCGTACCAAATGGTGCCGACGGAGCTGCGGGAGTTGAAGCGCCAACTCGATGAGTTACTTGAGTTGGGCTTCATTTGTCCGAGCCATTCACCGTGGGGAGCGTCTATCTTGTTGGTGAGGAAGAAGGATGGCAGCCTTAGGATATGCATCGATTATCGACAGCTGAATCAGGTAACAGTGAAGAACAAGTATCTGTTGCCCAAGATTGATGATTTGTTAGACTAGTTGCAGTCAGCATCAGTGTTCACAAAGATTGACTTGAGGTCGGGCTACTACCAGTTGAGGATCCGCGAGTCAGATATTGCTAGATCAGCCTTCCGTACCCGCTACGGCCACTTTGAGTTTGTTGTGATGCCTTTTGGGCTCATGAATGCACTGACAGCCTTCATGGAGTTGATGCATAGCGTGTTTCGAGACCACCTAGACTGGTTCGTGGTGGTGTTCGTCGATGACATGCTGGTGTACTCAGCGACGGCAGAGGAGCAAGAGGTTCATTTGAGGCTAGTGTTGCAGGCATTGAGGAGTCACGAACTTTATGTCAAATTTAACAAATTTGAGTTTTGACTAAAAGAGGTGCATTTCCTTGGTCACGTGGTTTTTGGTGCAGGTGTGGCAGTGGATCCCGCCAAGATTGAGGCCGTGGTTTCGTGGGGCCAACCCACTACAGTTGCAAAGGTTCGCAATTTTCTGGGACTGGCAGGCTACTACAGGAGGTTCATGCAGGATTTTTCCAGAGTTGCTGAGCCGTTGACCAGGTGAGAGACCAGGTTCATGTGGATAGCAGAGTGCGAGCAGAGTTTTCAGGAGCTGAAGAGCTGGCTGACTTCAGCTCCGATCCTTGTTGTACCTTTCGGTAGCGGCGGCTTTGTTGTCTACATTGACACTTTAGGGACTGGTCTTGGTGCCGTTTTGATGCAGCACGGGCGGGTAGTTGCTTACGCTTCTCGTTAGCTGAAGAAGCATGAGCAGCACTACCCGACACACGACTTGCAGCTTGTAGTGGTCCTGTTTGCCTTGAGGTTTTGGAGACATTACTTGTATGGCGAGGTGTTCGAGGTGTTCACAGATCACCAGAGCATACAATATGTCTTCACGTAGAGAGATCTGAACCTAAGGCAGCACAGGTGGGTTGAGTACTTGAAGGACTACGACTTTACTCTTTCCTATCACCCTTGAAAGGCTAATGTCATAGCGGACGCTTTGAGCAGGAGATCCCACTTGAGTTCTTTGTTGGTTAGACACTGGAGACTCCTAGAGGACGCTACTCGGGCAGTGTTCACCCCGTTGAGTCTCTGGGAGAGAGCAGTGTTGACCAGCATGATAGTTCATCCAGTGATATATCAGCAGGTGATCAAGGCACAGAGTGCATATGCGGTTTTGGCAGACATGTTGTAGATGCTAGAAGTCGAGCTAGACGAGGACAGCGAGGTCAGGTTTAGAGGCAGGCTCTACGTTCCGGAGGACGTCAGGCAGGAGCTGTTGGCTGAGATGCACAGATCGAGATACTCTGTTCATCATGGTTCCACCAAGATGTACCATGTTTTGAGGGGACTCTTTTGGTGGCCTGGGATGAAGAGAGACATTGCTGAGTTCGTTTTGCGTTGCCTTACCTGTGAGCAAGTGAAGGCAGAGCACCAGCGCCCTGGTGGTGAGTTGCAATCGCTACCCATTCCCATGTGGAAGTGGGAGCACGTCACCATGGACTTTGTTTCTAGCTTACCTTGTACTTCGCAGGCGCATGAAAATGTTTGGGTGATCGTCGACCAACCGACGAAGACAGCTCATTTCTTGCCAATCAGAGCAGCGTGATCAGTGGACAGACTTGCTAGGCTGTTTGTGGACAGAGTGGTGCCTTTGCACGGGACTTTGGTATCTATCGTCTCAAATAGAGATCTGAGGTTCACCTCTCGTTTCTGACGCAGTTTTCAGAGGGCACATGGAAACGAGTTGAGGCTAAGTTCAGCCTATCACCCATAGATAGATGGGTAGTTAGAGAGGACTATATAGACCCTCGAGGACATGTTGAGAGCGTGTTGAGGACACCGTTGCATTGGCACGAGGTTGGTGAGAGGCAGCTACTGGGTCCAGAGTTGGTGCAGCAGTGTGCAGACATCGTGAGGTGGATCAGACAGAGACTGCAGACAGCACAAAGCAGACAGAAGAGCTACGCGGACGTTCGCAGGAGGCCACTTCAGTTCGAGGCAGGTGACAATGTGTTTCTTCGAATCTCGCCCACCATGGGCGTTCTCAGGTTTGGGAAGAGGGGCAAGCTCAGCCCGAGATTTGTTGGCCCCTTTCCCATCCGGGAGTGGATTGGCGAGATCGCTTATAGGTTAGCTCTTTTGTCTGAGTTGGCAGGTGTTTACGACAACTTCCACGTTTCGCAGCTAAGGAGGTACATGCCAGATCCGTCGCACGTGTTGGACTACTCATAGTGAGAGGTCGCTCCAGATCTGTCAGTGCCAGAGCACCCAGTTAGTGTCGTGGACCGCAGAGTGCAGTAGCTGTGCAGGAGGCAGATCTCTCTCGTCAAGGTAGTTTGGGAGAATCGCGTCGGTGGCGATGCCACGTGGGAGCATGAGGACGAGATGCGGGAGCATTTTCCTTACTTGTTTGAGTGACTGGTATGTTTGCTTGACTTCCTTTCCTAGGTTTCGCCCTTAATTTCGAAGACAAAATTGTTTTTTTTGTTGGTTAGATTGTAACATCCTCCTCTCTTGTGGGCCTCTTGTGGTAAGCTACCTTCTGTTGAAGGTCGTGACGCATCAGGCCGTCTCCTTCTGAAGACGATGAGGTGTCTGTCGCGTTCTGGTTGTGAACGCGATAGGCATGTTGTCGCGTTCATCCCTCTGACCGCAACATGCAGTTTGTCGTTTTACTATCAAGACAGTTGGGACAAGTGTCAACCCCTAACAACAAAAAGGTGACAGGTCAGATGTCGCGTTCTGGGTGTCAGGTCTGCGAAGGATGACACATGGCGTTTCCATTGGTTGAAAGATGGCATTTCCATTGGTCAAGTTTGACCAGAACTTGAGATAGTGATAGGTTGGACGTCATGTTCACTAAGTGAACGCGACAGGTCTCAACTCAGAGGCTTAAATGGACACAGGCCGAAGAACACCCCCTTTTTCTTCCCCATTTTCACTTGTGTTTCTCCTCTCCGACCCCTCTCTGTGTTCCTTCATTCATGGGGAGAGTGTGAGAGCTTGGGGTGAGATGTGGGGGCTTGTGTAGGGTGCTTTGCCCTTATGATGGTGTTGGGGTTCTCCTTCCCTATTTGGTGCTTCTTCGATGTGGTGTGGCTCTCTCTCTTCATGGTGGTGACTACCTCTTCGGCGTGTAGGACGATCCTTGCTCATGGACGGCGTGAGCGTGGAGCTTGGAGCGAGGAGGAGGTGGCCATGCACACGAGAAGACCCCAACGGGTTGGATCTTGATTTTGAGGTAGGTATGCCTTAACCTTCCCCTAGTTCTATCATGGAAGGACTCCAATCCCCTTTCTATTAGCCTAGAAATCATGCTAGGGTGTGCATGTGTGAAATGGTGTCTTCATGGAATGCATTCATGCTTTGATTCATGCTTGGAATGGGGTGTGGTTATTGAGTGTTTCATGCTTGCTTGTGAGGTTATTTGAGTGTAGCTTCATCCTCCTTGCATGCATGGGGGTTTATGAGGGTGATTTAGGCCCTATTGACTTGTTTATATCGTTACCCATGCTCCCATTCCCTTGGTTTGTTCGGATTCCTGGTGCATGGCACAGAAGGTGAGCTCTCGGGTGTGTAAATTTGTGGTCGCGACACGCTTGGTGTTGCGACCCAGATCGCGATACCCCGATATGTCGCCTTCTTGTGTGAGGAAGCGACGCCCACCCTGTCGCATTCTGGTCGCGACAGGGTGGCTGTCGCTTTCTCATCTGGTTTTCACCGTGGGTTGTAGGAGGCCTCAGGTGGTCACCTGGGCCTCTATCTGAGGTTGCGACAATGCCCTTGTTGTGACCGGATAGCGGAAGGTACTATGTCGCCTTCTGACCCAGGTCGCAACCGACAGGGTGTCACCTTCAGGTGGCGACAGCCTATGCATCTCCATGTCAGAAAATGAAGGGACTTGGCGACCTGGAAGCCGTGAACATCGCATTCTCGACTGCCTTTTGCTCAAAGAAAATGAAAAGATGCCTGCTGGACAGAAGAAGCCAGGCATACTGTAAGCTTTACAGGAAGTAGAAACCACTGAAGAGGGTGGAGTTGTGGAAGGTACACTACCAGTCTTTTCTCAATCAGCGTTTGTTTTGTTTGATATTGGCGGTACACATTCGTTCATATCACAAGCATTTGCTGATACCTTAACTGTTAAACCTGCATCCATGAGTTTTGAATTACCTGTCACTACATCACTGGGGGAGAAAGCTCAATTGAACAAATATTTTCCATTAGCTGATGTAAAGATTGGAGAACTAAATCTAAGAGCCGACTTGGTGTGTATGCCCATGGAAGGATATGATGTCATAGTGGGAGCAGATTGCCTATCTACGTATGGGGCGTGTGTTGATTGTAGAAGAGGGAAGATAACATTTAGTGAATTCCCTAAGTTGACCTTCATGGGACGTAGACACAAGAGACACTTATCTCTGGTCTCTACTATTCAGTCACAGAGCATGATTATGAAGGGATGTGCAACATTCCTTACTGCTATATTAATTGAAAAGAAAGCATCCAAGATATCAGACATACACATAGTGTAAGAATACTCCGAGGTTTTCCTCGATGCACTGCCAGGAATACCACCTGAACGAGATGTAAATTTCTTAATCGATCAAACTCTTGGAGTGGCACCGGTGTCATGTCAACCCTACAGAATGTCTCCCGCTGAATTGAAGGAGTAATTGATGGAGTTGCTCGAAAAAGGCTTTATCAGACCAAGTACTTCTCATTGGGGAGCACCCGTATTGTTTGTGATGAAGAAGGACGGATCTATGAGGTTGTACATTGACTACAACCAGTTGAATCAGCTGACTATCAAGAACGAATACCCTCTGCCTCGTGTCGATGAATTATTTGATCAAATATCAGGAGCCAAATATTTTTCTATGATTGACCTTAGATCGGGATATCATCATATGAAAATTAACGATGCGGATATTTACAAGACAACTTTCAGGAGCAGGTACGGACATTATGATTTTGTAGTTATGCCTTTTGGACTAACCAATGCTTCTGCAGCCTTCATACAATTAATGAAGAACATCTATCGGCCATACCTCGACAAATTCATCGTGGTGTTTATTAATGATATTCTCATATACTCCAAGACCAAGGAAGAGCATGAGGAGCATTTGAGGATCGCTCTACAGATCTTGCGCGACAACAAGCTCTACGCCAAATTGAGAAAGTGCGAGTTCTGGCTTGAGGAGGTGTCATTTCTAGGCCATGTCATATTCAAGGATGGAATCACTGTTGATCCTTCCAAGGTAGAAGTAGTACTTACCTGGGAAAGACCAACCAATGTCACTGAGATTAGAAGCTTTCTTGGACTCGCTTCCTATTACATACGGTTCATAAAAGACTTTTCCAACATAGTTGTACCTCTTACTCACCTTACGCGAAAAGAGAATCCCTATGTCCGGAGCAAGGAATGTGAAAAGAGCTTTCAGGCGTTGAAGAAATGCTTGACATCTGCACCTGTCCTCGCATTACTAGTATAGGGCGAAGGATTTTCAGTCTACACTAATGCATCTGGAATCAGTCTAGGCCGTGTTTTAATGTAGAATGAGAAAGTGATAGCCTATTCATCTAGACAACTGAAGCCTCATGAAGTGAATTATCCTGTCCATGACTTAGAACTAGCTGTAGTAGTATTTGCACTCAAAATCTGGAGGCATTATCTTTATGGAGAGCAATTCATTGTCTACTCCGATCACAAGAGTCTGAAGTATTTATTCTCGCAGAAGGAGCTCAATATGAGGCAAAGAAGATGGATAGAATATCTGAAGGACATCTATTTCAATATTCAATATCATCCTGGTAAAGGTAATGCTGTAGCAAACACACTTAGTAGGAAGCCTGTGGCATCCTTGTCTTGTTTAGTCATGGGTGAAATGCAGTTGTTAGAATAGTTCGCCAGTCTAGATCTAAATATTGAACAAATAAGTGATTAGGTGCTAGTTTCCAAGCTTAGGGCACAACCAGACATCTTTGTCGAGATCAGGGAACAATAGGCCAATGACCCATTTCTAGTACGAGTCAAGGGAACCCTAGTAGACCGACCAGATTTCTCCATCACGGAGGATGGGAGGTTGCTATTTCAAGGAAGGACATGTGTGCTTGACAACAAAGAGTTGATGAGAAAACTATTGGATGAAGTCCACAAGACTAAGTACACAATTCACTTAGGAGCAACCAAAATGTACCAAGACATGAAAAGGTCATTTTGGTGGCCAAACATGAAGCGTGAGGTGGTTGAGGATGCCATACATTGCCTCACAAGTCAATAGGTCAAGGCAAAGCATCGATGTCCTGCGGGTGTACTCAGACCCTTGGACATACATGAATGGAAGTGGGAGAGTATTGGCATGGACTTCATCATGGGTTTACCCCAAACTCGTGGTGGACTCAATACTTGACAAAATCCGGACACTTCTTAGCAATCAAAACTTCCTGGAGTGTTGATGTACTAGTGGCATTATATGTAAAGGAGACTGTGATATTACATGGAGTCCCTGTATCTATAGTCTTAGATCATGACCCTAGATTAACCTCTCGATTCTTGAAGGGACTTCAAACGACACTAGGCACCAAACTCCACATTAGTACAATATTCCACCCAAAGATAGATGGGCAAACAGAAAGAACAAATCAGCTTGTGGAAAACAAGCTACGAGCCTGTGCTATAGATTTTGAAGGGTACTAGAATGAACAACTGTCACGCCCCGCCAATTTAGCAACGGAATAAATTGGGGAGACGCGAGCAAAGTGCATGGTAGAGTAAATTGCACCACAGTTAAGTAATTCAGAGCATTTAATGAACAATAATTGGAGTAAACTCTTCATGTCACCAAGACTATTACAACCACTAATTCAGAGCCAATACATAGGGCTCAATGACATGACTACATTGGAACAGAAATCTAATACAATAACTACTAGACTCCATTGTACTAGGGTAACTTCATGATTTGACTCCAGGTCCCTCATCACTCTAGTCCTGTCATGTTGGTGTGTGTAACGTCATTATCAGACTTACTTGAGACACATTAACAAATAACGAAGGGTGAGTGATAATGCTCAGTAGGAATTAAATGTCATGAATCAAGCACGCTTTAAATAATTAATGCTTTAAAGAACAGAGTAACTAATGATAGAGAGAGTCACGTAAAGTCGAGAAATTAATAGCACAAGTAACATGGTTCAAATAGCATGTGAATCAAGTATAGCACAAGAATATGATCAAGTCACGATAGAAAGTGATAACTTACGATAGCGAGTAACGCCATTGTCAAGCAATAGCAAGTAACATGTATAGCAAGGAGAGTGAGAGAGTAGTTGGCCATATAGAGAGTAAATTACACTTTGATTGATTTTCATCAATCTAAATAGTATAGCACATTGATTAATTTTTGTCAACCGAGATAGTCTTGCACTTTGGTTATCCGTAGATAGCCGAGAGGGAGTATAGCACTTGTTTGTCAAAAGACAACAAGAGAATATAACACATTGTTTGTCAAAAGACAACGAGAGTGTAATGACCCAGATTTCCGTCCGGTGTCCTCGATGACTGGCCACTAACGCGTCCAGGTTGGGCGACGCGTTAGTGTCGCATCGTGGGTGTCCTCCGCGACAATCATCCTGTTGCGACATAGGTGTGAGTCGCGTTCCTGTCGCGCCCGGCTTGCCTGTTGCGTTCTTATCGCGACCAGTCAACGGGTCGCGATAGTGTTGTCGTGTTCCCCTGTGCGGTTATCTGATTCCTGTCAGAGTGGCAGGTGTGTCAGTACGGCCTGTCGCGTTGTCGCGGTGTCCTTGGGGGGCGCGTTCTTGTCACTGTCCGTTGACCCATCGCGTTAAGGTTCTTAATGTGACAGGGCGGTCCATCGCGTTCTGGGTGCTGAAGGCTAAAGGCCTTGCTCGGCTACCCCTTTCCCCTCTCTCTCCTCTTCTTCCCTTTCCCCTCTTCTCTGGTGATGGGGGAGTTCCCCTCCGACGATCCGGCCGTGGAGCGGCCGGCGGGCTCGTGCGGAGCGCCAGAGCAGCTTCATGGAGTGAGGAGGCAGTGGCCGTGCGTCTTGAAGGCCCTTCGTGGGTTCGGTTCTTCATAACCAGTAGGGATTGCTTGAACTCTTCTCGATCCGGGTGGATCGGGAGCTCTTCGTGCATTCTAGCTAGTTTAGATATCTTCCCATGCTCCCCTCCCCCGTGTGTGATGTGTTTGTAGCTCGTGGGTGGCCCCGGGATTGAGGATCCCGACAGTCTGCCTCTCTGCTGATGTCGCGATCTCTCGGCGCGTCGCGACACCAGAGGAGGCGTCGGCTCTGTCGGGCGCAACCTCATCGTGGCGCGGTTGGCGGTCGCGATAAGGGCGCTGTCGCGACGCATTTCTTGATCGCGACAGGGTTTGCTGTCGTAGCGCTTCGCCCGGTCGCAACAAGGTTGTCGCGGTGCCCTTCCTCATCGTGATGGTGTTGCGACGGCCTTGGGGGTCGTCACAGTACCTGTGTTGCCTTGGGTGCTTCCGTTGGCCTGGTTATGTGTCGACGTGTGCCCCAGGGCAGGCTTTGCCCTTAGGACCTTCTGGTAGGGAACGTGGCTAGTTGCCTCCCTGTGTTCAGTGACCGAAGGTGACACCTTCGTGGCCATGTCCTGGCAGTGGTTCCAGGAGGGTCGCGTCTGTCTAATAATCGACTGACTGGTGGTCAATCGATTATTAGTAGAGAGACGAGTTTCTATGCTGGCTAGTAGTGTTCCGAGGTTCTGGCTTTTTCATACGTGGTTGGTTGGCCATGCGTGCCTCTCACTTGCTGGGCTTGTCGTGGTTACAAGCCAGCGGTTCGGTGCGGTTTTGTTGTGCTACCCCGCCTGTTCGCCCGGTGCTAGGCACTTGAGAGCTTGTCTCTGGTCTGTGAGGTTGTTACTATTTCTTGGGACCCCCATCCTCGGGCGCCTTCGAGGGAGGTATCGGGGCGATAAGCGTACTCCAGTTGGCAGCCGACATGGCAGACTCTGGAGTTGAGGGGAAAACGGTAGTTTGGACAGCGACGTTGAGTCATTTGTAGAGCTCTGTTGGCTAGGCCTGGGACACCGAGGGCAGTTGGAGTTCTACCTGGTGCAGGTTAGCCAGTCCTTTCTCTCACTGCCTCGCTCTACGTTGGTTCCGGAGCTGCGTAGGGAGGTCAGGCGTGAGGCTGCAGCTTGGCCAGGCTACGGTGTTGCGTGTGTTGTGTGTTTTTGTGGTGGCTCTGTCTCACCCTTCCACGGGGGCGGAGGTAGGAGCTAGGCTAGCGAGCAGAGAATGCGGACTACGGGTCCCCCTCTTGGCTGCTAGCGGCGGTGGCTTGGTTACTGTTGTTGTGACGGCGTTTCCTCACAACGTTTCTAAGTGTTATCCGTTGCCCTAGCTTACACGGTGGTTATAGCCTGGCTGTGCCTAGTTTCCATGGGCGTTGTTGGTCCGGCCTTGTGCGGACCCGTGCTTCTGGTGGTTTCCGCTCGGTGTCCTCTTGGTACTATTGTCCCGTTCCTGGGTGCCAGTCCGTAGTGGTATCGGCATGTGTGGCTTCCCGACCTGGAGGTGTGTCCGAGGTCTGGGATGGTTCTGCTTGTAGGCCCTCGACCTTGTGGAGATATGAGGTGGCGGTGCTTACGGTGAGATGTTGTTCTCACTTGGTTGTTCCGTGGTCTCGATAGGAGTGCTGAGGGTTGCCTCCGCTCTATGCCCGACTCCGTTGGTTTCTGCGGGAGTCGTGTGTGTGGCCCGACCTCGGTTAGTGGTCGTGGCGTTGCACTGTTCTCTTCCACTTCTTAGGAGTACCCTGCTGTAGGTGTTCCTTGCTTTACAACTTTCTAGGGTAGGTTCCTATTTTCGGAGTTCCTGCTGCTCTGGTCGGTGAGGGACTGGTAATCCCTACTGGGCCTTGTTCGCGAGGCTCACCTCCCCTTACTTCCTTCAGCTAGGGGCTCGTCGTCGCAGGAGCTCAGTGTTGGACGGGTTGCAGAGGTGGCTGTGGCACCGTGTGTTGTCAACAGTAGTGAGAGCGAGCATTGTGAGCTCTTGTAGCCGAGTGAGCTGAGAGTTGTACTTTGCAAGTCCTCGGGGTATGCCCCTTAAGGACTACACCTTTCTTCTTGTACCTGTGCTTTTGCTTGGGACATGTTGTACAGACCTTTGTATATTGTACATATTGTTATAGTTGTTTAAATTCAGTACATATCTTACTAGACTAGTTCTTCTAACTCTTCCGAATCATCGGATCTGTGGGTGGCGACGCGACCCTCGGGACCCCTAGCGAGGGTCCAGGAGGTCGGGTCATTACAGAGAGAATATAGCACTTTTTTTTTATTGTCATAGATTAATCTTGATAGTATGGCACTTGGATGTAATGCCGACATCCTGATCATTTTAACTCCCGCGGGCAAATGGTACTTTTCGGGCGCTATCCCTAGGACAAGATCTGGCCCTATTGCGCTAGCATTGGTTATTTTGTTTATCTTTAGACAATCATTCAATGGCCAATAGAGAGAACCAATAAATAGATGAGAGTACGAGATGAATAGACAAGATAGTAGAGAGTGTGTGAATAGATGAGCGAGTAGAGTAATAGATGAGAACTAAGGGTCAATGCATATGAAACACCGAGTAACAACAATAGTAACAGTTGTACAACACGTGCGATTGGTGTTGGTAGTCAGGTGGAATTCACTAACTTCCACTGGCCATGTTATGCACAAGTCCAGAGGTCCGGCGTGATTCAAGATAAGAGAGAGAGAATCTAAGGCCGTTTGGATCTTACTGATCCCTAGAGGGTAACATAGGTGTTAGGATACAACTAGCTCGTAGGCCATGTGGGAATCTATGGACAGAGGAGACTTACGGAGGCCTTGAACAAGGATTCACTAGTCTGGCAGAAGGAGTATCCGATGGAGAGTTCGTCCAAGTCAAGAGAAAGTGTGTACATGGAAACAAGTGCCCGACGTTCTAGAGGAATTCTAGAATAGTGGAGCGTCGGTAACGATATTCCCAAAACATCGCAAGAAACGAAGACAAGTCTATTTAAAAATATGGCAATTTAATTATATAATTTATATAAATTACCAGATGTATTATGAGATATTTTCATGCCAAGTTAAGCCATATTGGAGGGTTCAAGTGTGTGCATGTGTAAAAGAAATCATATATAGAAAGAGGTCATGTGCATGTCTTTTAAATCACTCAATAGATATTCAATTTATAACAGGTGTATTTACTGCGTATATGACTTGTTAACAAGGGTATAGGCACTGTAGAAAGTTAGAGTATCATAAATCATGGGTTTTCATGCAAAAACCCCAGATCGCGACGTAACCTTGTAAGGGTCGTGACAGGGTCAGATCAGAACGTGATAGGGCCGTTCAAAGATCGCGATGGTGTGGCCTGTCGCGTTCAGAACGCGACAAGTACTGTGTCGCGACGGGCCTTGAGAACATGGCCTATCGGGCCATCACGTTCTCAGGTCCTGCGCCTGAGTCCAAGCGGGAAAAGGACAACACCTTGGATTACGGTCCAGGTTGCCCTATTTTGACACAGGTTTGTTCAGAAATTAAGAACTAATTGCACAATGGATGAAAAATTGCAAAATCACTTGAAAACTGATCTAGACATGTGCATGGGTACTTACAGTAAATAGGAATTTTAAAGCAAATATGGTTTTGATTGGTTTTGAACAAGATCAAGCATAAGTAACACAAAACATTGTACAGTGTAGGTAAACGATTTAATTCGAGCAACATACTGGATGGAAATTAGGGCTTTCAGGGGCAAAAGATGCCTAACGCCCATCAATATCTCCAGTTAAAATCTCATGGTCTGGGGTCGAGTACACATGGAGATCTAGATTTAAGTTGAGAGTTCGGGGCCATGATGTTTGCAGAACTTCAAAACTCAAGAAGAAAAGATTGGCTCGATGGAAAATTATAAAACAAGAGGGGTTTTGCTCCTGAGTATGGAACAATCCACAGACGAAATTATTTGATTTTTGCTCGTGAGAATGCCTACCATTGACTCGTTTGATCTTCTAGGGTTAGAACTTGAAGAGCACGGGTTGAAGCTTTGTCAAGCCTTCTCCCCACGAATTCCTCTACTCCTTGTCCTCCTCTCCTTGTCCAGCAAGCCCTAGCAACGTGTTAGGGCCGACCATGGAGAGTTGAGAGAGTATTTATGCTTATTGGGTTTCTATTTCCTAATAGAACTCTAATTCCTATTAAATTCTAATATTTCCTATTTCTATCCTCCTTCTAAGCTTTCCACTTCCTATTTGGGTTAGGTTGGGTTGCAAATTCATGCCTAGCCAATTTAGGTAGGGTTAGGAGTCCAATTCCAACCCATATTAACTATTTTAATGATTTAAGATCCTGTTTCTTTTTAGGAAATATTTAAGATACGAATTTATGGTATTTTTCTATTATTTCTCTTTTAATAATCCCTATTTTGGCCCAATAACTTTTACGTGATCTATTTAATAAAGCACATCACTTAATGGAATTTAATTTATGAAAATTTCCCCTTTTAATTAGGGAATAATAGAGTTACAAAATTTATTATATTTTTCTAACTTGAATTTATTCATGGGCTATGATAGGTCTATTGGTCTAATTCCGATAATGGGTCATCAACACATAACGTTGGAAGTCTCTTCGACATGTTCATTTAATTTTTGATCATGTTATATTTTCATGTTAACGATTTTCCGACTTAGTTTTCTAATTTGAATAATTAGTCATATTGTGACTTACACTTGGCTAATCGGATTTTTCGTTGCATTAATTTCTTCGTGGAACACTTAGGAATAATGTTTGGGGTTGGTTTATAATTCTTACGAATTTTTTGATGTGTTCTTGTACATACGATAATGGTACGTATGGTTTTTTATTATTTCGATATTATAGAAATTATTATCTGAAATTTTTAAGTACTAAATTTTCTGGGGTGCTATGACAATTGTCATTAATAGAATTCACATATAACAATAGCTACCAAGCCAGCATTAAGATGACACCATTTGAAGCATTTAGATGACACCATTTGTGCTGGAGTAAAGTGGGTGAACATTAATGGTTGGGACCTGATATGGTGGAGAATACTAGAAGAGATATACAAATCATCAGAGACAAGATTAAAATAGCTCAGTCTAGGAAAAAGAGCTATGCAGACAAAAGAAGAAGGGACTTAGAATTTCAAATAAGAGATCATGTACTACTGCAGGTATCCCCGACCAGCGGATTTCAAAGGTTTGGGATGAAAGGCAAGTTAAGGCCAAGATTCACGGGTCCATATGAAATCCTGGAAAGAGTTGGCGAAGTGGCATATCGTCTAGCATTACCTCCACAATTCTCAACCGTACACAATGTTTTCCATGTATCAAGCTGAGAAAGTATGTGTACGACTCATCACATGTAATAAGCTATGATGATATCGTCCTGCACAAAGATATGACCTACGAAGAGAAGTCTGTTAGAATATTGGATAAGAAGATCTAACAACATCAGAACCGACCCATACCCATGGTGAAAATACTATGGAACAATCATGGAGTCAAAGAAGCCACGTGGGAACCCGAAGCGACAATGAGACGGAACTGCCCAAATCTATCCAGTAAGTCATTCTTCCTCTTATGATCATATGAATTTGGGGACCAAATTCTTTTTAAAGAGGGGGAGTGTAACGTTTCGGGTTTTCTTCTCGGATCCTTGTCGGGTCTGGTGGAGTTCTGTCGGGTTGACGGCAGGGGTGCTGTCGTTTACCTGTGGTTGACGGCCAAGGGTTGGACGTTGACTGTGCGTTGACGTCATTAAGGTTGACGTTTAGCTGTTATGAACTTAACGGCTGTCGATCTGGACGTCGACTGTGAGGCGGTTCAGTAGGCGGCAAGGGATCTTGACGTCTACTGATCCGGCCTGTTCAAATAGGGCAGGCCGAGAGCAGGTTTTCTTTTTCTCCTTCCCTTCTCTCCTTATCTTCTTTGATTTCTGTCTCGTTCCACTTCTCCTGGTGATTTTCGGGGGTTCGTGGAAGGTCTTCGTTGCGTGTGGCGGCGGTAGTTCGGGCGGGAATCGCGGTGTTTCGGCGTATTTCGCGCGGATAGCTCGGGGGGTTCCGGCGCGTTTCGCGTCCATTGAAGGTTGTTCTTGGCGTTTAGAGGTAGGGACTTAACCCCTTTAACCCTCCCTGCTGGATTAGCATGCTAAATTGCAGTAGATTACATGTTAATTTCGTTTTAGGGTTTGGGTTGAGCATGTTGGGATTTTTGGGTGTTTTGCACAATCCATGTGATGGATTGTGGTTTTCCCGACTCCCAGCAATGTGTATGATTGTGAGGAAGAGTTTCCTCCCCTCCCTTTTGTGCCTGATTGGTGTTTTGGCCTGGATTTGATGATCTGGTGCCGTTAGGGTTGCTGAAGCTGATGATGTTAACGTCCACATCTGCTGACGTTAATATCATCAGGTTTGAGGTAAACGACAGGATCCATTGTCGTTGACTTCTTGTTGACGGGTGGCCGTTTACATCTTGCGTTGGCGGCAATCGATGTTGCCGTTAAGCTCTTGTGGTCCAGCATGCCTTTAACAGTGTTGTGGTGTCCGCCTGTTGACACAGTTCACCAGACATCTGAGTGTGGCTCTGTCTGAGTGTACTGGGGGGTTGACAGTGTTGAGACGTGACTGTGTTTCCGTCTGTTGTGCGCGTGTGGCGTTACCGCGTGCTGTTTTTGTTGTGTGACCTAGACGCGGGTGCGACTCCGTCTAGATGACTGGCGTGTGGGGGTCCTCCGCCGGTGAGCCAGGGCGTTGAGAGCGTCTCCGTTCTGTGCGTACTCCTTGTGGTGGTTTTGAGCCGGTCTCCGTGGAGCCCCTTCTCTACCGCTAGGTCGGGCGTAGGGGAAAACCGGTCGTGGACCAGACGTTAGAGAGAGCGTCTGTAGTGTGCACACGTGGCTGGGGTTGCGAGACTCTGTGGCGACGGGACGCCGAGCTACAGACCCTAGCTGAGTCCTACTTACTGTGTTGTGTGAGTGTGTGTTACTGAGCCGCGTGGTTTACAGTTTTAGTGCACTCCTGTTGGGGGAGCTGTGTAGTTGTCACTGGTTTCAGCTGTGTGCGAGGTGTATTTACTTTCTGTCTTTACTTACCGCACTTTAGTACTGTTTCCGGTGGGGTTGCGTTTCCCTGCTGGGTCTCTCTTTCGTGAGACTCACTCCCTTCCCTTTCAGGTGCGTCGTTGACTCCCGTTCCAGGCGAGTCGAGTCACTCTGGTGCGCGTGCGCTCTAGCTGCTGTGAGTAGTACTTTTTGTGTACTTTCGGTACTCTGTACCTGTTGAGGTCTCTGAGTTGTACATGTTATATTTCATATAGTGGAATGTTTATTGTACCTTGGTGTGTATCTTTTTATATATAGTCTTCTCGGACGTTCTTTTCTTACCCTTCCGAGCTTGTCTCGTGGGTTAGCGGGTCAGAATTTGGGTTACTGGTCGGGTACCGGTAATGCGGATTCTGGGTCGTTACAGCTGGTATCAGAGACTCTGACGTTGAGAGGACTGCTTTCCGGACCAGGTACGGGCACTTTGAGTTCTTAGTGATGCCGTTTGGGCTTACCAATGCACCAGCGGCCTTCATGGATCTGATGCACCGGGTGTTCCACCAGTTCTTGGACCAGTTTGTCGTAGTGTTTGTTGACGGCATCCTGGTGTACTCCGTGTCGGAGGAGGAGCACGCCGAGCACCTGAGGATCGTGTTACAGACGTTACGTGAGCACCAGTTGTATGCCAAACTTGGCATGTGTGAGTTTTGGCTACAGCAGGTTCACTTTTTGGGACACGTGATCTCAGGTGAGGGAGTTTCTGTGGATCCGGCGAAGGTCGAGGCAGTTTTGCAGTGGGAGAGCCCCAGATCTGTGTCAGAGGTGCGTAGTTTCCTTGGTTTGGCAGGTTACTACCGCAGGTTTGTGCGGGACTTTTCGCAGGTTGCAGCGCCCTTGACTCGGTTGACGAGGAAGGGAGTTCCGTTTGTGTGGTCGGACCAGTGTGAGCAGAGCTTCATAGAGTTGAAGCGGCTGCTTACGTCGGCGCCAGTTCTTGTGCTACCTTCAGATGAGGAGGGCTTTGAGGTTTGCACAGATGCTTCAGGTGTTGGTCTGGGAGCGGTCCTGATGCAGGAGGGCCGAGTGGTGGCTTATGCGTCTCGCCAGCTTAAGCCCCACGAGGTGAGTTACCCGACCCACGACCTAGAGCTAGCAGCTGTAGTGTTTGCATTGAGGCTGTGGCGTCACTACCTGTACGGAGTGAGGTTTGTGGTTCGTACCGACCATCAGAGTCTGAGATATGTGTTTTCTCAGCGGGATATGAATATGAGGCACCGTCGTTGGATGGAGTATCTGAAGGATTATGATTTCTGCATAGAGTATCAGCCTGGAAAGGCGAATGTAGTCGCAGATGCCTTGAGTAGGAAGGCACAGATGAGTCATCTGATGCTTCGAGAGTGGCAGTTGTGGCAGTCTGCAGCAGAGGGGTCCTTCAGAGTTTCTTCCAGTCGTCAGCGTTGTGTGCTGGGCAGTTTGTTGGCGGCTCCCGCCATAGTGAGGCAGATTGTTGAGGCACAGCAGGCGGATCCCGAGTTGTTTAGAGTGCTTCTCCTTCCAGAGGTTGAGCTTTGTGAGGACGGGACTGTTAGGTTCCGGGACAGACTCTACATTCCCTGTTGAGGAGTCTGTCAGGAGAGCAGTGTTGCAGGAGGCACATGGTTCCAGGTACTCAATTCATCCAGGGTCTACCAAGATGTACCACAGGTTGAGGCGACAGTTTTGGTGGCCTGGGATGAAGAGAGACATTGCGGCTTTTGTTGCGAGGTGTTTGGTGTGTCAGCAGGTGAAGGCCGAGCACCAGCGTCCAGGTGGACTTGTGCAGCCGTTAGAGATTCCAGTTTGGAAGTGGGACCATGTGACGACTGACTTTGTGTGTGGTTTGCCGAGGTCAGCTGGAGGTTTTGACAGCATTTGGGTTCTTGTGGACAGATTGACGAAGACTGCCAGATTCTTGCCTGTCAGGACTAGTTGGGGTGTGAGTAGGTTGGCTACATTGTACGTAGAGCAGATTGTTCCTTTGCACGGAGTGCCGATCTCTATTGTGTCAGATAGGGATCCTCGCTTCACTTCTGGGTTCTGGCGCAGTTTCCAGAGGGCTTTGGGGACAGAGTTGGCTTTCAGTTCCGCCTACCACCCTCAGTCAGACGGTCAGTCAGAGCGGACCATCCAGACTTTGGAGGACATGCTTAGAGCTTGTTGTCTGGAGTGGCAGGGGTCGTGGACAGCTCACTTGCCGTTGGTCGAGTTCGCACATAACAACAGCTATCACTCCAGTATCGGCATGGCACCTTACGAGGCCTTGTACGGACGACCGTGTCGCACTCCTCTTGACTGGTTCGAGGTTGGTGAGCGTGTTGTCACGGGACCAGAGTTGGTGCAGCAGGCAGTTGAGGTGGTGCAGCTGGTGAGGCAGAGGCTTGTGTCAGCGCAGAGTCGGCATAAGAGTTACGCAGATCAGCGTAGGCGACCGCTAGAGTTTGAGGTAGGGGACCAGGTGTTTGTTCGTGTGTCCCCTATGAAGGGGGTGATGAGGTTCGGTAGGCGTGGGAAGTTGAGTCCCCGCTTTATTGGGCCCTTCACCATTTCTGAGCGTGTCGGGGGTTTGGCGTACAGGCTTGAGCTTCCGTCAGAGTTGGCAACAGTTCACGACGTGTTTCACGTGTCGATGCTGCGGAGGTACCTTGCTGACGAGTCTCACGTTCTCCCGAGTACAGAGTGGTCAGAGGTGACTCCTGTGTTGTCAGTGCCAGAGTTTCCGTTGCACATTGGGGATCGCCGAGTTCAGAGGTTGAGAAACAAGGCTATCCCGTTGGTTCGTGTTGCGTGGCAGCGGCACTCAGGCGGTGAGTCGACGTGGGAGAGAGAGGACGAGATGCGCGAGCAGTTTCTGTTCCTCTTTGGTGAGTCTTCTTCCTTTGTTGTTTGAATTTCGGGGGAGAAATTCTCTAAGGGGGGAGGGCTGTAACGTTTCGGGTTTTCTTCTCGGATCCTTGTCGGGTCTGGTGGAGTTCTGTCGGGTTGACGGCAGGGGTGCTGTCGTTTACCTGTGGTTGACGGCCAAGGGTTGGACGTTGACTGTGCGTTGACGTCATTAAGGTTGACGTTTAGCTGTTATGAACTTAACGGCTGTCGATCTGGACGTCGACTGTGAGGCGGTTAAGTAGGCGGCAAGGGATCTTGACGTCTACTGATCCGGCCTGTTCAAATAGGGCAGGCCGAGAGCAGGTTTTCTTTTCTCCTTCCCTTCTCTCCTTATCTTCTTTGATTTCTGTCTCGTTCCACTTCTCCTGGTGATTTTCGGGGGTTCGTGGAAGGTCTTCATTGTGTGTGGCGGCGGTAGTTCGGGCGGGAATCGCGGCGTTTCGGCGTATTTCGCGCGGATAGCTCGGGGGGTTCCGACGCGTTTCGCGTCCATTGAAGGTTGTTCTTGGCGTTTAGAGGTAGGGACTTAACCCCTTTAACCCTCCCTGCTGGATTAGCATGCTAAATTGCAGTAGATTACATGTTAATTTCGTTTTAGGGTTTGGGTTGAGCATGTTGGGATTTTTGGGTGTTTTGCACAATCCAGGTGATGGATTGTGGTTTTCCCGACTCCCAGCAATGTGTATGATTGTGAGGAAGAGTTTCCTCCCCTCCCTTTTGTGCCTGATTGGTGTTTTGGCCTGGATTTGATGATCTGGTGCCGTTAGGGTTGCTGAAGCTGATGATGTTAACGTCCACATCTGCTGACGTTAATATCATCAGGTTTGAGGTAAACGACAGGATCCATTGTCGTTGACTTCTTGTTGACGGGTGGCCGTTTACATCTTGCGTTGGCGGCAATCGATGTTGCCGTTAAGCTCTTGTGGTCCAGCATGCCTTTAACAGTGTTGTGGTGTCCGCCTGTTGACACAGTTCACCAGACATCTGAGTGTGGCTCTGTTTGAGTGTACTGGGGGTTGACAGTGTTGATACTTGACTGTGTTTCCGTCTGTTGTGCGCGTGTGGCGTTACCGCGTGCTGTTTTTGTTGTGTGACCTAGATGCGGGTGCGACTCCGTCTAGATGACTGGCGTGTGGGGGTCCTCCGCCGGTGAGCCAGGGCGTTGAGAGCGTCTCCGTTCTGTGCGTACTCCTTGTGGTGGTTTTGAGCCGGTCTCCGTGGAGCCCCTTCTCTACCGCTAGGTCGGGCGTAGGGGAAAACCGGTCGTGGACCAGACGTTAGAGAGAGCGTCTGTAGTGTGCACACGTGGCTGGGGTTGCGAGACTCTGTGGCGACGGGACGCCGAGCTACAGACCCTAGCTGAGTCCTACTTACTGTGTTGTGTGAGTGTGTGTTACTGAGCCGCGTGGTTTACAGTTTTAGTGCACTCCTGTTGGGGGAGCTGTGTAGTTGTCACTGGTTTCAGCTGTGTGCGAGGTGTATTTACTTTCTGTCTTTACTTACCGCACTTTAGTACTGTTTCCGGTGGGGTTGCGTTTCCCTGCTGGGTCTCTCTTTCGTGAGACTCACTCCCTTCCCTTTGAGGTGCGTCGTCGACTCCCGTTCCAGGCGAGTCGAGTCACTTTGGTGCGCGTGCGCTCTAGCTGTTGTGAGTAGTACTTTTTGTGTACTTTCTATACTCTGTACCTGTTGAGGTCTCTGAGTTGTACATGTTATATTTCATATAGTGGAATGTTTATTGTACCTTGGTGTGTATCTTTTTATATATAGTCTTCTCGGACGTTCTTTTCTTACCCTTCCAAGCTTGTCTCGTGGGTTAGCGGGTCAGAATTCGGGTTACTGGTCGGGTACCGGTAATGCGGATTCTGGGTCGTTACAGGGAGGATGTAGTAACTCTGAATTTTAATTTCGATAAATGATATTAAAACTAGAATAAAAAGTGAATAAATTTGAATAAATAAGATTAAATTAAAACCCAATAAGCCAAATTAGGTAATGGGTTACACAAATGGTCCACACATGAGTTATTGGGCCTAAATGGAAAGGGTCTAAGTTGGATGGGAGATAAATACGAGAAAATTCGTACCTAAAATATTAATAATTAGAAAGGGGTTAAGATAATTACTATTTAACTCACATTTATCCCAAAAAGCCGTCCTAGTCCAACCCTAACCCATTGGCCACGAAATTAGACTTCATCCCAAGCTAAATAGGTGGATAAATGCTAGGAAAAAGGAGTTATAGGTTGGAAATTCAGAGTTGGAAGAGAAGGAAGAGTTTTAAAGGTGTTGGACTCTTTAAACAAACAAATACATCTCCAATTTGTATCTACCCAACCCTAGGCACCTCTCTGGAGCTTGGAGTATGGAAGTCGCGACCTTGTCGCGACAAGGCGGTGCGACGCGACCTTATCACGTCACCTTCCTGGGCCGTGATAAGGCCGCGTCTGTTCGCACTACCGCGATATAGTCGTGAAGCCCCGTACTGTCGCGACAACCTGACGCGACAGTTGGCGCTGATGCGTTCTCAGGACCAGACCAGCCGGAGCTTCCCTTGTCCGATCCTCTGTCCCATGGGCTTCACACCCTACATCCGCCCTCTAGGGGCTTCCTCTACCATTCCCACACATCCATTCAAGGCTTAAGGTCAGATTTACTTACCGATTTCATCGCCTTTGCCTTCTTCTTCCTCGCCTCTTCCACATCGACGGCAGGGGCCTCCACCTCTTCCTCCTTCTCCATCTCGACGTCCATCTCCACCTCCTCGGCCGGGGGCGCCTCCGCCCGGCGCCGGGAGCTCCGCCGCTCCGCATGGCGTTTCACCCTTAAGGATCCTTCGCCGACATTTCTTCCTTCCATGCCGATTCCGAGGTGATTAGGTTGAATTAGGAAGAAGTTGGAGCAAAGGAGCAAGACAAAGGGGAAAAGATTGCACAAGGGGTTCGGAAGATTCAAGCTTGGAGTTTGAAAAACAAGGAAAGTGGGAAAGGAGGGCGCCCTTTACATTTTGAATTGCTTGGTTCGAGTCACGACATTGCGGGAGGTCGCGTCTATGTTGCGTTGGTTAGGGTGGCCGCGACATGATCGCGACCACCCGCCTTGACGCGTTCTGAAGGCGGTCCTAAGGGTTGTTGCGACATAAATAGAGCTCATTGCGCATGTAGGAAAATTCTATTTTATTCATTCATCAAGTCTATACATTCACTAATTCTTTCCTACAATCAATTAAATACCAAAATTCTGCCCTAACTACCATCTGATGTCCTCCCTACAGTCAATCCAATTATTCTCATATGTCCCCCGCTACCGGATGAATCATCTTCAACGCCTCAAGGTATTCCTTGGTCACATCCTCATCTTCCACTACCTCGGCTTGAAGGAGACCCACTGCACATCCTTCCCAATGGACAATGGCGCTACGCACAGCGCGCTCGTCCTGCTCGTCACCCCTCTTCCTCTCTTGAACGGGAGGGTAATGCGATAAGAGAGGAACAACCGTGCGAGCTGCACCGCATTGGAGGTAGCAGCGATCCGGGTTGTAGGGAACCAGCGCTTCATTGCCCAGGAGTCGCAAGGTCAGTCCAGTGCACTGAGGAAAATGGATCATCCGGTTGTGCAAGAAACGCGGGCGCATTTCAAATTCGGCCACGGTCATCCTTTTGAAGTAATCATGCCATGCCTTTAGCCCTTTTATTTGAGCAGTCTTGCACCAGGCTTGGGTAGACATGCGAAGAGGCCCGCCCACGAATGCCAGCAGATGGTGAAGCATTGTCTTACACTCCGTGGCCAACTTCTCCATCGCCCGAAATTGAATGTGCATGCCCATCCAAAGCTCGAGGGCGATGACCGAGCCATAGAAGGGCCCCCCGGTAGCTGCAGAAGTAAGTCCAGCATATAGATATCCCAAAACTGCCTGGCCAATACTCATACCTTCTGAAATTCAGGCAATGATGCTGAGATTAGCAAAGGAGATCACGTCGTCCGTCGCTGGAAAGAGAATAACCCCACAAGTGCAGATTTCGGCCGCCTTAGCCAAGGCGATATGATTCCCGGTTTTGCGCTTACATTGAGAGATGATCCACTGTGCAATAGGGAGAAGGTGAACGTGCACCCCGCTGGTCATGGAATGCAAATCAGTCTTCCTTGTAGTAATCTCCGCAAGGATGCTCCACAAATTGATCGACGCCACAGTGTATGAGATCGCAAGCTCCTCGCCCCTCTAGTATCGTGGGAGGCTGAGCATTATCTCCAGCTCTTTTAGTAAGATGGTGGCCTCGAACGTGGGGAAGACAAATGTATGCATCTGCGGATGCCACAGTTCCACGAGCGTCGTGACACTATCCCACATGTGCACGATTTTGTCATATTTCTTGGAAAGGACGAACACCGTCCGGCATATGGCGGGATGTCCTCCAGGAAAGCAGAAAAGCTTATCTTCATGGCTGCAAAAGGAGGGTATTTAAAGAACAGGTGAAGTAGGGGTTTAGCTGCGGGATTAGCCCCCCAAACCCTCCTTTCATAGAGCTTAGGTAGATGCAAACCCAGTCTAATCCCGTCTCTAGGTGTTAGGATAAGATTAGAAGAGGTTTAGGAGTCCTAGTGGTAATCTAGAAGTCCTAGGATAGAGATAAACTTGAGTCTTCTGCGTTTTCAGGGCTCAGGCCGAGTCGCGACGACGCGATATGATGCGACCAAGTCGCGACATGGCGGGGCGCGGTGACTATGTCGCAGTCACCTAGGCCGTCGCCTCTCTATCTATTGTGTTATTCCCATGTCTGTGCTTTGTTTACTTACTTTGTTTGATTATGTTTGTGTATATTTTGTTATTTTGTGCTTATTATGTCTGTCTCTTGTCAAAAAATAATAATAATAATAATAAAACAAAAAATCAGAAAACCAGAAAAAGAAAAGAGGTCGTCACAGGTAAGTCAGGTAAGTATTTCTTCCCTTACTCCCCTGCATTACTATATGGTATTCTAGTTACTATATCGTTTGAAGGACAAGCTGGTTCTCAATGTGCTATGGGATTTGAGTTCCCTTTTACCAAAAACAGTGATAATCTAGGTGCACATTGTTAATCGTTGGATAGGCCGTTGAGTTAAATGAGTTTGGGGATGAATGATTCAGGCCTGCACTGTGGTTGTGGGTAGTCTCTTGACCCGCTCTTATTTGGCTTAACAATATTATCCTTGATATATTTTCTATTTTCTCCTTTTCTTTGCATTTGTTTTGATGGTTTCTTTTCTTTTAGCCCAGCATACATCATGTAGGACTTTGAGCTTTCCTGACTCATTCCTGACTATTGATGAGCCCTTGTTGAGTGCCCAATCATCCTTCATATTACAAACAAGAAATCCAATTCCACTCCGAATCAGAAGGTTTGCCTCCCAGTGAGTTGTTCCCGTCAGTTTGACAAGAATTTCCCTGTCTGGATTCTCTATCCAATTTTCGTCCCATTCCTTTGATCCGTTTTGGTTGCAAATAACTCCCAGGACAGAGTCATGAGTTACCTGCCTGGCACGCACATGTCCCTCCAAAATGAAACCTGCAGGCCAATCGGCTAAGGTACCTCTCAATCGAGGGGTTGATCATCTTCTTCTTTTCTCCTTCTCGTCCAGACTTGTGCTTTTCTATGCATTCTGCTCGAGCAGCTAACTTGGGGCTTTCACAAAGATTCCAATTGCTTGTTGGTTACATTGGGTGTCTCTTTACCTTGGCCCCAAGTTTTCAATCCACTCCGCATCATTTCCGCTCCGCCGTCACTTCGTGACACTCCACTCCACTTCCGCTTCGTTTCCTTGCAAAGTGGAAGCTAGGGAGGGGCAATCTGTAGACACCCAGTTCTAGCTAATGGGTTGAACCACATTTCTTGTCACCTTAGTAGGCCCCTAGTTGGTCACTCACCTTGAGCCCATCATTAGCATTGTTTTGAGCCCATTAACAATTTAAATTACCTTGAAATCCCACCCATTATCAATTTGAGAGAGTCCTTGGCCCTTAATAACTCTTATCCTTTCATGTGGTTGGTTAATAATTCACAATTATTCGATTTTACAGTCGCGACGCATCGTAGCGCCGCGTCTCAGAGTCGCGACGCTCCAGCATGCCACGACAGTCCATGCATACTCATGCACGTGGGCTTACTATCGCGACGCCCCGCCCCGTTGCGTCTCCAAGGTCGCGGCCCTACGATACGCTGCGACAGCAGCTGCGCATGCAGGCCTCCGCAACCACCTCCTATTTATCCTCCCATGGGTTTATCTTTATCTCCAACCAATATCTGAACCCCTTGGGCGAGGTTTGGGGCTAGGGGACACTTTAGAAGGCCTATAAGACTCTCTCACACGAATTTTAATGGGATTTATCGCTCATTTGGATTATTAATCATTTTAAGGGGATATTCTCTCTCAAAAATATAGAAAAGCATGACCCTCTCTTCATGCAGAGGGGAGCTCCGAGTTTCACCCCGAAGGGCTACCAAATTCTCCACTGACCTATACTTAGCCTCATAGCCCTCTCATTTCCTCTCCTTCCCTCGCATTCCACTTCACAAAGCTCATTATTTCATCATCTTTGGAGCGTGGAGCGCGAGAAGGGCGACCCCCACTTCATCTAGGAGCTTCTGCACGATCATTCGAACATCATCCAAGATAGGGAGTCGCCCTAATAGGGCTCATTCTTCTCTCCTCCCCTTTCCCCCTATTTCTTCATGCATTTTATTTTATTTCTAGATAGGTTGCATCCGTTCCAATTCCCACATTTTCCTACTGCCCAAGGGGTTTAAAACCACCCCCAAGTTCGTTCCCACCATGTTTCCCCTTTTCTTTTCATCTTTGGAGTAGATACTACGCTTAACGTGTTCTGATAGGGCTTTTTTTTTTCTTGTCTCTTTTGTTTTTGGCAGGCATCCAAACTTGTTTCCACGAGGAGCTCTCGTCCTCTGGCCGGCTGGAGGGTGGGAAGAAGGTCCTACTCATCATCTCCCGCAAAGAAGAGAATGCGGCGGAGGAGGGCGACGCGACAAGAGACACGTCAGGATCAAGTGACGCGTTAGCAGCATCGTCGCGGCAGGTATGACGACCGCGATACCAGGTCCACCTCCTTTCTCTCTCCTTTTCCTAGTTTAGTTATCCTATGTTATTTTCCTTCTCATTTGACAACTATCTAGGTGGCGATCACATCCTATTTTCCATGCTATTAGATTTAATACGTGTTTGCGTGTTGAGGGGGGGAACAATCACCATGATTACAGTCGCGTTCTTGGATCTTACCCAAAAACACAGAGAAACGATACACCCTTCATGATAGACTTATAACTTGAGATCTAATGACATCTAGACAAAACTCTAAACATAAAAAGTATTCAGGACATCCAGTAGAAGCGAACCATGGTTTTGGTTTGATCTAAAATGACCTCGATTTGCATAAAATAGACAAGAACTATGAAAAGCCCTAAACTTGCACGATTTATGGAAAATGCTTAATCTGACGAGCATGCTTGATGAAAATTTGGAAAAATAGATGCAAAATAAGCAAGACACGATGGTCTTTCAGATGGTATAGCCCTAGTTTAGTTTTGGCTTGAGATCACCTACCATGTAGTGGATCTAAGAAGGCCTTCTTCATAAGTCGCAATAGAGAATAGGTCAGAGAAGATGGTGTCCTCCTGGCCGATCTCCTCCTCTCCCAGAGCTCTAGTCTGCCTCTTCACGTCCTCAACACAATTGTAAACTTTCCCTAAAAGTTTTATGGCGATCTCTTATAGTTTTATGGTTTATTTCTAGTCCTAATGAGGTTTGGAAAGGTGGGTTGCGATTTCTGCATATAAGCTTCCATATATTGGGATTTCTCCTCTCAATAGGAGTAGCTACAACCTTAGGAAATCTCTCAACATGGTTGGCCACGATTTGGGTTACTATGCTTGGCTAATAGAATTAGTTTAAGCCCTAATTTGCCCTTTCCTAATTTCTGCATATTTATGGTCATAAATTTGGGCTTTATTGCTATCGGGTTTTGATCTTTGGCCCATTTGGGGTTGTTTGGGCCCACTTAATTTGATTAGTTTGTTTCACACTTTGGGAGTTTAATCATGACTTTTAAATTATTTCTATACACCATATTTATTTATTGCTATTTTATTAAATCGTTTAATGTTTTCTGGAGCGTTACATATACTATTTGTGACGACCCAACCAACAAACTGACCCAACAACCATACTAGTTGGTAGACATCCCAGCAAGGTCATTCATCCCAGGACTACTCCCAACTGAGCACGCTTAACTTCATAGTTCTTTTCTTACTCGAGCTCTGAAAATGACTAGTCCGAGTTGTTGGTAGTTTGCGGATTTAGTCCACTTAACATATTCTTATTTGGGGTGTTACATTGGGCCTCTGCCCTTGGCTGAATAGTGCAGTTGCACTGTTCAGCTAAGGGAGAAAGTTGTGAGGTTTTCTGTGCAATCTTGAGGCGATTTTGGGGTTCCGACTATCCTTTCGGAGTGATTCCGGCACAAGGAGGTACTTCGGAGCGCGAGGAACACCGGGACGGCGTTGGTTTTGCGTTTCACCTGTTGGTAGGGGAATTCTACCCTGTTTTCTCTTGTGTGGACTGTATGCCTTAGGGTAAGCAGTTTTTGATTTGGAAATCATGTAACCATGATAGAGAGCATGCTTAGGGTTTCGTATGAAGGTCTAATTCTTGCTTTATCAGCTTGTACAATGGTTTGGTGTGATTTTTGGAATGATAATTTAGCATTTTGTTCTGCTGTCTGAAAGGCGACGCAACCAGTCGTTGCATTTTGAGAACGCGACGACATGGCCGGTCACGATTTAGACCTTAAGGCGACGGGTTGGTTTGTCACGATTCAAGTCAAAAGGCGACCTCTGTGTTGGTCGCGGATTAGAATGTGGCCACCCGAGCTCTGGGGTTCTATGGCTAGTCTATGCAGTTTCAGTCCTACATGGCTGGTGCAGTGTTGGCCATGCCATGTACTGAAAGTGTGGGTCATGTCAGCTTATACTATGATTGTTAACGAGAGGTTTTGCGTGGAAATGTGTGCACGGCGAGTTGGGTTGTTCACACCTTACGAGGTTACCTCTACAGTCGGTTGCCCAGGCATTGGGTGCTCGGGTTTTATCCCAGTACAGTGAGTACCATCAAGGTCTGAGTTGTCTTCCTGGACACCCTCACTCCTGAGTTTGAGTTCTACGTCTGACTGAGGGAAAGACGGCAAGGGGCAGCGACACATGTTTATGGTTGTGCGGTCGCTTGTAGCGTGCTCATGGTTGGGGGACAGACACCAGTAGAAGTACTAGTCCCCAGCTAGTCCTATTTCCATTGCCTCATATTAGGATTCTCCGCTGGAGTCCCTAAAGGTGTCAGGCTTGGGCCTACAGTTGTGTAGTCTGCAGGAGTGGTGCTAGTTGTCTCCACAGTTCTTATCTTGTTCAGGTGGATCGGCATCTGGACCTTTCGTCTGTGGCTGCAAGATTGAGATGTGGACTTGTGTTGTTTGTCCAGGTCTGTGGCTGGTGTGCGGCGTGCCATTATGTAGTTTGTACACTTGTTTGTGGTTTGCCATTTAGTTAATTTACAACTGTAGCATCATGCATAGGTGTTATTTATTTTAGATGCTTTACAGCTTTATTTATCCTATTTGTTGTACATTGTGTTTATCGGCTTTGGGGGAGTTACCCTATTGAGCCAGTGACTTGTGAGGCTCACCCCTTCTTCTTCCAGGTGAAGGAGAGCAGGAGGGTTCCCGTCCCTCTTCTAGTTCCGGTCAGCACCATAGTGGAGTCGGGCCTTCATCACCAGCAGAGTAATACTTCTTCTTGTGGAGCCTTGGGGGTTTGTCTCGGGCTGTTGCACTTTGCTTAATGACTATGTTATGGAACTAAATATGTACATCTCATGTGAATATATGTGAGAAATGGAATCTTATATGTGTTCAATGTGTTTCTTTATATTTTAACAGACATGTGTGGTTGATATCCCTTGCGAGGCTTCAACCCGATCGCGGGATGTGAAGTCGTGTAGGGCACGTTATCGGGATAATGGGCCTGAACGGCGAGGACCGTCACAGTTTCTATCAGAGCAAGGTTCGTGTAAATATGAAGAAATATGAAATGTATATAGTATGTTCCTTACTATAGTCTATTGCTCGTAGTTGGCCCTATTTTTGGAATGATATGCTTGTGTGTTGTAAGGATTTGGAATGTTTTATGTGTAGGTTTATAAATGGTTGGTTGTAGAGATTAGGGAGGTGGAGGTGATGATCCAGAGGAGACAACACATCAGATGATAGAGAGGTTATGGTATAGTATCACCTAGATTCAGATACTGCTAGACCAACAACCACCGGTTTAGCCAGCGGGAGTACCACCAATACAAGAGGAGGTAGTGTCAGCACCACTAGCACCACCGTTTGGAGCAGAGGTACCACCTATAGTACATGTGCTTCCAGTTGCTCCAGTGAGCTCAGCCAGTGTGGACGAGTCCACGGTGTTAGTGGAGAGGTTCCTGTAGTTGCAACCACCTACATACTCAGGAGGTCCGAATCCTGATACAACGGAGCATTGGGTGCATGAGATAGAAAGGGTATTTGCTACAATGACATGTCCATAGGTGGATAGAGTCATCTTGGCTACTTACCAGTTGAGAGGATTTGCACAAGAGTGGTGGAGACTCAAGATGCAAACTGTGTTCACCGGAAGAGCAGAAGATACAATCACTTGGCTCGAGTTCCTTGAAGTATTCAACAACACTTTTTTCCGGTGAAAATTCAGCAAGCCAAGAGGGAGCAACTCGGAACACTTCAGCAAGGGAATTTGTCGATGTTGGAATATCAAATGAGGTTCATGGCCTTGAGCAGTTATGCCCCTTATGTGGTAACCAATAATGCCTCACTGGTAGAGTATTTTATTCGGGGGCTGAGGCTGGAGTTGCAAGATGCAGTAATTCCTTTGATGTGTGGGGCAGTGGAAGACGCAGCCTAAGGAGCAGCAATACTAGAAAGAACAGTGCAAGCAAGGCAATCCAGTAGATTGGGATCAAGTGGTGGTAGTTTTCGACTGCCATAGTAATCACCGGGTGTTAGCAAAGGCAAGATTCACTCGGGAGGAGCTTCTACATCGGGCTTTGGCAAGTGGGGAAACAAGTTGAAGAAGATATTTAAAGGCTGAGAAGGTGGCATGCAGCAAGGTAGAGGCTATAAGCTGGAGGTGGAGGAATCTCAGCAAAGCATAGCTAGGCAGCCCGCAGAATTCAGATGTTATAATTGTGATCAGCTGGGGCATTTTGCGAAGAATTGTCCGTATCCAAGAAGAGGCACTTATGGTAGAGGGGTACCACAGCGGCCGCAGCCGCAGCAGCAACCTTCAGCTGAGCGAGGTAGAGGCACGCCTTACTAGAGAGGAGGTGGACGAGGACGTGTGATAGCGATCACAAGGGCTCAAGCGGAGGTGTTAAATCTGATTGAAGGTATTATACCACTTCTTTAATTCTCTGCTAGAACGTTAATTGATCTAGGTCCGTCACATTCTTTCATTTTTGAAGTCTTTATTGATAATATGGTACATCCATTTGCGGAGAGGCAGTGTGAGCTTGTGGTGGAGGTCCCTTCCGGGGATTTCATGCTTACTACATGCTATTTGGATGATGTTCCTGTTATGATCCAAGGTAATCAATTGCCAGCTAGATTGTATGCATTGCAGTTGAAAGAATATGATGTGATATTAGGGATGGATTGGTTGGAAGCATATGGGGCAGTGATAGATTGCAGAAAGAAAAGAGTAAGGTTCAGCCATCGAGGAGGCAGAATATTTGAATTTCAAGGTATGCCATTCTATAGTCCTAAGTTTATTATTTCTGCTCTTAAGGCTAGGAAATTGATCAATGCGGGATGTGTAGCATATTTGGCATCAGTTAGCTTGGTTGAGACATGTAAGACAGTGGGTATGGTACCAGTGGTTAGAGAGTTTGTAGATGTGTTTCTAGAAGAGTTACCAGGTTTAGCACCACACAGAGCGGTGGATTTTATAGTAGAGTTGCAGCTGGGTAGCATGCCAATCTCCAAGGCACCTACACGATGGCACCTGTAGAATTGAAGGAGTTGAAGAGGCAATTGCAAAAATTGCTTGAGAAAGGTTTCATTCGGTCTAGTCACTCACCGTGGGAACCACCTATTTTGTTTGTTAGAAAGAAGGATGGAAGCTTAAGAATGTGCATTGATTACCGCCAATTGAATTAGGTCACAATAAAGAACAGGTATCCACTTCCATGGTTAGATGATTTGTTTGACCAATTGCAGTCAGCCAAGGTGTTCCCCATGATAGATTTGAGGTCGGGGTACCATCAGTTGAGGATCCGAGAAGAGGACATTGATAAGACAACATTCAGGACTAGGTAAGGGCATTATGACTTTGTGGTTATGCCATTTGGGCTAACCAATGCACATGTAGCTTTTATGAATTTGATGAACATGATTTTCCACCCATGTCAAGATCGGTTTATTTTGGTGTTCATTGATGATATCTTAGTGTATTTAGCCTCAGAAGAAGAACATGACGCTCATTTGAGGATTACATTGCAGACATTGAGCAAGCACAAGTTATTTGCAAAATTCAGTAAGTGTGAGTTCTAGTTAAAGGAAGTTCAGTTTTTGGGGCATATCGTTTCAGGTGAAGGTGTTGCAGTGTATCCAGCTAAAGTGGAAGCAGTTATGAAATGGGAGGAACCAAAGTCAGTGCCAGAGATTAGGAGTTTTCTTGGCTTGGCAGGTTACTATAGGCGATTTATTCAAGATTTCTTCAAGACTGCAGCACCAATGATAGGGCTTACTAGGAAAGGTGTACCATTTGTTTGGTCATTCGATTGCAGGCATAGTTTCATGGAATTGAAGAAGCGGCTCACTTCAACTCCGATATTGGAAATTCTATCAAGCCGAGGTGGTTTTGTATTATACATAGATGCATCTAGGAGAGGACTTAGGGTAGTGTGAATGCAACATGGAAACGTTATGGCATATGCATCCAGACAATTGAAGCGGCATGAAGAGAACTACCCCACAGATGATTTATAGTTGGTAGCAGTTGTGTTTGAATTAAAGATATGGCAGCATTATTTGTATGGTGAAAGGTTTGAGATTTTCACGGATCACAAGAGTTTGAAGTACATCTTCTCACAGAAGGATTTGAATTTGAGGCAGTGTAGATGGATGGAATATTTGAAAGACTAAGATTTCAGCTTAGCATATCAGCCGGCATAGCTAATGTGGTTGCAGATGCATTGAGCAGAAATGCAGTAATGACTCACATGATGATAAAAGAATGGAAGTTGTATGAAGATGTGGCAGAAAACTCCCTATTTGTTCCAAGTAGCCAACGGCGAGTAGTGTTAGCTAGCAGCACGGTGGAACCTTCCTTGTATTGGCAGATAATAGAAGCCCAAAAAATAAATGAAAATTTTGTTGACATTGTGAAAATGGAAATTATCACCATAGATGATGATTGTGTAGTCCGGTTCAGGCATAGATTGTATGTCCCAAGTGAAGTTGGGGTGAAGCAAAAAGTGTTAGCGGAAGCACACCGATCCAAGTATACCATTCACTTAGGAAGCACGAAGATGTACCAAGATTTGAAGAAATATTTTTGGTGGCCGAGTATGAAGAATGAAATAGCAGAGTTAATAGCAAGATGTTTGATATGCCAGTAGGTTTAAGCGAAACATTAAAGGCCAGGTTGTTTGTTGCAGCCCTTACCAATACCGCAGTGGAAATGGGATGATATAACAATGGACTTTGTTGCAGGTTTGCCCAGGACAGTGTCAGGGCATAATGGTATATGTGTTTTTATTGACAGGTTGACAAAGGTGTGCAGGTTATTAGCGGTAAGCATGTCATGGGCAGTCGACAGGTTGGCCAGGTTATATGTGGACAGAATTGTGTCGATGCATGGCATTCCTGTCACCATTGTTTCTGATAGAGATCCCAGGTTTACCTCAGGTTTTTAGAGGAGTTTGCAGTGAGTTGTTGGCACTCAGTTGAGGTACAGTTTGACATACCATCCCTAAATAGATGAACAGATGAAGAGGACGATCCAGACCATTGAAGATATGTTGTGAGCTTGCTGTTTAGTTTGGGGAGGTGGATGGGAGCAGCACTTAGGTATGGTCAAATTTGCCTACAACAACAGTTATCATGCAGGTATCGGTATGGCACCATATGAAGCACTTTGTGGAAGACCTTGCACAACACCGTTGAATTGGCATGAATTGGGTGAGAGGCAGGTGATGGGCCCAAAAATGGTACAACAATGTGAATAAATGGTAAAGTTCATCAAGGAGAAGCTTCAAACGGCATAGAGCAGGGAGAAAAATTATGCGAACACACGACACAAGCCTCTACAGTTTTAGGTTGGTAATTATGTGTTCCTGAGAGTTTCTCCAACCAAAGGTGTGATGAGGTTCAACAAGAAGGGCAAGTTGAGTCCCAGGTATGTGGGGCCATTCCAGATTGTGGAAAGAATTGGTGAGACGACATACAGGTTGGAGCTTCCAGTGGACTTCACAGATGCACACGACGTGTTTCACGTCTCGATGCTAAGAAGGTACATTTGTGATCCTTCACAGAGAGATGATCTAAAGCCAGATATGTCCATGCCAGAGTATTCCGTGATAATTACAGGCCGCCGAACATGGAATATAAGAAATAAGGGTAGTGAATTGGTAAAGATCATATGGGAAAACATGCAGGGTGGTGAAGACACTTGGGAGTTGGCCGATGAAATGTACAAGAAGTATCCATACTTCTTTGAGTGAGCATTGAATTCTTTTTAGGTGATGGTCTTATATATGTTGAATTGTCAATTGCACTTATTCCTTTAATTTCGAGGACGAAATTCTTTTTAGGTGATAGTAATGTAATATCCGGTGTATCTTTTAATGACTACAGACCTTTTAGTCTATGCAATTTTAGTTATAAGATTGTTTCTAGGATTTTATGTGATAAATTGACTACTATTCTTCCTGCGATTATTTCAGAAGAGCAAGGTGTTTTTGTTCAGGGTAGATTCATTCTAGATAACATTTACATGGCTAGACAACTGGTCAGGGACATTGGCCGCAAAACTAGAGGCAATAATGTAGTTCTTAAGCTGGATATCAAAAAGGCATATGACAGTGTGGAATGGGACATTCTCTTTGCAGTTCTAAAGAAATTTGGTTTCTCCTCCAGATTTATCTCCTAAAATGGAATGATGATTTCAAACTGCTGGTTCTCGGTCCTCTATAATGGTTCTCTAGCTGGCTATTTTAAATCTTCCAGGGGTTTACGTCAAGGAGATCCCATTGCCCTGGCTTTGTTCATCATCATGGAAGAAGTCCTCATAAGTGGTATCAAGAACATGGTTGCTACTGGTTACCTTCTTCCTTATTCTGCTCCTAGGGGCTGCCCACCCCCCACTCACCTCCTTTATGCAGATGATACACTTATTTTCTTGAATGGAAGTATTAGGAATGTTAGACAACTGATGGAGTTCTTAAATAAATATGCTAACTCATCTGGTCAGCATATTAATCCCAACAGGAGCTGTTTTATGTTAGCTGAGAATGCTTCAGCCCATACCGCTAATAAAATCAAAGAGGCTACTGGCTACACGAGGCAAAGTTGTACTCTTCTTTATCTTGGCGTTCCTCTGAGACCTGGTAGGTTGACTACTATGGATTATAGATCCTTGGTTGATAAAGTGAACGGTAAACTGCATGCATGGAAATCTAAATTGTTATCTCAAGCTGGGAGGATTACTCTTATCAACTCGCTCATTTCCTACCTCCCTATCTATCTTGTTGCTGCCTCCTATATCCCCAAATCCATTATCTCTTATATTGATAGAGCTTCTGCTGCTTTCTTCTGGGATGGCACTGATGGTGCCCATCGTCGGCATTGGGTGGCCTGGTCCTCCATTCAAAAAACTATAAATGAAGGCGGACTGGGGGTTCATAGCTTGTGGCATGTGCAGATTTCTCTGACTGTTAAGCAGCTAAGGAATATAAGACAAAGCTCTTCTTTATGGCCCTCTTATGCTAGAAGGCTCTATCCCCTTAGTAGCATGACTAGCATACCTGGGATGCCCAAGGCTGTCTACATGGAAGCTGTGAAAATTCTCAATGATAACACCAGATGGATCCATGGTAATGGCATGAATATCAATATTTTGCATGATATATGGATTGGTGATAGACCTCTTGAAGGGTTGCGGAATTCCCTATATGGTAATCTAGAAGGGGGGTTGAATAGATTACTGTCAATTAAAAAACTTATCACCTTCTTTTAACAGAGATTATAACTACAAGAACAGAGTTTCACTATGTGTGGATGTGAGTGACTTGATGGCAATTAGATTGACGAACTATTAAGTGTGTGCAAATACAGCGTGCCTATCAAACATCTAACGTGAAAGCATTCAAACCACGAGACACAGAGATTTACGTGGTTCGGAGTACACAACTCGTGTATCCTACATCCACGGGCCGCACACACACGCAGAACAATCTACTTATGAGCTAGTTCACAAACTACAACTCACACACATGTGTTATCTGATGTGCAACCACGATCAGATCAACACCCACACGCGTGTATCAAGCACCAGGACTGCTTGAAACACAACACACACACACACAGATATGAAAAATAGAAACAGAGAAGAGTTTGAGAGTTGAAGAACAAATCCAATTTGTAAACTCTTCTTGTAAACGTCTGGCTGGACTTCAAGCTTCGTCTTGATGATCACAAGTTGATGGAGATGCTTGAGTCCACGACGTTCAGGCTTCACCTTCCGCTGGAGAGACTTCTCTTCTTGTTTCTGGGCGGTAGGTTGAAGCAGAGCAGCAGAGCAAGACTTCTCTTGAGAACTTTTTTAGGGTTCTTGCTTGGAGGCTGCTAGTGTACGTGATTTGCTTCAAAAGGATGTTTATATAGTGGTGTTAACATATGGAGAGTCGTTGTAGAAAGAAACACCAACTTGGGCAATGTTAGATCTTTCCGTATCTGAAGATTCTGTTCGTCTGTCGACAGGTTTGGCTGCTCTGTCGACAGATTGCAACAGGTTTGCAACATACAGAGATCTGGGATTTCAGGTCTGTGAGATTTGTCGACAGTTGACTTGCATCTGTCGACAGATATCTACAGTCCAGATATCTAGAACTTCTGTCAGTGACATCTGTCGACAGCCGATGGGCATCTGTCGACAGATGGCTGTAACTTGAGCTTTGAGCTTTTCTGGATGACCACATCTGTGAGATCTATCGACAGAAGCATTGTGGTCTGTCGACAGGTGACATGGTTTACAGCTTTTTGTGATCTTGTTTTGTGATAGCTTGGCTTTAAGCATTTGTACCTACATGATAGAACATGTAAAGTTAGATATTATGAGTACATAGATAACCAAGTAGTATCAAGTTCTTTGTCATGTATCAAACCTCAATTAACTTATATATCATCAAAAACATGTTGTTAAAAATATTAGAATGAAAACCCAACATTCTACCCCTTTTTGATGATGACAAAATTATCAATTAGTGCACAATTGAGGTTTCTCCCCCTTTTGACAACATCTAAAGGTATTCACACACACAATTGTTAGGAACAGATGGGTGGATGGATCAGATCTAGAAGGGGGGTTGAATAGATCTAACACCAATTTATGCGGAAGCATAAGCAATTTAAAATTACTTCGAATCAGAGATCAAATCACCCAAATAATTTACTGATCTGAAGAGTGATTAGTGTGTGTGAGCAAATCCATTAGTAGTGTTAACGGAAATCCCTATGCATGCATCTAGCGAGATACAAAGGCAAACCACAAGTCAAACCAATGCACAAAGGATTTTTAGGTGGTTCGGAAATCACCTCCAGTGACTCCTACGTCCACCCCTCACACAGTGAGGCCACACTACTCAAAAACATTGAGTACAACTCACACAGGAGCACGACGACTCCAAACACCTTGAGCACGACGACTCAAGAAACACCTGGAGCATGACGACTCCAAACACCCTTGAGCACGACGGCTCAAACACCAACCGGAGTACGACGACTCCAAATGAGCACGACGGCTCAAACCACACAGTGAGTACGACGACTCACAGACCAGAGCTCGACGGCTCAGAGTACAAAAGCTAGATCAAACACAAAAGAGATCAGATCCTCTAGCAATGATCTGATTCAAGACAGATTCGTACACAGAAATTTGTGCAGAACTTCATGCACAAATATCATTGACGAAATAAAGAAGAACAAACTCTGATATGAGGGAAATGGATGTAGAAAGAGTGTTCTTCGGTGAAGAGGCCTTGCAGACGCTTCAATTGAGGAGCCTTGATGGAAATCGATGGAGATTCTCCTCAATCGGCGATGCTCTGCTTTGATGGCATCTGAAATGCCTAAAATCTTTCTTCTCCTTAGCCTCTTTAGTTGGATCTGCTCCCTTGCCTTGAACAGCAACCTTCTCTCCAGGGATCCCCCTTGATTCCCTTGATCTTCCTCTTGAAAGGAAGGCTTGCAGCTTCTGGAGATGGAGACAGATCTGGAAAACCCTCTTTGGCCGCCAAAAGACTTCTTCTGGAAGTGTATGGGCTCTCCTTTTTTTGGGGTACAAGGAACATGGGTATATATAGCCCCATATGTCCATAAAGTGCTTTGGGGTGCATGGGCATGGAACCCTAGGTCAAATCCCCTAAATCCCAAGCATCCACGTGTACAGAGAAATTCACGATTTTGACTTTCAGCCGGAGTGTGTCGACCTGCTGTCCCATTTCTGTAAACTGGTATGCTGGAAACTGGGTCTAGTGTCGATCTGCCCTGGGCTAGTGTCGACCTGCTTTTAGCTAGTGTCGACCTGCCCTTCTGGAATCTGGGACTAGTGTCGACCTGCTTTGATCTAGTGTCGACCTGCTGTCCTAGTCTGGCAACTGGGTCTTCTGGAATCTGGGACTAGTGTCGACCTGCTTTGATCTAGTGTCGACCTGCTGTCCCAGTCTGGCAACTGGGTCTTCTGGAATCTGGGACTAGTGTCGACCTGCTTTGAGCTAGTGTCGACACTACCAAGACAAAAATGTGTGAACCTGAAAATTTAACACATAAACCATTAGTACAAGATATTATCATTAAAATATGAGATATTAAACATAAAAAATATGTTGTTTAAGCATTATTGTGATATGTATAAAATGTATAACATGTTCAACATATCATCATCAAAATCACAACATGTCACAATATCTCATCATTAAAATCACAATATGTCATCATCAATATCACAGTATGTCATCATCAAAATCAAGGTATGAGTGATGTTCATTGGATATCATTAAATTACAACTTTAGGAAGTTCCAAAACACACTCAACCCAACATTCTCCCCCTTTTTGATGATGACAAAACATATGCACAATCTCCCAATATCTTGACTCCCTTGACTGCAGTAATTCCCCCTTTGACCATATACACACTTTGACCTTTCTCCTTTAAAGAACTTTCTCCCCCTTTGAAGGCCTTTTCTCCCCCTTTTTGGAAAGCCCTTTTCTCCCCCTTTTTGATGTGCCTTTTTCTCCCCCTTTTTGACAGCATCAAAAGGATAGACAAGAGAGCGAAACAAAGATTGTAGGAGATCAAGAAATTAAATGTAGGGAATAAATGGTCAGAGGCATTGAAAATAAGTGAGGCAAAGTGATATTATCAGTTGAGAGAAATTATTGTGTTTTTGTTATTGTGCAACAAAGTTTAATCACAAAGACACACTCAACACAAAGAATAGCAAATCATAATGATCTGAATGTGGTTAAAATAATGATGCACATGTGAAATGAAGTGACCTATATGAGTGAGCAGAAGTATTTAACAAGGACGTTAGGAGCTTTAAGTTTAACACAATGTAAAATAATAGGTCTAAACGCAGTAAACATAAACTTAATTAAGGTCTTAAGCTTTTCTATCCTGTCTTTTTGATTTTCCTTCAATTTTCACTAGGAAAGAATACAAGAATAAATTAGTTAAATCTCACTTTTCAGTGCAAGAAATCACATTGATCAGATGCAAGACCTCCTGATTACTTAGTGGTTTAACTTTCATTATCTTATATAGAGTTGAAAATTTTGATTTCCACTTTTTGACGCGAAACAAATCACTTGTTAGGTGAAATGGCCCGGTTACTCAGTGGTTCAAGCATTTGCAGTGCTCTGTTTGTATCTTTCCAGATTGATCATTTTTCTTTTGGCATTTTACAGGAATATTTTTGCTTTGACCAGAAAAGTCATGACTATGAATTTAGAAAAATATTCTTAACATGTGGTAAAAATAAAGCTTAAACATACACATGTGAAATATTAAAGCCACTCATGTGCCTATAATAGTGTTTTGCAAATCATTTTAAAAACATTCAGTATTATGATTGCTTAACCTTGAAATGATACTGAATCTTTGAAATTAAACTAAATGCACAATGAGTTTAGTTTCAATGTCTTAATTCTCTCATAAGAAAATAGCACAAGGACTCAAAAATTCTGATGAATTTGGGGTTCAAGATAGACAAGTAAGGTCAAGAGATATGACAATGACTCCCCCTCAACAATTGCATACAAGACTCTTGATACTTGGCGGAGAAATATACTCTCGCATAGTGAAAGTGTCCAGACAAGCCTGACTTGTCTTTCTTCAAATCACCATTTGATATACCAAGAATGTCAATGCAATGTGAGAGTGAGGAATTTATGAGCAAGAATATTTGTCAACAAACTGAATGGGAGTTGATGATGAATCAGATATGACAGAATATTTCTCCCGCAAATTTCTCCAGCATTTCACTCAAAGATTCTTTCGAATTCACTCCCCCATAAGATATGCATGATATGAAATGATCATTTAAGCAATTCAGATATGTTCATTCCAAGCAATTTGCACAGTAAGAGTATGAACATGATCAAGCATATATCAACAGGCAATTCATTGAAGGAGAAGAATTTTGCAAAGACTCAAAATAAAGTTTTTGAGATTTTCATTTTGCTTGATGACCTTTATGCAGAAAAGACTATTGATACTTGGCGAAGAATTTTTCTCACGCATGATGATAGTTTCCAGACAAGCCTAACTTGTCCTTTCACATTTCACCATTTGATATACCACATAGTCACTGCAAGAAGGGTCAATTGCACTTTATTTTTAGCATGAAGTTCATTGCATTTATTGAAAAATATTTTTGCACTTTTTCAAATTTACTCCCCCTTAATATGTGCATGGAAAGAAAAAGCTAGCAAACAATTCACACATGATTATGAGCACAATTAGCTTTAAGCATAACATGACTTTTGGTACTTAGCGGAGTATTTTACTCACGCATAATGATAGCTTCCAAACAAGCATAACTTGTTCTTCCACATGTCATTATTTGATATACCAAAAAGTCAAATCAGTTGACATACACACAGAAACATGGTCATAGTTAAGCAAGCATGATAACATAAGCATGATTCCAATTGTTATGACATAAAGTTCATTGTTGGGAGTAACATTGAAAGATATTTCTCATTGTTCAGATAAAAATTAAACATTCATTTCAATTCAAGCAATTCAAGTTTGAAATAATAAAGAAATTTTACCTGAACAGTCTTCAATTCTTTTTCAAAGATTTTACCTGTATTCTCCAATCATTTCTAGCCTTGCATTGCCAATATCTTGAATCCAATTACAATTTATGGCTACAAGACTCCTCAGCTTGCTGATCAAGCTGGTTTTGGGACCTACACTTGCTTGGGTCCTGCAATGAAGTCAATGTCAGTGTGCAATAATGATTTCTGAATCCAAAATGCTTTTGATTTTTGTATAGATGCATTTCTTTCATTGATAGAACTATGAGTAGAATTAGTTCCAAATTTTCTTTTTACCTTGATCAATGCATCTAGGGTTTCATGAAGTTTTCTAATTTTTGGATTTTTAATTAATGCTAATGACTCTTACACAAGGAAGATCATTGGTACTTGGCGGAGGTTATTTCTCACACATAATGATAGTTTCCAGACAAGCATGACTTGTCCTTCCACAGTTCACCATTTAATATACCAATTGATCTTTGTATAAGAGTTTTTATTGACTTCAGTTTTTATTTAGCAGGGAATCTCTCATAAAAATTTACCTGATGAGCTTTTCATTTTCTTTCATTCTCTTCACTTACTTTCCTTGTAGCCTTAGTCATTAAGCCTTCATCTTTAGCCTTCAGCTTGAAATTGACTACAAGGATCCCTACATCCAACATTCAAGCAACACATTTCAGAACCCAAACTTGTTTGGGTCCTAAGGATCTTCCATGAATTTGCAACAATGATTTTTGAATCCAAAAGGATTTGATATTGGGTGCATTTTGCTGAAGACTAGAAACACTAGAATCTTGGGTTCTAATCTTAGAGTTGTTGGTATAGAATGCACCACTGACATTCTGAACATTTGTTTTCTATTTTTCAGATTTTTAGCATGGAATTTAGAAGAGATCTTTTGTGCAACAGTTCCTTTTTCATGTACATAGAATTTCTGAGTGTTTTCAGCATGAACATGATCTTTATTCTTATGTACATTAACATGAAACATGGGAGCATGCACAAAATTATCAATTCTATGCCAACATTCCCTAGAAGTATGCCAAAATTTATTACATGTGAAGCACTGGACTGATTTGGCATATTTATTGAGATGTTGATTTCTATTCCAGCAATGTTTGGCAAGATGATCAGGTTTATTACAATTAAAACAAATGAGAGCATTTCTTACCTGGTTCTTACCTTGGCATGTATGCATTTGCTGGAATCTCCTTTTCATGTGAGGAGACTTACCATGAGGAGAAGGAGATACCTTTTGGTGGCTCTTGGCATGATGTGAACTTGGAGCTTGCCTTGGAGCCTTTTGAGCTGATGGAGGAAGTAGATGAATCTTCTTGACAATAGCATTTTTCTTTTTCTCCATCTGTTTCTGAACAAGAACTTTCACTAGCTTCTTATTAGAATTATCAAGGTTCTTGTTTACAGCAGATTTCATAACTGTTTTTGTGGTTTTCTTTTCATTTTTCTTAGTTTTAACAGAAGCAAGACTTGTGTTCTTCAATTCATTTTGAGTCTTCTATTTTTCAGCTTTTAATGCAACAACTTCTTTTTCTGAAGTATGAAGCTTGTTTTGCATAACATCCAAACCATTTTTCATCTTGTTCTTTTCATTTTCAAATTGAGCAATTTGTTTTTCCAAGTCAGAAATTTTATTACTCAAATTGCTACATTCATTGTCCAAAGGTCTGTCATGGAACAAGCCTTCAATCTTCCTTTTTAAGTGACAATTTTCTTCAACAAGTTGTTTGCATCTCTCATTTATTTGATGATCATGAGCCATGTTAGAAATTTGTTTGTTTAATTGATCATTATCAAATTGGAAGTTTTCATTGAGATCAATTAATTTTCCATTTTCCTCTTCCAGATCAATGACTTTTGTTTTCAATAGCTCATGATTTTCTTTCAATCCATTAAATTTGTTTTCACAGATTTGGACTTCATCTTCCAAATACTCTTTCTCAGAATTTAATTTTTCAACTTCATTTTTCAAATTCTCAATTTCTTCTGAAGGATATTTATCATTTTTTCTGGAGCAATTCAATTGTATTTTTCAAGTTTTCACTTTCTTTATGGCAATGTTTTAAAGTCTTTTTCAAGTCTTTATTTTTAGTGTTCAGCTTTGCATTAAGATTTTGCATCTTTTTACAGAATTCAACCAATTCAACATAAGACATGCTTTCATCTTCATCAGAATCAGAATTAGAGTACACAAATGGATCTGGAGTTGATTTACCTGACTGTTTAGACCCATTTGAACTCTTGTGTTCTGAAGAGGATGAAGAGAGTTCTGAACTCTTAGAGTGTGCAGTGAGAGCCACAACCTTCTGAATTGTTGATGTTCTGGATTCATTGATGTTCTTCTTTGCCATAGAGTGCTTGTGAATTTCTTTTGCTCCTTTTCTTTGTGCTTCCTTTGAAAAATTGGATGAAGGTGAGACTGGTGATTTCTTTGAAATTATAACAGGAAATTCATGCAGATTAAATATTTTCCATTATACCAAGACTCACAAAAGACTATTAGATCTAATCACAGTGAATCAATGTAACGAGGAATTAGATCTAACAATTAGAGTGGTTAACCTGCTCTAATACCAAAGGTAGGAATCAGAGCGATTAAGCACACAGAGACAGTGAAAGTTCAAGTAAACAGTTCAAGCAATTAACACAGAGATCAAACAGAAGCAATCAAATCAAATCAGTAACAAACATTAACCCTCTCTGATACCAATTGTTAGGAACGGATGGGTGGATGGATCAGATCTAGAAGGGGGGTTGAATAGATCTAACACCAATTTATGCGGAAGCTTAAGCAATTTAAAATTACTTCGAATCAGAGATCAAATCACCCAAATAATTTACTGATCTGAAGAGTGATTAGTGTGTGTGAGAAAATCCATTAGTAGTGTTAACAAAAATCCCTATGCATGCATCTAGCGAGATACAAAGGCAAACCATAAGTCAAACCAATGCACAGAGGATTTTTAGGTGGTTCGGAAATCACCTCCAGTGACTCCTACGTCCACCCCTCACACAGTGAGGCCACACTACTCAAAAACATTGAGTACAACTCACACAGGAGCACGACGACTCCAAACACCCTTGAGCACGATGACTCAAGAAACACCTGGAGCACGACGACTCCAAACACTCTTGAGCACGACAGCTTAAACACCAACCGGAGTACGACGACTCCAAATGAGCACGACGGCTCAAACCACACAGTGAGTAAGACGACTCATAGACCAGAGCTCGACGGCTCAGAGTACAAAAGCTAGATCAAACACAAAAGAGATCAGATCCTCTAGCAATGATCTGATTCAAGACAGATTCGTACATAGAAATTTGTGCAGAACTTCATGCACAAATATCATTGACGAAATAAAGAAGAACAAACTCTGATATGAGGGAAATGGATGTAGAAAGAGTGTTCTTCGGTGAAGAGGCCTTGCAGACGCTTCAATTGAGGAGCCTTGATGGAAATCGATGGAGATTCTCCTCAATCGGCGATGCTCTTCTTTGATGGCATCTGAAATGCCTAAAATCTTTCTTCTCCTTAGCATCTTCAGTTGGATCTGCTCCCTTGCCTTGAACAGCAACCTTCTCTCCAGGGATCCCCCTTGATTCCCTTGATCTTCCTCTTGAAAGGAAGGCTTGCAGCTTCTGGAGATGGAGACAGATCTGAAAACCCTCTTTGGCCGCCAAAAGGCTTCTTCTGGAAGTGTATGGGCTCTCCTTTTTTGGGGTACAAGGAACATGGGTATTTATAGCCCCATATGTCCATAAAGTGCTTTGGGGTGCATGGGCACAGAACCCTAGGTCAAATCCCCTAAATCCCAAGCATCCACGTGTACAGAGAAATTCAAGATTTTGACTTTCAGCCGGAGTGTGTTGACCTGCCCTTAACTAGTGTCGACCTGCTGTCCCATTTCTGTAAACTGGTCTGCTGGAAACTGGGTCTAGTGTCGACCTGCCCTGGGCTAGTGTCGACCTACTTTTAGCTAGTGTCGACCTGCCCTGGGACTAGTGTCGACCTGCCCTTCTGGAATCTGGGACTAGTGTCGACCTGCTTTGATCTAGTGTCGACCTGCTGTCCCAGTCTGGCAACTGGGTCTTCTGGAATCTGGGACTAGTGTCGACCTGCTTTGATCTAGTGTCGACCTGCTATCCCAGTCTGGCAACTGGGTCTTCTGGAATCTGGGACTAGTGTCGACCTGCTTTGAGCTAGTGTCGACACTACCAAGACAAAAATGTGTGAACCTGAAAATTTAACACATAAACTATTAGTACATGATATTATCATTAAAATATGAGATATTAAACATCAAAAACATGTTGTTGAAGCATTATTGTGATATGTATAAAATGTATAACATGTTCAACATATCATCATCAAAATCACAACATGTCACAATATCTCATAATTAAAATCACAATATGTCATCATCAATATCACAGTATGTCATCATCAAAATCAAGGTATGAGTGATGTTCATTGGATATCATTAAATTACAACTTTAGGAAGTTCCAAAACACACTCAACCCAACAACAATGATATAGCAACGAACTGTGATTTCATTGATAAGATGTGAAGCATACACAGTACAAAATGGGATGACTGAAATGAAAGGGAAAGAAGTTACTTGACCACGAAAAGATAACACAGAACATGACAGACACATGTGAAAGAAATAGAAACAAACAGTGACTCCTAGACCCATAGACTCTCTATGCAGCATCATCGCCAGGCGGTGCAGAGGCCCGACGGTGTTCCTGAAGCCTAGTGAGACGCAGCTGCAGTTGAACATGAGTGTCCGCTATTGCTTCCATTTTTGAATCCACTGTGTCCAATCGTGCATGAATCTTATCAAATATAGTGGACATATGGAGTTGCATCTGAGCAAGAAGATCACACAGAGAAGGCTCATCATGTGCATCACTAGCACTATCTCTCGGAGCATCAAGAGGCTTAGACTGGGAGTCTTCATCTACTGCTTCTTCATCATCATCAACATCAGCAATATCATGATCTACATCCATGGCAACAGCTGGTGCCTTTCCTTTGAGCTCACGAGTGACGACCCCATCAACGAGCTTGTATCCCATCCTATGTGCAGCAGTAAGATCGAAACTACTGCGGGAGTTAAGCATGATGCATTTACTTTCCGGAATGTCGATTCCAATGAACTTCAGAATGGAGGTGATTGGACAAGCAAAAGGCATTGACTTCCGAGGTTGGTAGAAGCATTTGACAATATGGCCAAGCATCAGGACAGGGAGATTGATGGGTTCACACTTTAGGAAAAAGGTGAAGAGTGATTTATGGACGTCGATGACAAGTTCCCGACTCCCATGCTTTGGCACAATCATGGTTGTGAAGATGTGATGGATCATCCGGTTCAATGGAGGGAAGGAATTGGCATTCAACTTGGCAATTTTCTTTGTGCCATCATATTCTTCAAGAGCGAGGAGATGATAGTACACAGAAGCATCAGGAGTATGGGCGAGGATTTCAGCTCCGGAGTTGGGTAGTTGAAGGGCTGTGCTAATGAGGTTGGCAGTGAGTTGGAAAGTGGTGCCCTTCACAGTTGTATAGAAATGCTTTTCCTTTGAGAAGCCAAGATGATTGAAAAATTCACGAACGGCAGTGGGAGAATAAGCCGTGTGACTGTAGAGAAAGGATGTCCACCCCTGAGTGTCAAATAGGGGTTGTAGGTTTGGGAAAAGATCTGCCAAAGACTCAAAATCGACATACCTAGGCTGAACAAACTTGATGAATGACCCCTTTCAATGAGTGATATGAAGACGGGGAGGAACCACAAGTTCGGGCAAACGATGTCCCGAAGCTTCGTGCGGCGCTCATCAGTAGCCCGGTCGTCGTCGCCGGCTCGAGATGAGGAGGGACGGCGGCGAGATGCCAGTTTCTTTGCCTTGGGAGCCATGGAGAGTGTGGAGGGATGAAGCACAGAGAGGGAGGATGAAGAGGAGAAGCCCACTGTAGAGATAGGACTGGAAAGATGAAAAGTAGGGTTTGCGTCCAAAGGGGAAGCAGGGGCTCGCTTTGTATAGGAAAGAGAGGGATTTGAGAGTGGGTAGAAGAAAGGGAACGTGGGTGCCTTTTTAAAGAGGGTGGATTGAATTTTAAAAGGCAAGGGTCCCACCAAATCTGTCCCCAAACGGCGCGCCCGTTGGTCTTCCCAAACCAGAGCTGCCGCCGTCTGTTGACAGATGACTGGATATTTGTCGACAGATCCATACAGTAATTCTGCCTGACTGATATTTGTGTGGAATTTCAAGGAGAACTCTTGAGCCAAGGTTACACAATGAATAAATAAGGTGTAAAATAGGTATACACACATTGGAACCCATCATAGACTTGGATATTAAGGCCCTCCCATTTACCCAAATGGTTTAGACATAATACCTAAGGAGTTGTAAATTAGAGCATTAAGAAAACACCTTACTGTCTTAGAGAAAGGACACCAATACCCTTGTTTGATTAAGGACATTGTAGACCAACACTATCCCTAGTGTATGATGATCAAATGATGACTGAAATGAATGTCTAAACTTCATGATAACCATAGACACTAAATGACCTGGTTATTTGAGACACTTTGGAGGCTTCACTCTATTTCAAAAAAAAATTTTTTTTTGCTTGCAACAAATGAATGCAATGGGAAAAGTGGTATTTAGGAGATCTTCATACCTTTTGACGTGAGGATAGACATGAGATGTGCCCGTACCCCCAGTTACTCAGTGGAAGTGTCCATCATACCTCTGTATAGAGTTGATGAGATAGCTTTTTGACGCGAGGGCAGACATTTATGATGCCCAACTCCCCAGTTACTCAGCAATACACATCATTGCTCTACCTTTTACCCACTTGTAGATTGACTTTTTTTTTGTTGTTTTTCAGAAATAGGTAGCTTTTCTCCATTTCATATTTAAAATTCCAGATCAAAGAAAGTATATGATTAGCAGTCAATATGAGACATAAAGTTCAATGACCATAAGACTTTTCAAGTTACTTGAGAATAGTATTTTCCTACAAGGAAATTATTCTAAGGAGTTAGGTGTGTATCCTCTACGATGGTTCAATGTTCTCAAAATGATGTAATCTAAACCCGTGCAAAAGTAGTATGTCCAAATCACGGTGATTTAGGGAATAAAATTAATATCACTTGAATATGATGAAGTCAAACATGTATAAACACCCAATAAACATCTTAGATGAAGGTCATGAACCTGCTCATGAGTTTGATAAGAAATAGGCACGAATTGACAAGAAAGAGTGTGTCTGTCGACAGCTAGAGGGAGCCTGTCGACAGATGAGCACAGACAGAAGACTGGGTTTTCAGAGCTGTGTCTAGCTGTCGACAGATGAGTTGTCGTCTGTCGACAGGTGTACACAGAGTTCAAAAACTGATGTCTGTGGAATCTGATCTGTCGATAGGGTGTTCATGTCTGTCGACAGCAGCTTATGCAGAGTGGAATCAAGGTTTGAATGGGGGAATAAATGAATATAAAAAGTGAGAGAAGTTGACATGAATATGATATGAATGACTTCATTCACTAAAACACTCATGTAGCCTGATTTTGACTCCCCCATAGTGTGTGCTTATGTGTACACATACATTCAAGTACAACAAGACACATTTGCACAATTCGAAGACACCAAGCAAGGATGAAGTGATTTCATGAAGATGTTCAATTTTTTTTGATAAGAAATAGTGAGTGGGCAAAATATAAAGAACCTGAATCCTCATAGAAAGTCAATGACCCTTTCATGCAACATAACTATGGATACTTGGCGGAGAATATTTTCTCACGCATAATGAAAGTTTCCAAACAAGCATGACTTGTTCTTCCACAAATCACCATTTGATATACCTCATAGTTAGTTCACACAAGGAACATATACTTAATATTTGGGTAAAGTTTCATTGTAATTTGCACAAACCCAATTCTCGTCTCAATGTTGTGAACCTATCTTCAGCCAAAGGTTTGGTAAAGATGTCTGCCAGTTGACTTTCAGTGGGTATGAAACTTATCTCCAATGTTTTATTGGCTACTTCATCTCTCAAGAAATGATGACGAATTTCTATGTGTTTTGTCCTAGAATGTTGAATGGGATTCTTTGATAGATTGATTGCACTAGTGTTGTCACATAGGATAGGTGTGCATCCAATGTCAATGTTGTAGTCACACAACTGACTTTTTATCCACAACACTTGTGCTGCACAACTCCCTGCAGCAACATATTCTGCCTCTGTGTGGAGAGTGCAACCGAGTGTTACTTCATGGATGCCCACGAAACCATGCAACCACCAAGCATTTGGCAATAGCCACTAGTGCTTTTCCTGTCAATTTTACATCCAGGATAGTCAGCATCAGAATATGAAACCAAGTCAAAGCTACTACCTGCTGGATACCAAAGACCCAAGTCATACGTACCTGAGAGATATATGAAAATCCTCTTGACTGCAATTAAATGGCTTTCCTTTGGACTAGATTGGTATCTAGCACAAAGGCAAACACTGAATTGTATGTCCGGTCTACTTACAGTAAGATAAAGGAGTGAGCCAATCATACCTCTGAATAGTTTGGCATCTACCGATTTACCTTTCTCATCACTTTCTAGCTTAATGCTTGTGCTCATTGGTGTTGAGGCATGTTTAGCTTGTTCAAACTGAAACTTTTTTAGTAGCTCTTTAACATATTTTTCTTGGTTAATGAAGAACCCGTCGTCAAGTTGTTTGACCTGCAAACCAAGAAAAATTGAAGCTCCCCCATAAGACTCATCTCAAATTCACTGTGCATATGTTTAGAGAATTCTTCACACAGTGAAGGATTAGTAGAACCAAAGATAATGTCGTCCACATAGACTTGAACAACAATTATGTGATTGCGAACTTTCTTTGTAAAGAGAGTTTGGTCTACCTTACCTCTTGAGTAGTTTTTGCTTACCAGATAGGTGCTAAGCCTGTCGTACCAAGCTCGGGGTGCCTGTTTCAAACCATAAAGAGCTTTGTGCAATTTAAATACATGGTTTGGTTTGTCATGATCCTCAAAGCCAGGTGGTTGAGAGACATAGACTACCTCTTTTATATAGCCATTCAGGAAAGCAGTTTTAACATCCATTTGAAATAGTTTGAACTTGTTTGAACATGCATATGCTAACAAGATCCTTACTGCTTCTAGTCTAGCTACAGGTGCAAATGATTCTTCAAAGTCCACACCAAATTCCTGATTGTATCCTTTTACAACCAGTCTAGCCTTGTTTCTCACCACTTTACCGTCTTCATTTAGTTTATTCCTAAAGACCCATCTTGTCCCTATGACAGAAATTTCAGGGGTTCTAGGAACTAAACTCCAAACATTATTTCTTCAAAATTGCCCAAGCTCCTCATGCATAGCATCAATCCATGAGTTTTCCTTTAATGCTTCTTCAACATTTTTAGGTTCCACTTGAGATACAAAAGCTAAGTGATCCTGTTCAACTATTTGATTAACCTGTGACCTAGTTTGAACTGAGTCATTTATGTCTCCTATTACATTCTCAAGTGGGTGAGCTTTAGAGTACCTCACATTAGTGACTGTTGAAGGTCCGAATTGATCTTACAGTTGAGGAGGTTGTTCAGGAGGAGGGGTGGTTGGAGGACTTTCAGCTTGAGGTTGATCTAGTTGTTGTGGATCTTGTGCAGGTACTTCTTCTTCATTTCTGAACAGATGTCCATCATCTTCATCATTGTACCTGCGAAGATATCCACCTTTAGTTTTAGAAACAACTTGAGATTTTCTTTGTAGTTCTCCAAGTGTTGTATCTTCAGTTTCATCTGCAAACCTGTAAAGATTAGAACTGTTAGGCTTGGTTTGTGATTCATCAAATACAACATGTGAAGTTTCTTCCACTTTTCTAGTTTTCAGATTAAACACCCTATAGGCTCTAGAGTGTTCTGAGTATCCAAGAAAAATACCTTGATCGCTTTTGGCTTCAAACTTGTCCAAATCATTTTTATCATTGTTATGTATGAACACTTTTGAACCAAAAACTTTGAAATACCCAATGGTGGGTTTCTTACCATTCAGAAGTTCGTAGGGAGTTTTCTTGAATACCGGTCTTACCATGGATCTGTTAAGGATATAGCATGACGTGTTTACCGCTTCTGCCCAAAAGGTTCTTGCAAGTTGATTCTCGACCAGACGCGTGCGAGCCATCTCCACCAAGGTTCTATTCTTCCGCTCCACAACTCCATTTTGTTCTGGAGTTCTTAGGGAGGAGAACAAATGTTCTATCCCTTGGTTCCTGCAGAAATCAGAGAAGGAGGTATTGTCAAATTCTCCCCCGTGATCAGTGCGGATGGAGCATATTTTGTTTACATTTCCATGCTCAATTTTATTGAAAAATTCTTCAAAAACATTCAGTGCTTCATTCTTGTGAGCCAGAAATTTTACCCAAGTGAACCTAGAGAAATCATCTACAATGACAAAACCATATTGTTTGCCATTGAGACTTAGTGTTCTCGTAGGTCCAAATAGGTCTATGTGCAACAGTTCATAAGCTTTAGAGGTACTCACCGGTGCTTTTGATTTGAAGGATTTCTGGGTTTGTTTTCCCTGTGCACATGCATCACAGAAATTTTCATTCTTGTTAAAGGAAATATCAGGAAGACCACTTACCAATTGAAGCCTCATGATCTTGTGCAATACGTTATAGCTAGCATGACCGAGCCTACGATGCCACAATGTAAGCTCATCCTGTTTGTTTTCTACAAGACACAAATCATTATTTTCTGGATCATCTAAGTCAACCATGTAGATGCTGTTTATTCTTTTTCCAGAAAATTTCAGACTTCCTGTTTCCTTATCAAGAATTTGACATGAATTGGATTCAAAGACAATTTTATGACCTTTATCACACAATTGACTTATGCTCGGCAAATTGTGATGAAGGCCATCAATTAGCAGTACATTGTCTATTGAGTTAGAGGCAAAGTTACCAACCTTACCTGAGCCGATGATCTGGCCTTTGTTGTTACCTCCAAAGATGATGTGACCTCCATCTTTTTCCACGAGCAGACTGAATTTTCTTTGTCCCCCGTCATATGCCTCGAGCAGCCACTGTCCAAGTACCATTTGTTTTGATTGTGGGCTGCTAGGCATTCCTGCACATGTGGATCAGACAAGAGGTTTTGGTACCCAAATTACTTTGGGTCCCGTTGTATCATTCATGCCAAATAATAAGTGCTTAGGAATCCAAACTTGTTTGATTTTCATTTGGTTTGGGCTATTCCAACATTGTTTTTCATTATGCCCAACTTTTTTACATATTTTGCATGATGATGATTTTTGAACAACAGTGTGCTTTACCTTTTTAGGAGCATGCATATGCATTTTTCCCTTTTGTTGCCTTGTTAGATTAGCTTTAGGAGGTTGTTGTTTGTCCTCTCCTGGGCTTGTTGCAAATTCCTTAGATTGACTAGGAACAGATTTGATCATTTTAGATTCATGTTTCTTACCCTTTGAAGGATTTCTCTTATTCTTTAGAGGGGTTTGTTTACTTGAACTTGGGCTGGAATCAATGAAATCTGTTAACAGATTTTTGCCAATTTCTTTTGGCCTTGCATTTTGAAACCCAATCCCATGTCTTGCAACAAAAACCTTTGAGCCTAAAATTACATCCAGATTCTATTTACTTTTGAAAAATTAGATAAATCCTTAGACTTACCTTTTATGTCTTTTTTCAGCTTTTTCCAGTTTCTCCTTTAGCTTTTCATGCTCACTTTGAAGATTTTCAAGAGAGTTCATTAGATCATCTCTTTCCGTTTGAACTTCTTGAAGTTTAAGTTTCATGCTGTCCATTTCTTCACTGTGTGGTTGTTCATCAAGTTTCATCATTTTGAATCACCTTATTCAAGGATTCAATTTCTTCATTGTTGTTTGATTTATGAACAAGGGAATAGACTTTCTTCTTGAGTGCTTTATTTTCAGACTTGAATTCACAGAAATTTTCAAATAGAATAGTATAAGCTTCTTCCCATTCAGTAATAGAATATGTTTCAAAGGAAGAATTTACCTCATTGGAGTCATCACTCCTTGCCATGAGACACTGAATCTCGTCATCTTCTGAGGTAGCTTGACTGTTCTCGTCTTCATCTACATCACTCCAAGTGGCCACCATTGCCTTGGCCTTCTTGAAAGTGAATTTGTCCTTCTTCAGCTTCTTTTTGAGCTCGGGGCACTCTCCTCTCATGTGCCCTCGCTTCTTGCACTCATAACAGACAACTTCAGATCTTTTGTTAGAAGAATCAAGTCTGTTGGTACCCTTTTGGAAAGGTTTCGAGTTACCTGAACCTCTTCTTTTGAATTTCAGAAACTTCTTAAACTGTCTAGTGAGCATGGCCATCTCGTCATTCTCACTATCACTAGAGGTTTCAGACTCAATACCTTCCTGTTGGGCATTCTTTTTAGAATCTGAAGAGATTTTCTTGGAAGCTTTCAAGGCTATTGACTTCCTTGGATTCTCTTCAGTTTCTTTTCTTTTGACATTCAGTTCATAGGTCATCAGAGAACCAATCAATTCATCTACTTTCATTTTTGAGAGGTCTTTGGAATCCTCAATGACAGTGGCTTTGGTGTTCCATGAGGATGGAAGAGACCGAAGTATCTTCCTCACCAAGTCACTCTCTGAGTACTCCTTTTTAAGACCTTTCAATCCATTTATAATTATCATGAATCTAGCAAACATGTCAGAGATGGTTTCATCATTATTCATTTTGAACATTTCATATTCTGAAACCAACATGCTTACCTTTGATTCTCTTACCTCAGACGTACCTTCATAGATCAGCTCAAGCTTGTCCCACATCTCCTTTGCTGAGGTGCATGTGGAGACTCTTGAGTACTCCTTTGGGTGGACTGCGCACTGCATCATGTTGACGGCGCTCCAGTTGAGTGTCCCCTTGGCAATCTGGTCCTTAGTCCAGGTATCCTCGTCCTGAGGCAATTCGTATGCTCCTTTTCTGACTATTTTCCATAGTTTGAAATTTTGCGCTCGAAGAAACACTTGCATCCGATTTTTCCAATACGGATAGTCAGTGCCGTCAAAGAAGGGTGGCCTGGTCACTGAGTGTCCCTCGGCCATATACCCCTTGTTAGATTCCATTAGACCGTGAATCTCCTGATCGTAAGATCAAACAGATAAAGCAGTAAATCGGAGAAACTCGGCTCCGATACCAATTGAAGGGTTGCGGAATTCCCTATATGGTAATCTAGAAGGGGGGTTGAATAGATTACTGTCAATTAAAAATCTTATCACCTTCTTTTAACAGAGATTATAACTACAAGAACAGAGTTTCACTATGTGTGGATATGAGTGACTTGATGGCAATTAGATTGATGAACTATTAAGTGTGTGCAAATACAGTGTGCCTATCAAACATCTAACGTAAAAGCGTTCAAACCACGAGACACAGTGATTTACGTGGTTCGGAGTACACAACTCGTGTATCCTACATCCACGGGCCACACACACATGCAGAACAATCTGCTTATGAGCTAGTTCACAAACTACAACTCACACACACGTGTTATCTGATGTGCAACCACGATCAGATCAACACCCACACATGTGTATCAAGCACAAGGACTGCTTGAAACACAACACACACACACACGGATATGAAAAATAGAAACAGAGAAGAGTTTGAGAGTTGAAGAACAAATCCAATTTGTAAACTCTTCTTGTAAACGTCTGGCTGGACTTCAAGCTTCGTCTTGATGATCACAAGTTGATGGAGATGCTTGAGTCCACGACGTTCAGGCTTCACCTTCCGCTGGAGAGACTTCTCTTCTTGGTTCTGGGCGGTAGGTTGAAGCAGAGCAGCAGAGCAAGACTTCTCTTGAGAACTTTTTTAGGGTTCTTGCTTGGAGGCTGCTTGTGTACATGATTTGCTTCAAAAGGATGTTTATATAGTGGTGTTTACATATGGAGAGTCGTGGTAGAAAGAAACACCAACTTGGGCAATGTTAGATCTTTCCGTATCTGAAGATTCTGTTCGTCTGTCAACAGGTTTGGCTGCATCTGTCGACAGATTGCAACAGGTTTGCAACATATAGAGATCTGGGATTTCAGGTCTGTGAGATCTGTCGACAGTCGACTTGCATCTGTCGACAGATATCTACAGTCCAGATATCTAGAACTTCTGTCAGTGACATCTGTCGACAGCCGTTGGGCATCTGTCGACAGATGGCTGTAACCTGAGCTTTGAGCTTTTCTGGCTGACCACATCTGTGAGATCTGTCGACAGGAGCATTGTGGTCTGTCGATAGGTGACATGGTTTATAGCTTTTTGTGATCTTTTTCTCTTGTTTTGTGATAGCTTGGCTTTAAGCATTTGTACCTACATGATAGAACATGTAAAGTTAGATATTATGAGTACATAGATAACCAAGTAGTATCAAGTTCTTTGTCATGTATCAAACCTCAATTAACTTATCTATCATCAAAAACATGTTGTTAAAAATATTAGAATGAAAACCCAACACCTCTCAGTAGCATTATCCAAGTTAACAATGAGGGTGGGGGCGCCTCCTTAAGTGAGGTGGTTTCTGATGCTTCCCACCCCCTCAGATCTATTATTCCCCAGTCTATTTTGGAAGCTTTGGTGCTTTCTGATAAGGATGATAAGTGTATATGGGTGGCCTCAAATAATGGTTCTTTCTCCACTAAATCTGCTTACAACATGATCAGACCAATGGGTGTGCACAGAGCGGCCCTTACAAAGATTTGGCACAACTCATTTTATCGTAGAGCCTCCTTGTTCTCTTGGAAAATTTTGAACCGGGCTATCCCAGTGGATGGTCGTATCTCTGAAGTTGGTATTCCGTTGGTGTCTCACTGCTCTTCCTATAAATTTCCTCAGCCTGAAGACCTCGATCACCTGTTTATTCATAGTGATAATGCAGCTACTCTTTGGCGTAGGTTACAACCCCTCATATCACCGAGGGTCACCCTGCACAGCCACATTACTGCTCGATTATGGAGTTTTATCGAGCAGTCGAATATTCGATCTTCATATGGTTTTGTTTCTCTTTATACTCTTATCCTTATGTTGTGGGAAATCTAGAAGGGAAGATGTTTAAGATGGTTCGATGCTACTTATGTTTCTGCAAGAGTGATCATCAACAATATTAAGTCTAGAATTACACACTCGCTATCTACACTTCAATTTAAGGTTACTCCTAATTCCTATGAGATGCAAATCCTTCATGGCTTTGGTTATGTCCCTCTATACCCTACCAAGATACTGAAGCTTATAAGATGGATTCCTCCTATATGTGATTTTAGTCTTAATGTTGATGAAGCTTGCAAAGGAAATCCTGTGGAGTGTGGAGGTGGTGGTTGTATTCGTGATTCTCAGGGCCATGTTCATGTGGCTTTTGCTCATTTTTATGGCGTTGGGACCAGCATGATTGCAGAAATGAGAGCTCTTTGTGATGGACTTCGTCTGGCTACTTTCTTAGGCTACAAGGTTTCTATTGTTTACTCTGATTCTCATGTTCTCATGAATTCCATCTATGAAGATAAAGTTGTATCTTGGCGTTCACTCAGATGGTGGAGAGAAGCTAGATCTTTCATTAGCCAGGAGTCTATTTTGTTGAGTCATGTGTACCAGGAAACCAACCAAGTCACTGATTCCCTTGCTAATTTTGTGGTTACTCATAGGCAGAATAATGTTTTTTTGGGGGCGCATACCTTACCACATCCTTGTAAAGGGCATATGGTCATTGATAAATCTGGCCTCATGCATGTTAGAATGGTCTAACTGGGGTATGCCCCATGGATGTTGTATTCATATTCTTTTTGATAATAGCTTTGGCCCAGGTTGCTCTCATTGGTGGAGTGAGAACATTCTCCCTTTCTGGGGGAGGGTGCACTCTCCTAGTTAGAGGTCCTGAGGACATTTTTAATTAAAAAAAAACATTCGGATAGAGATTTACCGAGTTTGGAGGCCAGTGTGTGGCCCATTGGTTGTATGAGTATGTTCATATGTGCTTTTACAGGTTGGTGTGACTTGGTGGTAGGCTGGAGGGTTGGAAATTCAAGCCCAAACAGACCTCTGCCGGGTGCATCAAGAATGCGACCAACACAGTCGTCGCATTTCTTGTATGGACGTGACCACTAAGTCCGTCATAATTTAGGGACGCCTTCAGCGCGCGTGTCTGCATGTGCGCCACGTGTCGCATGCAGGGGCGTTGGAGGTTTAATCGCGACAGCGGGGTACGTCGCATTTTTAAACGCGATGGCCCGATACGTAGCGATTTAGCCTCTGTGTATTTTGGGCCTCTGCCCTTGGCCGAACAGTGCAGTTGTACTGTTCAGCTAAGGGAGAAGGTTGTGAGTTTTTTGTGGAATCTTAAGGAGATTTTGGGGTTTTGGCTATCCATTCTGCGTGATTCCAAAACGAGGAGGTACTTCGGAGCACAAGGAACACCGGGATGGCGTTGGTTTTGCGTTTCACCTGTTGCTAGGGGAATTCTACCTTGTTTTCTCTTGTGTTGACTGTATGCCTTATGGTTTGTAGTTTTTGATTTTGAAATCATGCAACCATGATGGAGAGCATGCTTAGGGTTTCGTATGAAGGTTTAATTCTTGCTTTATCAGCTTGTACAATGGTGTGGTGTGATTTTCAAAATGATAATTTAGGGTTTTGTTCTGCTATCTGAAAGGCGACGGAACCAGTCGTCGCGTTTAAGAACGTGACGACATGGCCCGTCGCGATTCAAACCTTAAGGCGACGGGTTGGTCCGTCACGATTCAAGTCAAAAGGCGACCTCTGTGTTGGTCACGGATTAGAATGTGGCCACCCTAGCTCTGGTGTTCTATGGCCAGTCTACCTAGTTTCAGTCCTACATGGCTTGTGCAGTGTTGGCCATGCCATGTAGGGACAATGTGGGTCATGTCGCCTTATACTGTGATTGTTAACGAGAGGTTTTGCATGGAAATGTGTGCACAACGAGTTGGGTTGTTTATGCCTTCCAATGTTACCTCTCCAATCGGTTACCCAGGCATCAGGTGCTCGGGTTTTGTCCCGGTACAATGAGTACCGTCAAGGTCTGAGTCGTCTTTCTGGACACCCTCACTCCTGAGTTTGAGTTGTATGTCCGGCTGAAGGAAATACGGCAAGGGGAAACAACACGTGTTTGTGCGTGTGCAGTTGCTTGTAGTGCACTCGTGGTTGGGGGACAGACACCAGTAGACATACTGGTCCCCAACTAGTCCTGTTTCTAATGGCTCACTTTAGGGTTGTCGGTCGGAGTCCTTAAAGGTGTCAGGCTTGGGCCTGCAGCTGTATAGTCTGTAGGAGTGGTGTTAGTTGTCTCCAATGTTCTTGTCTTGTTGAGATGGAGCGGTAGCTGGACCTTTCGTCTGTGGCTGCGAGATTGAGAGGTGGACTTGTGTTGTTTGTCCGAGTCTGTGGTTGGTGTCGCGAACCAACTCTCGTGACTCGTGTGTGGTGTGCCCTTCTGTAGCTTCTAAATTTGTTTATGGTTTGTCGTTTACTTAATTTACAGCTATAGCATCATGCATAGGTGTTATTTATTTTAAATGCTTGACAACTTTATTTATCCTATTTGTTGTACATTGTGTTTATCGACTTTGGGGGAGTTACCCTACTGAGCCAGTGACTTGTGAGGCTCACCCCTTCGTCTTCCAAGTGAAGGAGAGTAGGAGGGTTCATGTCCCTCTTCTAGTTCCGGTCAGCACCGTAGTGGAGTCGGACCTTCGTCACCAGCAGAGTAATACTTCTTCTTGTGGAGCCTCGAGGGTTTGTCCCAACCTATTGCACTTTGTTTAATGACATGTTATGGAACTAAATATATACATCTCATGTGAATATATTTGAGAAATAGAATCTTACATGTGTTCAGCGTGTTTCTTTATATTTTCACAGACATGTGTGGTTCATATCCCCTGCGAGGCTTTGACCCGATCGCGCGAGGCAGAGTTGTGTCGGGCACATTATCGGGTTAACATGCCTGAACGGCGAGAACCATCACAGTTATTGTATGATAATGAAGTTCGTGTAGGTATCGGTGTAGGTTGGCTTGGAGGTCACATGGTGATCGGTGACCAGCTAATCATGACACGTGTACCATGGTTTGTAGTAAAGGTTGTATAATTATGTATCGTGGATTATGCATTTGTCGAGTTTGGTGGTCCGGCGCCTATTCTATAATGCCTCTTCAATCGGGTACTGCAGGTTCTGTGTGAGCCAGGCACATGTGTTGTTGTGCTCGGGGTGTGTCCCGATATGGTGTGTACCATTGAGGTACGTATTGTCTTCCTGGACACCCTCACTCCGGAGTTTGAGTTGTACGTCCAGCTGAGGGAAAGACGGCAAGGGGCAGCGATGTGTGTTTGTGTGTGTGTAGTCGCTTGTAGCATGCTCGTGGTTGGGGGATAGACACCAGTAGACGTACTGGTCCCCAGCTAGTTCTATGTTTCCAGTTCCTCACTTTAGGGAGCTCGGGCCGAAGTCCCTGAAGGTGACAAGATTGGATCTGTGGTTATGTGTTCTACATGTGTGGTGTTGGTTGGTCTCCATAGTAGGTTGGCTTACTTGTGTATTTGTGGAGCTGTAGCTGGACTGTGTGGTCCGTGGCTACGAGACTGAGAGGTGGTTCTTATGCTGTGTTTTCCGGGTTGGATACTGACGTCATGAACCAGTAGTCTGTTCCCGTGTGGTGGCGTCGTTCCTTTCCAACTCTTGTTTTACCAGTGACCGTGACTTGTGAGTGTTGACTCACTGGTTGTAGTTCCTTTTGTGGTGGTATACCTTGTTAGTGGCACAATTATGCTAAGATTTTGTGTTTGGCAGTAATTTTGTGGTGGTACCTCGTGGTGGTAGGTACCTGTACCCTTCGTGGGTAGACGTTTGTTGTCGTACGTCATGTACCAGCCTGTTTTTTTTAAGCATTGTGTTTACTTTATATTTTGCAATGGTCGTGTGGTTTGACCTTCCACATGTTGTGTTTTACCCTATTAGGGTAGGCTTTCGATTGCAGTTTTGGTGTGTGGGGATTCACATGTTGATGTCAATCTTTTACCCTTCGTGGGTAGTTTGCTTGTGAGGCTTATAGCCGAGGCCGTGGTTTGCCGAAAAGACTTGTAGCCTAGGTAGTGGTCTGCTGGTGAGGCTTGTGGTTGATGCGTCCCAGTTGTTGGGCGACTAGGGGTGCTGTGCTAGTATTGTTGTCTCCTCTTAATTTTTAAGGATTGTGTTAGTTGGTGTATTTATGTTTAACTGTAGTTTAATCATGCTTTTTGTGAGCATGTTGTAGTTTGGCTATCGGTGTGGCCAGTGAGACCCTTTGGGGTTGAGGTCTCTTCAATTTCAGGTGTTGTTTTCGTGAGGTCCTTACTGAGCCAGAGACTTGTTGAGGCTCACTCCCTTACAGTCATTTCAGTTGCTAGCCGTATGTATGGCGAGCAACGGTGTTGTGGCAGACTTGTACCACCAGCAGTAGAGTTAGTTGTGTCTGTGTGAGGTTGTGCTCCCTCAGGGTATGCCCTAGGTAGTTGTACTTTTTCTCTTGGATGTGTAATAATGTAATGGGACAATTGTACTTTATTATATAAAGGTATGAACTCATGTACTTTCTTGTGTCTTATATTCTTGTGATTATCTTTTATATTCCTACTGGACACATGTGTGAGATATCCCTTGCGAAACTTCAGTCCGATCGTGGGAGGCAGACTTGGATATGGAGCCTTATTGGGCATAAATATCCAGGGCCGTTATAGTTGGTATCAAACCAATGGTCGAGTTAGAATATGAAATGACATTGAGGTTACAATGTCCCAAGACAATGTTTAATGTCCACTGCTGGTAGTAAGTCTACGGTTTTGTGTGGTTGAAAGTTATTTTCACGTGAGTCTTTGTTGTGTGAATTGTGTATTTGTTGTTATGAGTTTGGAAGTTGTTAGCAGTTGCTGAGAATTGATGTGATTAGAAGTGGTATAATTTGTGTGATTATACTAGTGTGTTAGTTCATGGTTGAAAGGTACAGTTGTTTAAAGATTCACAGTTACAAAAATTCAAGGAATTAATGAATCCAATTATGATATTCAATAAAGGTAAAGTTGTGTTCTGGAAACGATATGTTTTAATGTGATGAAGTTATTTTAGCGAAGTACAGAATTAGTAGAGACATGTATAAGGTAACTATGTGATAGAGTTACAGTTGGAACAATGTTGTAGTATGATGCAGTTTATGCCAAAGATTGTGTATGTAAGAATTGCAATTGTGAACCTTAGCAGAGGTAATTGATGTATTTGAGATTTGTGTTAGTAAAGAAATAGTTTGGATACAAATGTCATTAGTGATATAGAAGGTTTTGAATGACTAAGTGAGCCAACTCAGCTTCAGATAAGGTATTAATAAGCAGAGGAGCAGTGATTTGTGATAGTGAGACAAAATGTGCTTCGTGATTAGATATGCTTATAGTTGAGAGTTTGGAAATAGTACTATTATAAGTATATGCAGAGGTAAATTACTGTGTGTGAGAAGAGTAAAGGAAAATCAGTGTGCAGTTAGTTTTTTGTGAATTTTAAAAGAAGGATATTCTCTTGGCAAGTAATAGATTGTGAAGATTCCATAAGATGATTTATTAAAGATTGTATTGTCAAAGATATGATCAGTGATGTTTAGTAATTGTGTATAGTTTGTGGAAAAGAGAGGTGAAGTATGTGTTAGCAAAAGGTTGAAAAAGAGGTTAAGAATGATGAAAAGAGATGAGTTAGTTGAGAAACAGTTAAGAAATAACAGGATAAGTGTAACATCAGGGCAGATTGTGAAAGGAATTTAAGTAAAGGTTTGAATGAAAAGCATAATAATGAGTATAGTGTAGTAGTGGTATTCTCAGTGTCTATGAATAATGTAGTTAAGGCAAGGTAAATGAAAAGGTGAATGCTGATTTTGTAAAGTAGCAAGGTGGAATAAAGGAATCAGGTATAACAAGTTATGTATTTAAAGAGATTGGCTTCAGGTTCTAGCATTGGCAGAATTTTAGTAAAAGATGTTTGTATATTAAGAAGAGTTACAGTGTGAATGGCACTGTGAGATTAGCCAGACAGTAGAATAATTAAGAGAAATATTTTGCAGAGATGATATTATGCTAATGTAGTTGACAGTAAAATTAAAGTTAAGTGTTAGTGATTAGAGAAAGAAAGAATATGGTAGATTATTGAATGGTTATAATCAGATGATACAAAAAGTGGTCAATACGAGTTTATATGTTAGTATACAAAAGTGGTTTAGTTGAGTTGATATGTACTTCCATAAAGACACTCCAGAGTTTAATGTAAGAACAAAGGCAGATCAGTTAAGGAATAGTAGACAATAGTAATTATGGTAAAGTTAGAGGTAGAAGATGTGCAGAGTTAGTTGAGTAGCTACAGTATATGATAAGAGAGCATGGTGACACAACAGTGAGCATGAATGTTTTTAAAGGTTATAGCCTTTATGTGAGTAGTTAGCCAAATAATGTTATTCAAGGCAGGAAATGTATATGAAGAGCAAAATGTGTCCATAGCAGTATGACAGAATTCAGAATTGAAGTATTAAAGAAAGCAGTTTAGAAATTCATGCATGCCTCTCTAATTATAACTAATTGATTGAGATGATTTGAGAAGCAAGTGAAGTTACAATTGAGCCCAGCTAAGGTCAGAGTTTGTTGGACATTTTGTCAAGTATCCGGTGAAGTCAGAGTGGTGCAGCTCAAGCATAGAAGATGTAATATTCATAGGTTATTAAAGGTTTGATTGATTAGAGAAAGGTTCAAGGTTTTTGCATAGTTAAATAAAGAAAGAGTGGTTCTTGGCCAGATATGAATTTAAGGCAACAAGGGTAGAATGGTATAAAGAGGCAAGAAATTCAAATATGATAATTTGATCTTCTTTGAGAAACTGGCAGTTGAGAATGTAAATAAAGACTGTTGGCCCACTTGATACGACAGTAAGCTAACCTAGAAAGGGGGTGAATAGGTTTTCTAAAATCTAAAACAGAAACTTAAACACATAAAATTACCACTTAAAAGTTTGGTTAGTTAATGTAGTTGAGTGTGATAGAGAGTAGTAGTGTGCAAGTGAATATAGACAATCACACAAGGAACATAAGGAATTTTATCCTGGTTCGGTACTTCACAGAAGGAAGACCTACGTCCAGTCCCCAAGCAAATCTTGGGATTTCACTAACCAGGATACAATCCTCCCAAGGATATACAAACCCCCAGCCCCCTGCTGGTCCACATCCTTTCCGAGTAGGAAGGAGACTCACTTCTATTACAGGTCAAGAAGCTAACCTCCTGGAACAAACCCCATTGCAGTTCTACTAGACTTAAGCCCCTAGCTAGGTTCTATACTGTGTACAGTCTCTCAGGTGGACAGAAACCGCCTGCAACCTTACTGGTCAACTCTTCACGCAGGAAGAGACTCACTGTATACAGTCCTACAACTGTATAAAGATCTTTCTTAGAAAAGAAAGAATAGGCTGAGAATTTTACAAGAAAGGATTCAAACCCATAAACTCTCAACAAAGGACTCTCCCCAAGAAATACAATGAACACAGAGAGAGTGAAGAGAGGAAGGCTTGAAAGCACTGAAGACTTCTGCTCTGAAAGCTTCTCTTGAATAAGGCTGAAGCTCTTTCTCTCCTTCTTTGAGTGTATGTGGCGTTGTGGTTCCTCACTGGATGTACACTCATACAAAGATCTTCAGGAAAGCTCTGTTTTGTTCTTCAGCCATGCTTAATCTTTTATATGGAGCAGCGTTGAATAGATCCGTTGAAGAGATCCGTTGCAACTCTTCTAGTCATTGCTGATCTTTCTATTCTTCTTCTTCTGACTGTGAGGCACTTGATGGCCTTCGAGGTTTGCAAGCATGGAAGAAAGTGTTTGGACCAAAGAGTGTTTCTGTCAGAAGCCTCATACCTTTGTGTTTCCTGATGTCATTTAGAAGTGGTAGGTAAGCTCTTTATGTCTGACAGGAAGGAAGATGTCCTATGAGATAAGCAAAAATATTTTCTGTCAGACAGTAGGTTACACATGTGAAATGTATTTGAGTTTTCATTGGGCATCAAAGACAATTTGAAATGATTGAAATACAGAGGAAATCGATGTTTAAGTAAAACAGAGTCGATGTGAAAGGCAATCGATGTTTCACTATAATCGTTGTTTCAAAGTAATCCATGTTTTGAAGTCGATGTTGGATTGAAATCGATGTTTACATAGAGTCAATGTTTTAGTAAAATCTATGTTTAACTGAAGTCGATGTTCCAATGAAGTCGATGTTTAATCGAAATTGATGTTTAAGCAAAATCGGTGTTCTAATGAAATCGGTGTCCAACAGTGTCGATGTTTAAGTGAAATTGATGTTTAACTAAATTGATGTTCTAATGAAATCGGTGTTCAACGGAGTTAATGTTTAAGTAAAATCGATGTAGAACTAAATCGATGTTCTAATGAAATCTGTGTTCAACATAATCGATGCTTAAGTGAAATCGATGTTGAACAAAATCGATGTTCTAATGAAATTGGTGTTCTACAAAGTCGATGTTTAAGTGAAATCGATGTTGAACAAAATCGATGTACGATCGACATCTGTGTTCAATAGAGTCGATGTTTAAGTGAAATTGATGTTGAATAAAATCGATGTTCTAACGAATTCGGTGTTCAACAGAGTCGATGAGATGAACCATAATCGATGTATTTGTATGAAAATCGTTGTGGCACTTAGTTAGTAATCAATGTGTATTGAACAACCATTGATTTGCCTTTTTAGTGCAAACCACAAAGCGATAGTGCCATAAATGTATATTTATTAGGAGAACATGATATTAAATACTTCAATAATATTTAATTAATCATTAGTTTTGTTATCACCAAAATGTAAGGGTAAAATATAAGAGTAGCTCAAGAAAGATGAGGCAGAATAACAGTTGGCAGTGATATGCGGATAATAGAATGGTACCAGGAAATCAGGGTTTTAAAGATGGTTGGGCATGGTAGAGAACCTAAGTGTGGCAGTTTATGATAAATTGTTCAGAGTATCTAAAGAGGCCCAGAAAGAGATGTTGCAAACACAGCTAGGAAATTGTGGAAATAGGTTGAGTCTGAGGAGATAAAGTGCCAACAGCAAGGTAGAATTGCCTACAGTTAAAAGGTAAAGAAAGGGCATATTGTCTCAGTCAGGGCAGAGCAGCTATGAAACAAATGAAAATGAAAAGAAAGCAAAGCAAACATGGTAGTGAACAGATTGAGTCAGCCAATTCATAGTGACTTGAAAGGCAAGTGCAGAGAAAGAGTATCCTTCTTGTTTGTGATTGGCTTTATTTCTTTCTAGGTGATAGTCTTGCATGCTGTGGTTTATTTCTGAATGTCGAGGATGACATTTCTTTTTAGGTGATAGAAATGTGATTACTCGATCTTTTCGGATCCGTGTTTAGTGGTTCTGGCATGGTGCTCTTGACCAAGAGATGGTCATTAGGCCTTAGTCGTGGTTCCGTGCGTTGGGTGGGAGTTGTGGGGCAGAGGTTCTAGCCCAAACAGCCCACAAGTTCAATGTTTGTGAATGCGACAGAGCAGTATGTTGCGATTTAAACACGACGGTCTCCCCTGTCATGATTCACATAACAGCCTTTGTGTTAAGCGGCGCTTTGGGTTCCGATTGGTGATGGCTAAGGTGGTTGCATTTAAGAGTTAAATGCAACATCTGCCTATGTCGCGATTTTCATTGTGGTTTAAGTGCTCTGTTTCGTCCAGATATAGCAAAGGAGCTATGTCCAGGCGAAGGGGGAGCTGATGAGGGGCTTCCTCTTGCGTTTTGGCTTTCTAGTGGTTCGTGCAGCACGGGTTCCACGCGAGGATGGTGTCCGAAGCGTGGGTGTGCCGACAACGAGGTGTTCTTCACGTTCTTCGGGTTCTTCGAGTTGGTAGGGAGACTTCCCCTCCTGTTTATTTGGTTTTAAATGGCTTAAAGGGTGGAATCAATGTTGGGGGGTGTGTGCCATAGTTTAGCTTTCATATTTACTATTCTAATGGCCATGTGAATGAGATTGGAATGAGTTTTCTGGTGGTGAACGGAGGTTTGGCTTGTGAACTGAGCTCACTGTTGCGTTTGAAATGTGACGTAGTGCACCGTCGTGTTTGGAACGCAACATGGTATGAACGGGACACCATGCATCGTCGCGTTTCGGGTTTGGTTTGGTGTGTTGTTCCGGTTGGCATGAACGCGACCGTTTGGTCTGTCGCGTTCATAGCCGATATCGATTGGTGTTCCGATTGGCTTTATCACGACGTATCGCATCGTCATGATTCAAACTCCGATTGTCGGTTCTAGCTTGAAGGCGACATATCGGGCCGTCACGATTTTCTCGCGACACTAGGCCTTGTCGCGTTCTGGTTGAAGTCACATTTGGGCAGGTCGTCGAAATTTGAAAGGCGACGCCTGTGGCCGCTGCATTTCAGCTTTAGTGGTCTGTTGGTGGTGGCTGGGCATTGAGGTTCCAATGTGGACTTAGCCTTGGTTATTTGGTGATATTTAAAGTGGTTTAAGTGTTATATGATTAGTAAAGCATGTGTAGGATTTAAGAGTTGTTATGTGAATAGTTAGTAAATCGTATGATTCATGTTAAGATTATTATTACGTTAAGTTAAGTGGTTAATGTGTCATTGTGGATATATTAGTGTTGCCATGGAGGTCGTGGGACGATCATTGACATGCAAGGTTATTGTATGATAATGAGGTTCATGTAGGTATCAGTGTAGGTTGGCTTGGAGGTCACATGGTGATCAGTGTCGAGCTAATCATGACACTTGTGTACTGTGGTTTGTAGTAAAGGTTGTATAAGTATGTATTGTGGTTTGTGCATTTGCCAAGTTTGGTGGTCCGATGGCTATTCTGGAATGCCTCTTTAGTTGGGTACCCCAAGTTCTGTGTGAGCTAGGCACGTGTGTTATTGTGCTCGGGGCGTGTCCCGGTACAGTGTGTACCATTGTGGTCTGTGTTGTCTTCTTGGACACCCTCAATCCTGAGTTTGAGTAGTACGTCTGGCTGAGGGAAAGATGGCAAGGGGCAGTGACATGTGTTTGTGGGTGTGCAGTCACTTGTGGCGCGCTTGTGGTTGGGGGATGGACACCAGTAGACGTACTTGTCCTCAGCTTGTCCTGTGTTTCCAGTGCCTCACTTTATGGGGCTTGGGCAAGAGTCCCTGAAGGTGTCAGGCTTGGACCTGTGGCTGTGTGGTCTGTACGTGGGGTGTTGGTTGGTTTACTTGTGTGTTTATGGAGCTGTAGCTGGACTGTGTGGTCCATGGCTACGAGGCTAAAAGGTGGTTCTTGTGCTGTGTTGTTTGGGTAGGATACTGGCATCATGAACCAATAGTCTGTTCACATGTGGTGGCATCGTTCCTTTCCGACTCTTATTCTTCCAATGACCGTGGCTTGTGAGTGTTGACTCACATGTCGTAGTTCCTTTCGTGGTGGTGTGCCTTGTTGGTGGCACAATTATGTTAAGATTTTGTGTGTGATAGTAATTCTTTGGTGGTACCTCATGGTGGTAGGTACCTGTACCCTTCATGGGTAGCCGTTTGTTGTGGTACGTCATATACCAACCTGTTTTTTTTAAGCATTGTGTTTAGTTTACATTTTGCAGAGGTCGTGTGGTGTGACCTTCCACACATTGTGTTTTACCCTGTTAGGGTAGGCTTTCGATTGCAGTTTTGTTTTGTGGGGATTGGCATGTTTATGACAATGTTGTTACCCTTCTTCGGTAGTTTGCCTGTGAGGCTTATAGCTGAGGTCGTGGGTTGCAGGTAATACTTGTAGCCTAGGCAGTGGTCTGTCGGTGAGGCTCCCCAGTTGTTGAGCGGACTAGGGGTGATGTACTAGTCCTATTGTTTCCTCTTACTTTTCGAGGATTGTGTTAGTTGGTGTATTTATTTTAACTGTAGTTTAATTACGCTTTATGTCAGCATGTTGTGGTTTGGCTATCGGTGTGGCCAGTGAGACCCTTTGGGGTTGATGTCTCTTCAGTTTCAGGTGTTGTTTTTGTGAGGTCCCTGTTATGCTAGTGACTTGTTGAGGCTCACTCCCTTGCAGTCTTTTCAGGTGCTAGCCGTATGTGTTGCGAGCAACAATGTTGTGGCAAACTTGTACCACCAGTAGTAGAGTTAGTTGTATCTGTGTGAGCTTGTGCTCCCTCGGGGTATGCCCTAGGTAGTTGTACTTTTCTCTTATACATGTAATGATGTAATGGGACAGTTGTACTTTATTATATAAAGGTATGAGCACATGTACTTTCTTGTGTCTTATATTCTTGTGATTATCTTTTATACTGCTACTAGACACTTGTGTGAGATATCCCTTGCGAGTCTTCGGTCCGATCGCGGGAGGCGGGCTTGGATATGGAGCCTTATTGGGCGTAAATATCAAGGGCCATTACACACCGGCTGTCGGTGATGAGCCCACCAGAGAGCCGGTGACGAAAACTGCCGAAGACGACAAAGAGCGTCAGAGCCAGTGAAAAACCATGTCGAGAAACTGTGATGGGGATAGATCTCCTGCGCAAAAGTCCAAAGCTTCTCTCTCTAGAAAGGCTTGGCAGAGAAGATCAAATAGGGTATCGACAAAGCAAATTAAATAATATTTATTATCTCCACATCACATGTTCCTGCATTATTTGTTCAATGTTTAATGTGAGACTATCCTTCATTTTTACATTCCATCATGTGCAAACTAATTTAATGGGTCTATCACATACAACTTTGGTTCATTTGAAGCTGTATTTTTTAATATATTTTCAATCTTGGACCTTGTACTAATTTAATGGGTTTGTTACTGATATCATTCTGGGCTCATTAGAGTTGTACGTCTTACCTATATTCTACTTTTGACTTTTTTTTTACTTTTGAATCAATCAGTGGATGATACAACCATCTAGCTAATTATGGACTATTGTTTTTTTTTTAAATACTTTTTTATAGAAAATTCCAACGTATATGCAAACGACTCACTAATGAAACTCCCTTGTAATTAAATCATGATATATTAGTGCACCAAGGGATTTCTAAGCTTATCAATGCAATGTCGTTGGTTACATTTTAAGTGATATTTAATTTATATACTGATTTGTAACTGTGTTGTGTTTCCCAGCTAGCTAGCCCAGAGGGGGGGTGAATGGGATATTAAAAATATTGACGACCTGAAACTTGTTCACACAAAGGTCACAAAAACACACTTTGTAGATTGTTAGTGTTAGTTAAAGCAAAATCAATCACACAAAAGCATTCACACGACACAGAGAATTATCCTGGTTCAGATCTCCTCTCCTTAGGAGTCCTACGTCCAGTCCCTGAGTAATATCTCAGGATTTCACTAACACAAGGGTATTGTCCCCCTTATGGACCCTTACACACCCAGCCGCAGCTGGTCTTCTCTTCACAACTCGAAGAGGAACTTACAGCACCCTGGATACCACCAAGTCTTCCTTCTACACGAAGGGAATCTCACACCCTGGATCCCACCAGGTCTTCCTTCTTACCCGATGGGAACAAACACACAAAAAGTGAAATGAGATCAAGCCCCTAGATCAAGCTTATACAATGCCAGATTTGAAGCTAAAACCGAGAGGAAGATCTACAATGAGGGACACTCTCAGTTTACTGAAGCTCTCAAGATTAACGCAATGAATGTAGAGAGCTAAGAGCTAAACAATCAAAGGATTGAGGCCTGTCTCTTTGAGATGCTCGCAGAAAAACGTGTGTAAGATTGTCGTTTGTATTCTCCAACTCAAAGTCTTGTTCTTCTGGAGCTTCAGTCTTCCTTATATATCTTCTATTTGAAATTTGAACGTTGAAGTGCCCCTTGTCTCTAAGCTTTTGTTTACGTTAGACAGCATGGTCCTGTAGAGCTTCCCGTTCAACGGTCTTCATGCATGCACAGAGAGAAGATCTTCTGAAGTATCTTTTGGCTTCTATTTTGTCCAACCTTGTATGACCAATGTTGTCAGAGACCTGTACACATTAAATGCTAAACAATAGATAGCTAGATTGTCTCTTGTTGTCAGTCAACGTTAGATTGATTTTATACAAATGTAGAAGTTCCATTCTATTCTTCTAAAAAGATGTTTACAGAATAAGCATGAGAATAGAAGATATTGTCTGCATGGTCCTGTAGTGATACGTTCAGTCTCCATAAATGCACATCTGACAAAAAGATATGCATGAAGACTTTGACTTTTAAATGTTATTAAAAAATTAGATCGAAAATCAAATCGTTATAATCCATGAAATCGTTATATGCATGACTTATGAAATCGTTATGTAAATGAGTTGATATTCATGTAAATCGTTGTGCACTCTTAAGCGAACTGATGCACATATAAATCGTTATGCATTAATAACCAAATCGTTGTAGAGACAAATCGTTGTGACTCCATAAGCAAATCGTTATGCACAAGCCGTTATAATCAAATTGTAAAAGACAATGTGAATGAATCGTTATTTGCTGTATGGAATCATTACAGCGACCAAGTCGTTATGTAATTTGATGAATCGTTACAGTAACAGAGTCGTTCTGTAACTTATCGAATCGTTACAACGATCAAATCGTTATGATGGTATATGCAAATTGTTATGAAACAAGTCGTTATGAGCAAATCGTTGTTCTTCACTTAAGAAATCGATGTGAGACCAAATCGTTGTTCTCACTTAAGACATCGATGTGAGATCAAATCGTTGTTCTCACTTAAGAAATCGATGTGAGACCAAATCGTTGTTCTCACTTAAGAAATCGATGTGAGACCTTATCGAATCATTATGGAAGCAAATCATTATGAATACTTAATGAATCGTTACGAACGCAAATCGTTATGAATACATAGCAAATCATTACGAAAGTAAATCGTTGCAATCACTTAATGAATCATTGTGAGGGCAAATCATTGCGATCACTTAACGAATCGTTGTGAGGGCAAATCGTTGCGATCACTTAACAAATTGTTGTGAGGGCAAATCGTTGAGATCACTTACCGAATCGTTGTGAGATTGACTTCATTGAATCCAAAACGTTGTTTCAGTCTTTGAGAAATCGTTATGAATCTGAAATCGATAAGGTAGTTATGAAATCGTTATGGGGAAATCATTACAACTCGATGTGGACTTAGATAGATTTCATGCTTTGAAATAAAATTGCTACAGTAGGAATAATGCTTACCATTTGGCTTGATTTTCCTTGTTTTATTTCCTGTACTCAAGACTTGTAGAAAATTTGTTAGTTTAAACTTTATGTAGTTTTGTTAATAACCAAAATAGATATGTAATTTATTTGAATTACATGGGGATAAACTGATCATCAATCTCCCCCTTTTTGCTGATGACAAAACTTAACAATTAGCAAAGATGATCTGAAATAAGTCTAAGCATAATTGCGAAAAGAATATAAGGGATGCATTTCAAAAATGTTATATTTCTCCCCCTTTTTGACATTAAGCAAAAAGGTACAAGAGTGAGACAAAGAAGAGAGAAAAGAGCACAAAGAGAGAAACAAATAGATTTATTGAGCATTGGAGGGTTCAGAGAGATAGAAGGCAGGAGACAAGAGAGATGCAAAGTGCCTAATGACAGGTAGCGCTTGGCGTTCCTGCTCTTCAAAATAGGCTTGAAATGCGCCAAGCTCAATGCAATAGGAGGGTCCCATGGTGGGAGCCATCCTCTTGAGGTGAAGCTACCTCTGATCCGATATGAAATCCCAATATTTGTCGTTGCCAAGAGCTACCTTGTAGGAGGTGAAGCAACCAAAACTAGCAAACTAAAGAAACTGAGTAATTTTAAAAGATAGAAGATCTGATGCTGCCGAAGTTCCTTCTTTAATTCTATAAAGACCCTGTACCGTTCTTCCCATTTCATGAAGGAGTCCCAGACAAGGTGAAGAGAATTGGCATCCAAAAAGTCACCGGGAGTCAGAAGAGGTTGATTGGAACGAGCCTGAGAAGCATTCAACTCTTTAAGCTGTTGAGCGGATAGAGTGTAGAGTTTTTCCCAATCAGCAGGCAACAACCTCTCACACTCAAATAGAACAGGGGCAAGGATATCTGCCTTGAGATACCCCTGAAGATACTACTTAAAGACAAATCTATGAAAAGAAAGGTTACGACCTTCTTGCACAGAGAGCCTAGCCATAACCTGAGCAGCTCGCTCAAACATGAGTGTGCCCACAAAGGAATCCATGATCAGGGAGTGAAGGGGAGGAAGGAACACCACATCAGGAATTACCAAGGTGGCAAAATCAACTTCGAGAGGTTCGGTATGAACAACCCTAGAACTGAGAGCATGGATAGCTTCCCTGAACTGGCCCAACTGCACTTCTGGAATGCTATTAAGATAGCAGTAATCACAGTACATTTTGTAGTGTCGGATGAACTTGATTTCCTTCTGAATGAAAGGTCCAAAAAGATTTTTATGATGAATCTGAAACCATTCAGAGAGAGGGATAGGAGCTTCTCTAGGTGGATATCTGGTGGCTTGAATGCGACGAAATTGATTGTACAGATCTCTGTTGCTCTGAGCCCACTGCTCTTCAGTTTTGGCTTCAGTCATGGAGAAAATTTTTTACTGTTGAGCCTTGGAAAGAAATGCATAAGGAAAGATGGTATTGAGATGGGCCGAAAGATTTTGGAAGGGAAGGCCAAAGAGGTGAGCAAACACTACCTTTTGAAGATATTCCTCTTAGATAGATTGTTGCTTATTGGTGATAGAAAGAGAAAATCAAAGTGGAGGATAACAGGGTTCAGAAGAGACAGGATGGGTGGAAGTGAATCTCCTCTACTTAGGAACAGGGCTGGAAGAGCCTGTCTTGTGAGAATGGGTCCCAACAGCCAGGACTGAACGAAGTATTGCTACTTTAAATTCATCCTTGATGTCCTGGATTTCTGTGTGAGCTAATTGGGCACCCTCAGGAATAATAGTAATGAATGAAGGAGGTGTTTGTGGATGGAAGAGGGATGCAGGGGTGATGGAAGGGAGATCAGATGGTTCTGAAGAAGAAGAAGAAGGACCACTAGAAGAGGCTCCAGCTGAAGAAGATGCGGGAGGAACCTCAACAAAGGATAAGGGTGGAGGAATGATGGTGGAGGAAGTAGGAGTTGGAGAAGTTTGGGAAGATAAAGGTGTAGGTGAGGAAATGGTTCTAGAGCAGGGTCGTTTGAAGGTGAGAGGAGCTGGAGGAGCAGTGGATGAGGTCGGTGGAGGAGGGGCTAGAGTTGGAAGGGTAGGAAGGACAAAGGGCTCTGGAGCTACAGCCTGTTCTTCTTCTCTTACAGCCATAGATTCCACTGGAGGTGAAGCATCCGCTGTCGGCCCTGCTGGACCGAATTTCTCAGCATCAACCACTTCTTCAATGAGCTCATTCTCAACATGAATTGCCCTAGTGGCCCTACTGGGTTTTCAGACAAAGGCCCTGATGGCCGCTCTTCCTCTTACTGTTGCTCTGCAATGACAGGCCCTGATGGCCTAGCTTTATCATCTTACTGTTGCTCTGCAATGATAGGCCCTGATGGCCTATTACTCTCTTCACTTGGCCCTGATGGCCCTGCACTACAAGAAGGAGGGGCATGAGATAGTAAGTGCTCCCTCATAAAAGCTGACAAATCCACAAGCACTGTCCTCATACTGTCATAATCTTTTCGAAGGCTTTCAAGTTCATATGACAGTGCCCCTAATTCATGGGCAGATGAGCTTTGACTGATAAAAATGGAGGCCATATCTGACCTCACAGAACACAAAATTTTGCCTTGCTCATCCAGGCGCTCAACAATAGGTTTCAAATTGATTTTCAACTTCTTTTTCCTAGATCTCCTATGTGGCTTACTGGTGAGGAGAGGGACTTCTTTAGCCACACCTTTTCCTTTATCTTCTCTTGCCCTAACCATGGGCTCTTCATGATCAACATTTTCATTTTCTTCTTTTGAGGCACTTTCCATAATGCCTTCTCTAAACTATTCATTAATGGGGGCATTGGCATTTTGCTCCCCCTGAATTGCTGCTTGCTCATCAACATGTTGCTCACCCTCAATGGGAGCATCTTCTACAACTAAGTCTTCATTGGAAACTACTTGCTCCCCCTGACTGGAGCATCTTCCATAACAATCTCATCAATATGGCATGATGCCACAGCTTCTGCAATTTGAACTTCACTAACTACTGGATCCCTTAGAGACTTTGGATGGATTCCAGTACATCTCTGAGTACTGAGCTTACTCAGGAAGAGGGAAGAGGATCCTTTGAACTACGCCCAACATGCTCAATGTCCTATGGAGGGATATTCTCAATCCTACTGCTAGATTCTGCTGCTGATGGTGCTATTGCTGGCTCTTCTTGAGCTACGACTGCTGCTACTGTTGGTTCTATTGCAGCTGTTGGTTCTGCTGCTGCTACTTCTGTTTCTTGGACCTCTTGGGCTTTGCCAATGATGGCTTCACCTGCAGCCATAGAAGTCTTCGTCCAAACCCCATTGACAACCGAAAAACCACTTTTTCTCAAATTTCTGGACTGGATAGCTTGGCCCATCTTCTCAGACACATCTCCCACCACACTGATGCCATAGTGTTGAAATATCTTGGTGAGCAAATGATCATAAGTAGAGAAAAGTTCAGCTTGCTCTTTGTGTCCCATACCTGTGCGCTTGCAAACTTCATCCTTTCAATCATGATCTCTGCAGTGTTGATTTCTTGGTTCTAGATGGCCCAGAACATCAGGCCGGAGTCCGCCTTGGTGCAAGTGGAGAATGTGGCACTCCTTGGGACTGCTGTTTGACACACAATGAAATGTAATAAGCGATTAAAAGCATTCAACTGGTTGATATATAGTTTTCCATCCTTCAATCTGTATTCGGGACCAACAATCCCTAAACCTTTTGCTTGAATATCCACAATGTGAACTCCACTGTGTCCAGAGGTAGTCACACCTAAGAGAGATGCCAATAGATCTCGTGTAACCCTAATCTGAGTTCCCTTGACCATGGAAGTTAGGGTCTCGTCTTCCTCTATCTTCAGACATACATAGAAAGCTTTTACAAGGTCCGGATAACTTACTTCTGATAGGGTGTCAATCTTTGTCCACTTCAATCTGTCCATAGCTGCGACGATACTGCCCATTCCATTCTCTTGCAAGTCAACCACATCCACTGCTTTGTGTCCACAAAGCTTGGTCTTTACTGAAGCATATCTTTCTTGCTACTCGGCGGTAAGCAATGCAGCTCCATAGCCCCTGACGCTGCTGGAAACACCAGAAGAGGCCATGGTTTTGGATGGGAAGAGTTTCTGGATGATTGAAATGAAGAAAGGAGTAGAACCCCTCAAGAAATTTCTCGCGGGAAAGAGGTGGAAGCTTGAAATCTCAGAGAGTCGATGCCGGAGTCGATAGGGTATCGCCTCAGGCAGAAGGAAGAAGATGATGAAGGGATGCGAATCATTGCCGCACAGATTTCGGGATATAAAGAAAAAAATTAAAAAGAATGATCTTTGGAATTTGGAGGCGCCATGATGGCAGAAAATGACAAACTGACTAGTTTGATAGGAATAAACTCTTATAAAATAATGAACCGTCATGACAAACTTAAAAGAATAGGCAATAATTGGAGTTTTACTCAAATTTTTGGGAGGAAAAAATAATTTAAATTCTGAAAATTAATATTTCAGTTTTAAATAGATAATTCTTTCACAATTTACACATGCCTAATTCCCTTCTAAGAGAAGTAAATCTCTCTTCGGGTAAGGCCTTTGTGAAGATATCTGCTAACTGATTATTTGTATCAATAAATGAAATATCAATGTTGCCATTTGCTACATGATCACGAATGAAATGATATCTAACCTCAATGTGTTTAGTCCTTGAGTGCTGTACTAGATTCTTGGTTAGATTTATAGCACTGGTGTTGTCGCATAACAATGGAATTGTCTTGATATGTAACCCATAATCCTCAAGTTGTTGCTTGATCCATAGGAGTTGTGTGCAACAACTTCCAACAACTACGTACTCAGCTTCAGCTGTTGAGAGAGCTACTGAATTTTGTTTCTTTGAGGACCATGATATCAAATAACCTACAAAAATTGACAACAACTACTGGTGCTTTTTCTGTCAATTTTGCATCCAGCGTAGTCAGCATCAGAGTATCCTACCAGATTAATTTGACTTGATTTTGGATACCATAAACCTAAGTCATAGGTTCTAACTAAGTATCTAAATATTCTGTTGACATTTATTAAATGAGACTCTTTAGGATCTGCCTGATACCTAGCACACATATATACACTAAACAATATATCAGGTCTACTGGCAGTTAAGTACAGTAAAGATCCTATCATACCTCTGTAGATTTTTTGATCTACATTTTTACCATCTTTGTCACTGTCCATTCTTGTTGATGTGCTCATGGGTGTTGATAATGGCTTGACATTTTTGAATCCAAACTTCTTTAAGAGTTCCTTGGTATATTTGGCTTGACATATGTGGGTGCCTTCTTTTCCGTGCTTAATTTGCAATCCAAGGAAGTAGTTAAGCTCCCCTATCATGCTCATCTCGAATTCTCCCTGCATAATCTTCTCAAAATACTTGCAAAGAGATTAATCAGTAGAACCAAATATTATATCATCAACATATATTTGAACAATCAAAATATGTTTGACCTTAGATTTGACAAATAATGTACTGTCTACTTGACCTCCAGTGAAACCATGATCTAATAGAAATGCACTTAGCCGTTCATACCATGCTCTTGGTGCTTGCTTTAATCTATATAGTGCTTTGTGCAATTTAAATACATGATTTGGAATATCAATGTCATCAAAACTTGGAGGTTGTTCCACATAAACCTCCTCTTTTATGAAATCGTTTAGAAAAGCAGACTTTACATCCATTTGAAATAATTTTATGTCTAATGCAGATGCATATGCGAGTAATATTTAATAGCCTCAAGTCTGGCTACTGGTGCATAGGTTTCATCGAAATCTATGCCTTTCACTTGGGAATAGTCTTGAGCTACCAATCGGACCTTGTTTCTTATGATCAGACCAGCTTCATCCAATTTATTTCTGAACACCTACTTGGTGCCAATTACTGGATGATCTGATGGTCTAGGAAAAAGAGACCAAACCTAGTTCCTCTTGAACAGATTCAGTTCATATAGCATGGCTAAAATCCAAGATTCATCAGTGATAGCTTCATTGACTGATCTTCGACTTCTTTCCCTTGTACAATTCATATGCTGTCTTCTTTAGAATTGGTCTGATCATCACTCTATTTATGATATAGCTTGCTGTGTTGACTGCTTCAGCCCAAAAATATCTTGGCAGATGATATTCTGATAGCATCATTCTTTCCATATCCAGAAGTGTTTTGTTCTTTCTCTCAGCAACTCCATTCCGCTGTGGTGTCCTTGGTGCTGAGAAATTATGTTCAATTCCTTGTTCATCACAGAACTTTGCAAATCTTTCATTTTAGAATTCTCGTCCATGATCTAACCGGATTCCAATAATGTAGTGCTTCTTATCTTTCTGAACCTTCTTGCTGAAGCTTACAAAACTATCAAATGTATCATCTTTGTGTTCCAGAAAGGATACCCATGTGAATCTTGAATAGTTATCTACTATAACGAATCCAAAATTCTTTCCTCCAACACTTGTTGTCCTCATTGGCCCAAATAAATCCACATGAAGGAGTTCTAAGGGTTTGGACGTTGTTACCACAGTCTTTGACTTGAAGGATGACTGTGTGCTTTCCTTTTGCACATGGTCCACAGACACCATCCATTCTTGTGCTGACCTTTGGCAGACCTTCCACCAGTTTTCTCTTGATCAGCTTTCTCATGCCATCCAAACTATAGTGACCCAATCTTCTGTGCCACAGCTTAGTTGACTGCTCCTTACTAGCTGCAAAACAGATATCTTGATCTTTCAGTTCTTCAAGGTAAAGTACGTATAGATTCTTTTCTCTGTTAGCTTCGAAAATTACTGCTCCATCCTTCATGATGCTGCATCTAGATTCTTGGAACTTGATTTGATGTCCTCTGTCACATAGCTGGCTTATGCTGATGAGATTATGCTTCAAACCTTTTACGCATAGTACATCTTAAATAAATATTTTCTCTTTATTGCCAACAGATCTGCATCCCATCACTGTTCCTTTTCCATTGTCTCCATATGTCACTGTGCCTTCTTCAGCTTCGAGGTGAGAGAATAGCTTTCTATTACCTGACATATGCCTTGAGCATCCACTATCCAAATACCATTTGGATGCTCAAAGATTTCCCTGAAATGAAAACATCAAGCTTTAGGTACCCAAGTTCTTTTGGGTCCTAGTTGGTCAGTGTCATCAATTTTTCTTTTAATTATCCATTTTTTGTGTTTGGTTGGACAAGTTATTTTACTGTGACCTAGTCTGTTGCAATGACTACAACATGTTGTTTTAGTTACCCTTTCATATGGAACATACTTAAAGTTTGATTTATATGAAGTATCTTGTTTAGCTACAAATTTAGGAGTAGGATACGTTTTAAGGTATACTATTGTGTCTTCATTATCTGGGGGTGTATAGCCTAATTCTTGTTTTCTTTTTCCTGACCGTCTAGCACCTTTTAGTATTAAGGAATTTTTTCCATTGGTGAAATTTTCTAATGTACTAGATAGTCTTTCATTTTCTTTTGTTAGTATTTTGATTTCATTTTCAGTTCATCTGAACTTTCTTGTTTTTCTAATTCTGTTATCTGTTTGTTTTTATCTTTTAGATCTTCGCATAGTAACTCATTTCTTGTCTTAGTTCATTAACCTGCTTCTCTAGTTGTTCATTTTATGATTTTAAATCTGAATTAGTATTCTCTAGACATGCAACATTTTTCTTACTAGCTTTTAGTAATTTAGATACTTCTCTATATTTACTATAATGCTCGTTGAAAGCTTCTTCTAAATCATCTGAATCAGAATCATTACAGGAATCGAAAGATGAGTCAGAAGTTACCTTTTCTTCTGTGTTGACCATGAAAGCCAAGTTAGCTTCTTCTTCTTCCTCGCTACTCGAGCTTGACTCGCTGTTCGAGCCGCTACTGTTATCCCAAGCCGCTGCCATAGCTTTCTTCTTGAATCTTCTTGGTTTTCTTGAACTTTCCTTCTTTCTGTATTCTGATTTCTTGAGCTTCGGACACTCTGCCTTGATGTGTCCGGGCTTCTTACACTCGTAGCAGATGAGCTCACCTTTCTTTGAGTCCTTTACTTCTGGCTTCTTAAAGTCTATATTTTTCTTGAAATATCGTCCACCAGACTGAAACTTCTTCTTTTTGGCTATGATTCGTTGTAGCCTCCTAGACAGCATTGCTTCTTCATCTTCGCTGTCTTCATTGCTTTCATTGTTATCTGAAAATTCTTCTACGAGTTTTCTTCAGCTTTGAGAGCATTTGAGTGTTTCTTCCTGCTCGAAGACTCTCCCAGTCTTTCCATGTTTATTTCATGGGCCATAAGGGACCCAATGAGTTTCTCTAATGACATTCTCTTCAAGTCATTAGCTTCTTCTATCGCTGTTACTTTGGGAGTCCTAGATGATGGTAGAGATCTTAGAAATTTTCTTACCATATCTCCCATTTCATAGTTTTTGCCAAGACCTACCAAACCATTTGTAATGTCAGTGAATCTACTGAACATTTTTGTAATCGTTTCCCCTGACTGCATCTGGAACCTCTCGTACTGAGTCACCAAGATATCTATTCTGGTTTCTTTTACTTTGTCTGTGCCTTCATATGTGATCCTTAACTTCTCCCATATTTCCATCGTAGATTTGCAGGCTAAAACTCTGTTGAACTCCTTCTTACTGAGAGCAAAACATAGTATGCTCTTGGCTTTGAAGTTTAGGGAGATCTTTTTCTTGTCGTCTTCAGTCCACTTATCTTTTTCATTTGTAACGAACAAGTCTCCTTCTTCAACTATTGACCAGATTTGATAGTCGAGACCTTGTAGGAAATACTCCATTCTTATTTTCCAATAGGTGTAATCTTCTCCATCGAATAGAGGTGGCCTGTTGACTGACTGGCCTTTAGACTGACCTTGGGCTGCCATTTGATCTTTTGTCTTCAGATCGTTGGATCTTCTTCTTTGTCGAAGAGACTAGCTCTGATACCATTTGTTGCCCAGCTAGCTAGCCCAGAGGGGGGGTGAATGGGATATTAAAATATTGAGTACCTAAAACCTGTTCATACAATGGTTACAAAAACACACTTCGCAGATTGTTAGTGTTAGTTAAGGAAAAATCAATCATACAAAAGCATTCACACGACACAGAGAATTATCCTGGTTCAGATCTCCTCTCCTTAGGAGTCCTATGTCTAGTCCCTGAGCAATATCTCAGGATTTCACTAACACAAGTGTACTGTCCCCCTTATGGACCCTTACACACCCAGCCGCAGCTGGTCTTCTCTTCACAACCCGAAGAGGAACTTACAGCACCCTGGATACCACCAAGTCTTCCTTCTACACGAAGGGAATCTCACACCCTGGATCCCAGCAGGTCTCCCTTCTTACCCGAAGGGAACAAGCACACAAAAAGTGAAATGAGATCAAGCCCCTAGATCAAGCTTATACAATGCTAGATCTGAAGCTAAAACTGAGAGGAAGATCTACAGTGAGGGACACTCTCAGTTTACAGAAGCGCTCAAGATTAACGCAACGAATGTAGAGAGCTAAGATCTAAACAATCAAAGGAGTGAGGCTTGGCTCTTCGAGATGCTTGCAGAAAAACATGTGCAAGATTGTCGTTCGTATTCTCCAACTCAAAGTCTTGTTCTTCTGGAGCTTCAGTCTTCCTTATATATCTTCTATTTGAAATTTGAACGTTGAAGTGCCCGTTGTCTCGAAGCTTTTGTTTACGTTAGACTGCATGGTCCTGTAGAGCTTCCCGTTCAACGGTCTTCATGCACGCACAGAGAGAAGATCTTCTGAAGTATCCTTTGGCTTCTATTTTGTCCAACGTTGTATGACGAATGTTGTCAGAGACCTACACACATTAAATGCTAAACAATAGACAGCTAGACTATCTCTTGTTCTTAGTCAACGTTAGATTGATTTTATACAAATATAGAAGTTCCATTCTGTTCTTCTAAAAAGATGTTTATAGAATAAGCATGAGAATAGAAGATATTGTCTGCATGGTCCTGTAGTGATACGTTCAGTCTCCATAAATGCACAACTGACATAAAGATATGCATGCTGACTTTGACTTTTCAACGTTATTTAAAAAATTAGCTCGAAAATCAAATCGTTATAATCCATGAAATCGTTATATGCATGACTTATTTAATCGTTATGCAAATGAGTTGATATTCATATAAATCGTTGTGCACTCATAAGCAAACTGATGCACATATAAATCGTTATGCATTAATAACCAAATCGTTGTAGAGACAAATCGTTGTGACTCCATAAGCAAATCGTTATGCACAAGTCGTTATAATCAAATTGTAAAAGATAATGTGAATGAATCGTTATTTGCTATATCGAATCGTTACAGCGAACAAGTCATTATGTAACTTGATGAATCGTTACAGTAACAGAGTCGTTATGTAACTTATCGAATTGTTACAGGGATCAAATCGTTATGATGGTATAGGCAAATCGTTATGAACCAAGTCGTTATGAGCAAATCGTTGTTCTTCACTTAAGAAATCGATGTGAGACCAAATCGTTGTTCTCACTTAATAAATCGATGTGAGACCAAATCATTGTTCTCACTTAGGAAATCGATGTGAGACCAAATCGTTGTTCTCACTTAAGAAATCGATGTGAGACCTTATCGAATCGTTATGAAAGTAAATCATTTAGAATACTTAACGAATCATTACGATCACAAATTGTTGTGAATACTTAGCAAATCGTTACGAAAGTAAATCGTTGCGATCACTTAACGAATCATTGTGAGGGCAAATCGTTGCGATCACTTAACGAATCGTTGTGAGGGCAAATCGTTGCGATCACTTACCGAGTCGTTGTGAGATCGACTTCATTGAATCCAAAACGTTGTTTCAATCTTTGAGAAATTGTTATGAATCTGTAATCGATAAGGCACTTATGAAATTGTTATGGGGAAATCGTTACAACTCTACTGAAATCATTGTAGCATAAAGAAAGTCGATGTGGACTTAGATAGATTTCATGCTTTGAAACAAAATTGCTACAGTAGGAATAATGCTTACCATTTGGCTTGATTTTCCTTGTTTTATTTCCTGTGCTCAAGACTTGTAGAAAATTCATTATTTTAAACTTTATATAGTTTTGTTAATCACCAAAATAGATATGTAATTTATTTGAATTACATGGGGATAAACTAATCATCATGTTGCATCTTTTTGTAAATCTAGCTACTTACAATTGACCACATAAAAATAGGAACAAACTAGCTTGTCACACATGCGTTCAATTGCAAAGTGAGCATGTTAGTATAATGTTCAATCATCACCTCAAGTGTGTGGAAACAACACTACAAGAGAAACAACATTTATCAATGAGTATATGTTCGCCGCTGAAAAACCAAAAATAAAACTAATATTAGGCAGTGGCTATAGCAGACTGCTGCCATAAAAACATTTTGTCTGCGGCTACATTAACTTGCTAACAAAAGTGTAGCATAGGTCAGAGGCTAAAACCCAACCATGAACAAATGTGAACTTAAGTGCGCGGCTAGTGATAGCTATGCACCTAAATTTTTCCGCAGCTTCTATAGTCGTGGACATGTAGATGTTATGTCTGCGGCTTTAAAAACTGCTAAGATACAATAAATATTGATGCGGTTGTGGTCAACTGTTCTCAGTATTAGTCAACAGTTATCTAGCCACCGACAAGGTGTAGAAAATATAAAAAATTAAGTTTTATTCAATTTTTTAAAATAAAAATGACTACAAATAAGAAATATATACAATATATAAAATTTTTAATAATATATTTTTTGTTTAGCACTTGATATGTACATATGTTTTTTATATTTGTAATATATATGTATATTTGTTGTAGATATATATTCTTGTAATCTCAAATAAAAATATATAACAAATACTAATTTATAAATATAAATATACACAAAATTAGTGAACATATACACATATATGTTTATATATGTTTACATATTTCTACATTAGTGAGTTAATTTACATAAATATTTGGCTTACTAAATATATATTGAATAAGTAAATATTTATTATGATAGTGCTTAAACTATGTTCTTCCTTATTTACTTTAACTGATTTCTACATTTATTTTAACCATTTTCTTCTTGTGCTTTAACTAAATACGTCCTTGTTAACTTTTATCTTATTTTTAAAGTACCAGTTGTTATGTATGTGTTTGTTTTCATTCATGAGGGGCATTCATACTTTAATTGACTTCTTCATTTATTTTAACTAATTTTTTATTCTACTTTAACTAAGTTCTTCTCATACTTCAACTTAATTTTTAATAAAATATAAATAATTCATTTATGTCAGTTTAATTTAGCTTACATTCGGTTCTGGGGCGTTCTTTCTCTGGAAGGTTTGTTGTTGTTGTTCTTTTCTTTTTCTCATGTTTGTTTTTGAATAGAAGAATGTGGGCACGTACGCTGGCAGATGTTAATAGTTGTGACAAAATTTTGTGTACATGGCAACGACTAATAGCCATAGCCAAATTTTTAGCTACCATTCCCAAAATATTTAATTCACTATATATATATTGAAATAATAATATTATAAGTAAATATTTATTCGGTATTCACTTATTTGCTATTAGACGATGATCAGATCGATGTTGCATGAGTAGATATAGATCGCGTAGGTGTGATTAATCCAATCGTCAATAAATCTATATCAAACATAAATCTAGCAGTTATAATTTGAAAACAGAGTAAATTCATTTAACGAAATATGCCCAAAAAGTAAACTAAACTTGTAGAAACCCAAATTTTAGCCTGGAAAATACGAATGTTATTAATAAAGTTATGAGAAAGGTTATAGATGTAATTACAAGAGTGAGGTGAGAAGATTTTACAAGGTAGAAGAGGGAAGGAGGGAACTGAAATTTTGTGATGATCTTATCGGATGCATGCATGCAGAGTAGCAAGAAAGGTCTACATGGTGTCCCATGCAGTATGGTTTCAGCCACTTGGTTAGGAGGTGGAAGCTTGAGAGGTTAGATAATATTAAAGTATGGTGGAAGCCTGGAAAGGTCATCTCATAGTTTTAACAAGTATCATTGCAGTATTGAGCTGGAGCTGTTAGGCAGAAAGGAAAAAAAATGTAACTTCAGCAACTCATCTACCCTAACCCTATGTATAAGCTCTAGTATAGGTGAGCTCCATCTACTTGTTCGTGCATTGAGTTCGTAGAAGAGCGTAGAGTACAACTTGATAGTTCTAGGTACTTGCTTGTTCTTGTAAGGGAGTTGCAATGAGAAGGTAGGTACTTCTGAACAAATCAATCATCATTCTTGTTCTAACTTACCGAGTGAGATTAGTTCTGTTGTTGGCTCTTTCAATCCTTATTGGTACTCTTGTTCTTGTGAGAGGATATTTCTCATGCATCGGTCTTTCCTCGAAGTTGTTCTAATGTCACCCCCTTCAGGACCTTGAACAAGGGACTTACTCCTGTAGGAACTCTGCAAGATTTGGTATCCTATGACTTCACATTATATGTTTAAGCTTTTACCCTGTTTTTTTTTTTTTTTCTTTCTGGTCATAGTTATTCATGAACCCATAGAATCTAACATCTTGATTTGTCCTATGTTTAGAGGTGTTGACCTAGGCATTAGATGTCAATATCAGTTCTTTCTCATTACAATTAAAGTTGAACATCTTATTGTGTCTTAGCTGTTGATTCCCTAAATTTATTGTACACTTCTAATGTCGACACATACTGTTTAGGTGTCAACACACAATTGTTTGATATCATCACAAGATAGTACATTAATAGACAAAATAATACTTATCACCATAAAAATAAAAATATATTTATATAATTAGTAAATATATTTATTTGTTTAAAATTTAAGTATTAAAATTAATGCATATGGCAGTGGCTACTATCAGCTGCCATATTTTCGCCTGTCCCACTAAAAAACCCCCTCCCACTCTCTCTCTTTCTCTCTGCACCTCTGACGCATAGCCCCGACATCCGGCTACGCCAATGGCCAGCGACCCCTTTCGGCGATGCCTAGAGCTATGACAGCATCCCCTAGCCCCCTACGGTGAGTCTTTCTCTCTTTGCTTTGGCCCAAACCCTCTCTCCCCCCTCCCTCAAACGGCAGCCCCACCCCCATCCCCTTCCTCCCACATGTGCACACACACTCACACACAAAGGTTGAGAGGGAGGGGTCGACCGCCCTCCCCTCTAGCGGTAGCCCCCACCCCCCCTCCTCTGTGGCGGCAGCCCCCCATGCACACACACACACACACACACACATGACACATACATAGATTATAGAGTGTGAGTGAGGGAGAAAACGTAAGTGGGGGAGGGGAGGCCGATCGGCTGACAGTTGGAAGTTAAGGGAATTTTTGCAAACAGTTGTACAAGTTTTGTTCTTCAGAAACAGAAATGGTTTTAGCATTTCAATGAACCTCAATAATCTTTGTACCTTGGCCAGAGTTTTGAGTGCTCTTGAATCAAGGTTTTGATCTGCTTCTTATTTAAAATGTCATGGGATGTTGAGCAAACTTAAGCAGACTAGTGCAATTCTTGACTACTAATATCAATTTGTGAAACTTTGTGACAAGGTTTCGGGGGTTTATGAAGAACATCTTCTTGGTACTTATTTGAGTGGTTTAAGAGACGATCTTTCATGTGAGGTTCACTCTTTTTTTCCTAAGACCTTAGTTCAAGCCATGAAATTAGCCCAAATTCAGGAGGTGAATATTCTGTCTCCAAGAAAGTATGGCAGTACATCTTCCTCATTACCACCATTGTTGTCAGCCCCCACTAAGCCTTCTACTCCTCAGACCTAAAGACATACTCCTCAATTGTTATAAGAATGCAAAGCCAAAGGCCTCTTCTATAATGGTGATGATACATTGACAATTGATCATGTCTGTAAGGCTCATAACCTCTTTTTAATTTAGATGGTACTTGATCTAGTAAATCTTGATGAGCTAGGTGTGGATCCAATCAATCTTGATGAGCTAGGTGTGGATTTTGAGGCAATAACTGATACTAGGCCTTCCATTTCTTCATAGTCTATTAGTAAACTAGCTTCTCTAGGTGTCATGAGAGTAATGGGTGAGGTGGCTGGGTTACCCATTCTTGTGTTAATTGACAATGGTAGTACCCATTGCTTCCTGAATCCATCTGAGGTTAAATAATTAGGATTTCTGGTTACATAGTTTAGTAGGCTTCCAATTCAAATTACTTCTCGAGCACAACTTTCTTTTGAAGGAATGTGTTAGAGTGTACATTTACAGTTGCCTGGTGTTGCTTTTACATTTGATTTCTCCATCTTGCCTTCAGGATGAATTGATGTGGTGTTGGGAGAAAAAAATCTATCGTAATATTTTGTGAAGTTTGCAAAGAAAATCTTGTCTACTTTTTTTTTTTCACAAGCACATAATTACTTATGCATGTTATCTTATTTAATGTTGGTATTCATTTGTACAAATTGATCAAGTTTTGGTGTTCCTTTCTACTCAAGTAATCCTTCCATCCCTTTTGTATATATTTGTTGAACCAACAAACCTAGGTGGTGGCTCATATTTATTTAATCCAGCGAGCCTAGATGGTGGCTCAATTTTTTTGCAGGATGTGATTGTATGTGTGAATGTGAACGTAGACCTACTTTACGTTGCACTTGTGTTAAGGATTTGTATTTGATAGTAATAGCATATATCGGGCATAAAGTCTTGAATTGTCAAAGTTGGACAGTCAATGGATATTTGATTCATTTGTTTTTCTTTATTATATGTGTTTGATATTGTCTTAAAATTTCGATAGCATCTCTTCGCTCATCTCTGATATACCAACTAATTTTAATTGCTCTTCTTGTCACTTGTATTTCATACGAGTGACTTTCTGAGCATAGTTAAAATTAATAAATATTTTGGGTATATTAGAGAAGTCTGGGGAGTTGCTATTGAAAATTGGAGACAATACCAAATCACATATAATAAAGAACAACAAATGAATCAAATATATTGTAGGCACCCCCTATTTTTGCAGGAATTTATGCATACATGTATGTGTGTTGAATTTATATGTGAAAATGCTCCTAGTATAGGGAAGGTGGTGTTGAATTTTTTTTTGAATTGTCGATCGGCCAAGCACCCAGGTCAGCCTAGACAAGATAATAGGTTAACCGGCTGCATAGTCAGGTCAGAATTGTGACGTGAGTAGGTCGACCTTCTAGGGACCCATGTCGACCTTCCAAGGACTCAGGTCATCTGAAAGGGAATAGGACGATCTCTATGAGGTATAGGTCGACCTGCTCTGGGTTTCTAGTAAGGGTAGGTTTCTGAGAGATGCTTATCTAATTGGTCATATCTCACAAATAATTTACTAATTTTTCCAATTTTGTTATAAATTTGGGACATTACACTGTTTATGCACGACAAGTTATTTATATGTTGTCTGATGATGTATATTTTTTCATCAATATTAGATTATCCTAAAATGATGAGACTTGATAGAAGTTGGATACAACTTAGGGATCATTTGGGTCCAAGATATGACAAAGGAGAAGATTATTTTTTTAATTTTGCTTTTAATGAACAAAGAGAATCTTTTAGGCATGGACGAAATTATGAGTTGATATAATGTCCATGCCGTAACTATGTTAACAGATTGAGGTTATCTCGGATGGATGTTGAAATTCATCTTAAAGTAGATGGATTTTGAACACGATATACCAATTGGTTATGTCATGGAGCGGCACCATTAGTTGATGTTCATCATTTTAGCTCTTCTGCTAATGAACCACAGGTAGAAGATTAGATTGATATGACAGTTGAAACACACAACATATCCAATTTGAAGTTGACTTATTTGCTGGGCCAAGCATGATATATGAGTTACAAGTAGCTGAAAGAGAGAGGACAAAATAGGAACATGCACTACAAGAAAATGTGCATTTAGAGACCGACATTTTTTGTCTTTATTCGGTCCCTAATCGGTCACTAAAAGGCTCAGAGACCGAATAATGACCGAATAGTGACCGATTTCGTCGGTGAAGAATTTCTGGTCACAAATCTGTGACTGAAGGGTTTCGGTCACTAATCGTTCAATATTTAGGGACCGAATAGTGACCGAATGAAATAGGTATCTATCAGTGTCACGCCTCGACGTAGAATATCGGAGCGCGAAGGCAGTTGCAAGAAAAAGGTATAGAGCGTATACTAGACATCAAACCATTGCACATTGAATAATACTAAAGCAATTCCTTATCATTCATAACTTTTCAAATGTCTAGTTACAACCACTAATATCAGAGCCATTCTATAGGGCCCAATTACATTGCAATAAAAGGAAATAACTAACTACAACTCTAAGATAACATCACGACTCGTGGGTACTCCTGGCTTCACTCTTGGTCATTCCCTTCCTCGTGAGTGTATGTGTCATCCTTGGCTTCACCTGAGAACACAACATCAAATCACGTAGGGTGAGCGATAACGCCCAGTAGGACTTAAATCTTAGGCTCAAGCAGGCTTTAAATAATTAACGCATTTAACGGCAGAGTAACTAAAGATAGCAGGTACAAGAGAGTCAAAATATAGCAAGGGATGGCATAACAGGTAACAGGATAGCACAATAGCACGAGATCGAGTATAGTTTCCAAAAATAGCACAAGCATTGAGTATATAGCACGAATAGCCGGACGGCCGTAGCACAACTAGCACAAGTATAATAATAGCACGACGAGTATATTACTTGTTTGCCATTCTAGACATCGAGAGAGTATAGCACGTTTTGTGTTTTGATTATCATATAGATAGTCGAGATAGATAGCACTTGAGTGTAATGCCAAACACTCTGATCATTTAACTCCCATGGGCACTAGCACTTTCGGGCGCACATCCCAGGACCAGATTGGGGCCTTTATATATTACCAGGCATTAGTTATATTGTTTATCTTTAGACAATCAGTCAATGGCCAATATAGAGTACCAAGAATAGCTAAGAGCACTAGATGAATAGACGAGCTAGTAGAGAGAACGTGAATAGACGAGCGAGTAGATTATAGATGAGAGCTAATGGACATTGCACGAAATGCAACGAGTAAATAGGCGATAGTAACAGTTGCACAACACGCGCAGTTGGTGTTGGCAGTCAGGTGGAACTCACGATCTTCCCGCTGGCCATGTTATGCACAAGTCCAGAGGTCCGACATGATTCAAGGTAAGGGCGAACTTCTAATAGCCGTTTGGATCATATCGATCCCTAAAGGTGTAATGGGTGTTAGGGTACAACCGGCTCATCGACCATGTGGGAATCCATGATCAGAGGAGACTTACGGAGGCCTTGTGCAAGGGTTCACTAGTCCGGCGAAAGGAATATCCGACGGAGAGTTCACCACAAGCCAATAAAGTGTGTATATAAAAACAGTTGCTCGACGTTCTAGAGGAATTCTAGGACAGTGAAGAGTTAATATCGGTATATAAACAACGCAAGAAACGAATACAAGTCCTTTAAAATAGGGAAATTAATGTACTTTATTTCAATAAATTACCAGATACATTATGAGATATTTCCTGCAATATTTCAGCCATATATGGATGGTTCATGTGTGTGCATGTGTAAGAGAAATCATAGCTAGAAATAAGTCGTGAATATGCATTTTAAATCAATCAATATAGCTCCATTTTAAAGCAGAGTTTTTACTGCGTGTATAACTGTAAGAATTATTTAGAAAGTGACAGCAACACTTTTTTATGGGTTTTCTTCAAAAATCCTGTGAACGCGACGTACGCCTATACGGGTCACGACGGGTACGGGGCAGATCGCGACAAGCACATGCATGGGTCGCGACATGACCTGCGGATCAGGCACTGAAAACGCGACAGGGGCGGAAACGGATCGCGACAGGACGGGCATAGAGATCGTGACGGCTTACCTGTCGCGTCCTTAACGCGACCAGTGGACTGTCGCAATCAGTCCCCAGAAGGCGACATATCGACCAGTCGCAATCTGGTGGTCTGCGCCTGGCTCTGACAGGAATCAAAACAGGCTTGGGATTGTGGGCCAACATGAATCACATTGATACAGGGTGCTTTGAAAAATTAGAACAAATCACATGGTTTATGAAAATTCATGAAACAAATTTTTAACAACTCTAGACAGGCCAGGGTACATGCAGTAAATAGGAATTTGCAGATTTCAAGGAATTTGATAGGCTTTAAATTCATGCAACATGATCAACTAGAACAGTAAGCAACTTGGAATAGACAATTTAATTCACCAACTAGAGTGAATCAAATTTAGGGCTTTCAGGGGCAAAAGATGCCTATCAACCCTCAGTCCTTACTCAAAAAGTTTCATGATATGAGGACGAGTGGATTTGAAGATATGCACCAACGAAAAGGGCTCGGGGTCATGAAGTGTACAGAACTTTGAAAATTCATAAGAAAAGATTTGATAGATGGAAAAATATGAAACTTTGGGGTTTCGTTCAAGAGGTAGGAAGAACCTACAAACGAGATTTCAGAATTTTAGCTTGTGAGAATGCCTACCTTTGACTTTATTTGTCTTCTAGGTTAAAAACTCCAAGAACGAGGAAGAAGCTCCAAGAACTCCTTCTCCCCACGAGATCCTCTCCTCCTTGGTCTCTTCTCCACGTCCAACAACCTTTGGCAACGAGCTAGGGTCGGCCAAGAGGGTTTAGGAGGTGTATTTAAGCATGTATGGGTTCCTATTCCTATTTCTACTCTAATTGCTCTTAATTACGAGATTTCCTAACTCTAACCTTCCTTCTTTGCTTTCCAATCTCTATTTAGGCTAGGAAGAGATCCAAATTCATGCTAAACCATATGGGGTAGGTTTAAGAATCCAATTCCATCTCAAATTACTTATTTAATGCATTAAATGTCTCTTTTCTATTTAGGAAATATTTAAGTTGCGAATTTAGGGTATTTTCCCACTATGTACTATTTGTAGATTCATATTTTGACCCAATAAATTTTAGAGGATCCATTAAGCAAAGCCCATTACTCTTTTCCATTTAATGAGTTTTATTAAATACTCTTTTCATTGAATATCCTTTTTTCTGAGTTTTTAATTTATTATTTAAATTTTTGTTTTTCTCAAAAATTCAGGTTGCTACATCCTCCCCCTCTTAAAAGAATTTGGTCCCCAAATTCATATGACCTTACAGTAGAGAATGGCTTACCGAATAGATCAAGGTAGTTGCGTCTGATAATTCCTTCTGGTTCCCATGTGGCTTCTTCCACTCCGCGGTTATTCCATAAGACCTTTACCACGTGAATGGGATGATTTATGAGTTGTTGCACCTTCCGGTCCAATATCTTGATCGGCTTCTCTTCATACGTCATGTCCTTGTTTAACACCAGATCATCATGGCGAATGACATGTGTAGGATCGTACACATACTTTCTAAGCATGGAGACATGGATGACATTGTGCACACTTGCCAAATTTGGCGGCAAGGCCAGTCTGTAAGCAACTTCACCAATCCTTTCAAGTACTTCGAAAGGACCAATGAATCTTGGACTAAGTTTTCCTTTCACTCCGAATCTTTGAATACCACGGGTAAGAGATACCTTCAATAGCACATGATCTCCTATTCGAAATTCCAGATCCCGACTTCTCTTATCAGCATAGCTCTTCTGTCTAGACTGAGCAATCTTGAGTCGATCTCGTATCATCTGTATATCCCGGGTTGTACTTTGTACCATGTCAGGTCCTAACCATTGTTGTTCTCCCACTTCATTCCAGCACACAGGAGATCTACAATTCCTGCCATAAAGTGCTTTAAATGGTGCCATTTTAATACTCGCCTGGTGACTGTTGTTATAGGCGAACTCAATCAAGGGTAAGTGTTCATTCCAATGACCATTGAAATCAATAATGCAGGCTCTTAACATGTCTTCTACAATTTGATTTGTCCTCTCAGTTTGCCCATCAGTTTGCGGGTGAAAGGCAGTACTAAAATTAAGCTTCGTACCAAAGGCAGTTTGCAAACCTTTCCAAAAATGAGAGGTGAACCTTGGATCTCGATCTGAGATAATAGATGACGGAATACCGTGAAACCTCACGATCTTCTTGACATATAATGCAGCTAGCACCTCCACAGACCATGTACTCTTTATGGGTAAGAAGTGCGCAGATTTGGTCAACTGGTCAACGATGACCCATATGGCGTCAAGTCCACCACGAGTTCTGGGTAAACCCATGATGAAGTCCATACCAATGCTTTCCCACTTCCATTCTGGGATATCTAGTGGTCTGAGTACACCGACAGGGCACATATGTTCTGCCTTCACTTGTTGACATGTGAGGCAATGAGCTACATGCTCGGCTACTTCCCTTTTCATATTCGGCCACCAAAATGTTCTTTTCATGTCTTGATACATTTTGGTACCTCCTGGATGAATAGTGTACTTAGTTTGATGAGCTTCATCCATTAGTTTCCTTTTTAGGGCTTCGTTGTCTGGGACACAAGTTCTCCCTTGGAATACTAACCTTCCAGCTTCAGTCATGGCAAAATCCGGGCTGTCCACTAAGGTTTCCTTGACACGAACCAAGAATGGATCGTTGTCCTGTTGCATCTTGATTTCCTCCAGCAGATCGGATTGGATCTTGAGATTGGCGATCAAAACATGATCATCCCTATGTTCAATATTTAAGTCTAGCCCCGCGAATTGCTCAAGTAATTGCATCTCGCCGAGGACTAGACTTGAGATAGATGCCATTGGCTTTCTACTAAGAGCATCAGCCACGACGTTTCCCTTACCTGGATGGTACTGGATGTTGAAATCTAGGTCCTTTAGATATTCTAACCATCTTCGTTCTCTGCCTCATGTTGAGTTCTTTCTGGGAGAATAGGTACTTTAGACTTTTATAGTCTGAGTAGACAGTGAATTTCTCGCCATATAGATAGTGTCTCCAAATCTTCAAGGCGAAGACCACAGCAGCCAGCTCGAGATCATGTACAGGGTAGTTGACTTCATGTGTCTTTAGTTGTCTTGAAGAATAGGCGATGACCTTCTCCTTTTGCATGAGTACACATCCTAGCCCGATTCCTGAGGCATCGATGTAGACAGAGAAACCTTCTCCCTCTATTGGCAGAGCGAGAACAGGTGCTGAGGTAAGGCAGTCTTTCAGAGTTTGGAAACTCTTCTCACCCTCTTTACTCCAGGAGTAGGGATTCTCCTTTCGTGTCAGACGCGTGAGTGGCACGGCGATCTTAGAGAAGTCCTTTATGAACCGCCTGTTGTATCCAGCCAGTCCTAAGAAGCTTCTGATTTCTGTGACATTGGTTGGTCTGTCCCAGTTGAGTACAACTTCGACTTTGGAAGGATCAACAGAGATGCCGTCTTTTGATATGACATGGCCCAAGAAAGACACTTCTTTGAGCCAGAACTCGCACTTGCTTAATTTTGCATATAGTTTGTTGTCTCGTAAGACTTGCAGTGCGGTCCTCAAGTGTTCTTCATGATCTTCCTTGGTCTTTGAATATATGAGGATATCGTCGATGAAGATGACCACAAATTTGTCAAGGTATGGTCGATATATGTTGTTCATGAGTTGCATAAAGGCTGCAGGAGCATTGGTTAGACCAAAAGGCATAACAATAAAATTGTAATGTCCATACCTGCTCCTGAAAGCCGTTTTAAAGATATCGTCATCCTTGATCCTCATTTGGTAATAGCCAGATCGAAGATCGATCTTGGAGAAATATTACGCTCCAGAGATTTGGTCGAATAGTTCGTCGACCCTAGGTAATGGATATTTGTTCTTGATGGTAAGCTGATTGAGTTCACTACAAGAAAATGCGCTATTTCCGACGGACTGAATCCATCGGAAATCCGTCGGTATTCCGTTGGAAAAGGTGCCTTCTGACCGCTTTCCGTCCAAAGCTCATCGGAAACTTTCCGTCGGAAATAATTGGTCAGAAATTTCCGACGGATGACAATTCTGTCGGAATTCAGTCGAAAACTCCGACATATATAATACGTCGGTAAAGCCGTCAGTATTTTTCGACGGAATTGTCGACGGTGTTTTGCCGTCGGTAATTTATAAGTTCCGACGAATTCTTATCCGTCGGCAAATCCGTCAGTATTTTCCGACGGGATTACCGACGGTCTTTTTCCGTCGGTAATTTATAACTTCCGACGGATACTTATCCGTTGGAAAATCCGTCGGAAAATACACATATATTTTTTAAAATAGGCAAATAAAAATGATTTGTCAACATTGCTACAATGTCAAACCTGCTACAATATTCATAAATTTAACAAATACTAACAATCAACATAAAATCATAAAATACAATAAATATAAAATCATATAGAATAATGAATACAAAAATCAACATAGATCTGCTGGATCGTCTGATGTCCCTGCCTCGTCATCGTCTGGAGCTGGATCCTATATTAAAACAAATTAAAATGAGAAACATTAATAATAAATAAAAGACATACAATATTTTCAAAAATGAAATTTAAAACATGTGATTATTTCTCAAGCTTAATACAATACTATTTTTAGATCCATCATTTTCTTGGGTGTTTTTAAATCCGTCCTTTGAATGTCCAACCCAATCCGGAGATCCAAATTGGATTCCGTCAGTTCCCACACGTCACTTTAACCCACCTGGTCGTGTCAGAGAAAACGACACGTCGATCGGATCCCTATTTGGGATTTTGGACCCCCGGGTTGTGTGTTTTAACCTTTTATATATACTTGCCCGTTTTTACATCCGTCCTTTGAATGCCCAACCCAATCCAGAGATCCAAATTGGATTATGTCAGTTTGTACACATCAGTTTAACCCACCCGGTCGTGTCGGAGAAAACGGCACGTCGATTGGATCCCTATTTGGGATTTTGGACCCCCGGGTTGCGTGTTTTAACCATTTATATATGGTTGACCGTGTTTTTAGATCCGTCCTTTGAATGTCCAACCCAATCCGGAGATCCAAATTGGATTCCGTCAGTTTCTATACGTCACTTTAACCCACCCAGCCGTGTCGGAGAAAACGGCACGTCGATCGGATCTCTATTTGGGATTTTGGACCCCCGGGTTGTGTGTTTTAACCTTTTATATATACTTGTCTGTTTTTAGATCCGTCCTTTGAATGCCCAACCCAATCCGGGGATCCAAATTGGATTCCGTCAATTTCTACACATCACTTTAACCCACCCGGTCGTGTCGGAGAAAACGGCACGTCGATCGGATCCCTATTTGGGATTTTGGACCCCCGGGTTGCGTGTTTTAACCATTTATATTTGTTTGACCGTGTTTTTAGATCCGTCCTTTGAATGCCCAACCCAATCCAGAGATCCAAATTAGATTCCGTTAGTTTCTACACGTCACTTTAACCCACCGGTCGTGTCGGAGAAAACGGCACGTCGATCGGATCCCTATTTGGGATTTTAGACCCCCGGGTTGTGTGTTTTGACCTTTTATATATACTTGGGTGTTTTTTAGATCCGTCATTTCAATGCCCAACCCAATCCGGAGATCCAAATTGGATACCGTCAGTTCCCACACATCACTTTAACTCACCCGATCATGTCGGAGAAAACGGCACACCGATCCGATCCCTATTTGGGATTTTGGACTCCCGGGTTGTGTGTTTTGACCCTTTATATATATACTTGAGTGTTTTTTAGATCCGTCAATTGAACGCCCGACTCAATCCGGAGATCCAAATTGGATTCCGTCTGTTCCCACACGTCACTTTAACTCACTCGGTCGTGTCGGAGAAAACGACACGCCGATCCGATCCCTATTTGGGATTTTGGACCCCCGGGTTGCGTGTTTTAACTATTTATATATGGTTGACCGTGTTTTAGATCCGTCCTTTGAATGTCCAAGCCAATCCGGAGATCCAAATTAGATTCTGTCCATTTCTACACGTCATTTTAACCCACCCGGTCGTGTCGGAGAAAACGGCACGTCGATCGGATCCCTATTTGTGATTTTGGACCCCCGGGTTGTGTGTTTTAACCTTTTTTATATACTTGTCTGTTTTTAGATCCGTCCTTTAAATGCCCAACCCAATCCACGGATCCAAATTGGATTCCGTCAGTTTCTACACGTCACTTTAACCCACCCGGTCGTGTCGGAGAAAACGGCATGTCGATCGGATCCCTATTTGGGATTTTGGACCCCCGGGTTGCGTGTTTTAAGCATTTATATATGGTTGACCGTATTTTTAAATCCGTCCTTTGAATGCCCAACCCAATCCAGAGATCCAAATTGGATTCCGTCAGTTCCCACACGTCACTTTAACCCACCCGGTCATGTCGGAGAAAACGGCACGCCGATCCGATCCCTATTTGGGATTTTGGACCCCGGGTTGTGTGTTTTGACCCTTTATATATATATTTGGGTGTTTTTATATCCGTCAATTGAACACCCGACTCAATCCGGAGATCCAAATTGGATTCCGTCAGTTCCCACACGTCACTTTAACACACCCGGTCGTGTCAGAGAACACGGCACGCCGATCCGATCCCTATTTGGGATTTTGGACCCCCGGGTTGCGTGTTTTAACCATTTATATATGGTTGACCGTGTTTTTAGATCCGTCCTTTGAATGCCCATCCCAATCCGGGGATCCAAATTGGATTCAGTCAGTTTCTACACGTCACTTTAACCCACCCGGTCGTGTCGGAGAAAACGGCACGTCGATTGGATCCCTATTTGGGATTTTGGACCCCCGGGTTGCGTGTTTTAACCATTTACATATGGTTGACCGTGTTTTTAGATCCGTCCTTTGAATGCCCAACCCAATCCGGGGATCCAAATTGGATTCCGTCAGTTTCTACACGTCACTTTAACCCACCCGGTCGTGTCGTAGAAAACGGCACGTCGATTGGATCCCTATTTGGGATTTTGGACCCCCGGTTGCGTGTTTTAACCATTTATATATGGTTGACCATGTTTTTAGATCCGTCCTTTGAATCCCCAACCCAATCTGGGGATCCAAATTGGATTCCGTCAGTTTCTACATGTCACTTTAACCCACCCGGTCGTGTCGGAGAAAACGGCACGTCTATTGGATCACTATTTGGGATTTTGGACCCCTGGGTTGCGTGTTTTGACCCTTTATATATATACTTTGGTGTTTTTTAGATCCGTCAATTGAACGCCCGACCCAATCCAGAGATTCAAATTGGATTTCGTCAGTTCCCACACGTCACTTTAACCCACTCGGTCGTGTCGGAGAAAACGGCACACCGATCCGATCTCTATTTGGGATTTTGGACCCCCGGGTTGTGTGTTTTGACCCTTTATATATACTTTGGTGTTTTTTAGATCCGTCGATTGAACGCCCGACCCAATCCTAAGTATATGAAATTAATACTAATACTGACCTGAGCTGCTGGCTGTGTGGGGCATACTCCCTGCATTATTGAGATGAACTGCTGAACCATATCACTGAACTGCGTCTGTAGCTGTACCCGCTGCGTCTCTATCTGAAGATTGTACTGCGTCTGTAGCTCTACCCGCTGCGTCTGTAGCTCTGTACGTAGCTCCTCCTGAATGATGCCTCTAATGTCCTCTACACCACTGACGAGCGGCACAGAAGATGAACTCGCGTGTGCCGAGGGAGCGATCGAACTGGCATATGAGGACAACACTCGATGAGTATCCAGGCTGTCCCCAAAGCCGTACACTCGACCCTTCCTTGGAACTCCCACTGCCTCGACCCAAGCGTCCGCATCCAAATCTGGCTGGGGAGTGCCCTCTGTGTAGCGCTCCGCCATCGTCCTGTCGTACGTCTCCTGTAAAATAATTTAAAATTAAATTATTGAAAATAAATTACTTTAATATCATAATTGAATTCATAATTTAAAGCTTGACTTACAGCAATCGTGCGGGCACTCTCGGTAACATAGTCATCCGTCCCCTTCCGCTTATGAGTCCGGTCAAATAACTCGCGGAAAGTAGGGGCAGGCTCCAGGTCGTGATGCTTAAAATTCAACAAAATTAGTTAGTTTCACAATAATAATCCATATGTATATATGAATCGAACAATAAAATACTTACCAATTTTTGACTGTGGGTCGCATAAGATACGGATCCACTAGTATGCACATTCTTCTCCGGTTGAGTTGCTCTGTTGCGTATTGCCGCCTGTGACCGCTGCTGCCATGGTCCAGCAGCCCAACGCTCGCAAAGGGACTCCCAATAGTCCCTCCGCAGCCAAACAGGGCCGTAATCCACCCAAGCCATAGGATCCCGATGGCCTGTGGTCTTCTTTGACACAATTATTTTTCACAAATTTACACCAGTCTTTTCCAATAAACATGTACATAGTACCACACCAACTGCGTCGTAAGATTACAGAATATCGCACTCCTTTTTCATCTTGAACAATAACAGATAATCCACTTTTATTTTCTAAACTTTGTCTTTCTTCTTTCCGAATAATCTTTATGATTTTCGTCATCTTCTCTTTCACCAAAAGTAAATCATCTTGCAATCTTCGAATATCGAGCGGAAATATTTTACGTTCAAACAAACAAGTACTTTGATACGTTGGACATTTGTTCTTCTTTGAGTCTAATTTCCAATCGCGAACTCTCATCACTAATTACAAAAAAAATTTTATAACATTTTATTCATAAGTAATTTAAAATATGAAATTAAATCATAATATGGTAAATATGAAAAAATCTCTCAAATGGCTACAAATAAACATACGAATGTTGAATGATTAACTTGCAGTGTGAAATTTGTGAAAGTAAACAATATGTTTAACAAAGAAAGTCATTGCATTGTTTATTTTCATGTCAAGCGTAAAAAAATAACAGCGAGCAAGATAAATAAAAATAACTTAATTTACCAAAAGCTTTGAATATAAGCAATTAGGAGAAGGAACTTGTAGGGGAAGGGGGGCGCCAGGATGGGAAGGGGGTGTTGGGACGGGGAGGGGGAGGGGGGGCATTTGTACTCGACGAATTGTACTCAACGAATTTTCATATTTTAAAATACTTCTGATTGCGTGGGCAGTCATGTTATCAAAAAAGAACCATCAGAGCAAGTTCTGTGTAGCAGGCTATCAGTCACTATATTTTTCGTACATTTTTTTGAGATAATTTATTTCTTTTAATTTGTTAGAAATTATTCTATTTGCCACATAGTCCCTTTGTTTAGTTTCTATTATTGGTAGAATAACATTTTTTGAAGAGTACTCTTATCCTTCTTCTGGCGTGTTGTATATAATTTTAATCCTCATTTTGATATTTTCTTTATATATATATATATATATATATATATATATATATATATATATATATATATAAGAAATGCGATTAATTCTTATATATATATCCCTAAATTTTTTATCTCATCGCCTACACCCCATAGTTAACTATATTTCCTTAAATATATAATGTTATTTTACTAGATCTAATTAAATGGATGTTGAAAACGGACTAACCTGCCCCTCCCGTTAAAATCCCACCAAGCATAATGGATAGAGAAATGCTGGTTATTTGGGCCCCTGGGTAACCCAGCTGAGCTGGATCGGCCGTGCGGCCGATCCACGTCAGCCAACTACTCGGACGCCCGAGTAACTAGCACTTCTCTAATGGATAATGTTATTTCTTTGGCAACTTTTTTTCCCCTCTCTTTGGTGTTGGGTAAGGATGTTTACATCTAAGTTCTTGTGAAATATTTGTTGCATTCTAACATCTAGCTAATCTGAGAGATAGGTGATAAGGTGCAGATTTTAACGACATATATGAGGATACGTTAATTTCCAAGGATAAATGAATTTCGCTCCGTTTGTTGTGGGGTTAAATAGGAGGATGAAATTAACTCAACTCTACATTTGGCATGTAAAAAAAATGGGGACAAAGGTGATTTAAATATTTTTAAGATATCCAAAAAAAATAGATGTAAGTGGGGAATAAGTCATCCCCTAATTCCCATATCTTATCCCCGTTTTCTTATTTTTATTTTAAGATTTTTCAGAACCTTAAAAAAAGGGAGGGGGTCGACTTTGTTTCTTATTTTATTTTAAGTACGACAATATGTTTAGTATTTTCTTGTGGAAAAAAAACTTAACAATGATGGTTTACATTTTAAAAATTTTAATGAGATTATTAAAATACAATATGCATTACCAAATCTAACAAATCACTCCAAAAATGCAAAGAGATTATATGTTCTATATCTTAGCTTAAAAAGTAGCTTTAGATGGAGATGGGATGATGAGAAAATGAGAATAATTTAGTGTACTTGAGTTTTGCACTTTGCATTTGCGTCTCTTGCTTCTCATCGGATGGGTACATTGTGTCCTCTTTTCATTGACTAATAAAAATAGAAAAGTACAAGTATAAAGTGTGTAAAACTTAAGTGCACTAAATTCTTCTCGAGAAAAATATATCCATACTAACACCATTTCTATCAAACAAAGAGGCCGGTATCATGGTAAAAAAATAAAGACTATCCCAACACTAATATCATTTCTACCAATGAAGATGTGGTTATTTTGAAAAATCTATCTATGAAAATACCAAACAATGTGCAGGGGAGGGGGCCTGGGTGGGGGGGAGGGGGCCGGGTGGGGGGTGGGGGGGCCGGGTGCAAGAGGGAGGGGGGCCGGTTGCAGGGGGGAGGAGGGCCGGGTGGGAAGGGGAGGGGGGCCGGGTGGGGGGGGGGGGAGGGGGCCGGGTGGGGGGGGGGAGGGGGGCCGGGTGCGAGGGGAGGGGGGTGTGTGCAGGGGAGGGGGCCGGGTGGGGGGGGGCCCATCCGCAGGGGGGAGGGGCCAGGCGGGATGGGAGGGGGCCGGTGCAGGGGGGGGGGGCCAGGTGGGAGGGGAGGGGGGCCGGGTGGGGGGGGGGGCATCCCGCAGGGGGGAGGGGGCCAGGTGGGAAGGGGAGGGGGGCCGGGGCAGAGGGAGGGGGGCATCGCGCAGGGGGGAGGGGGCAGGGTGGGACTCACCGGGGAGAGGGGCGCCGGCGGCGAGCGACGCAGGAGCGGCGGCGACCGGCGCAGGGGCGGCGGCGACCGGCGACCGGCGGCGAGAGAGAGAGAGAGAGAGAGAGAGAGAGAAGAGAGAGAGAGAGAGAGAGAGAGAGAGAGAGAGAGAGAGAGAGAGCGGGAGAGGGAAAGAGGGGGGTTTCGCGGGACAAGGTATAGTAGCTTTACCGACGGCTATTCCGACGGAAATATTTCTGTCGGAATATCCGTCGGTATGTTTCCATTACGGATGGAACTTTCCGACGAAAATATTGCTGTCGGAATGGCCAACGGATATTCCGACTGACATATTTCCGTCGGAATTACCGACGGAAAATAATCCGTCGGAAATGTCCGTCGGTAATCCCGCTTTTTCTTGTAGTGGTTGTCGATAGTCGATGCACAGCCTCATCGACCCATCCTTCTTCTTGACGAATAGCACAGGTGCTCCCCATGGGGAGGTACTTGGTCTGATGAACCCCTTCTCTAGTAGCTCCATTAGTTGTGCCTTTAGTTCTTTCAATTTGGCAGGCGACATCCGATACGGTTGACGCGCGATACCGGGCAGCTCCAGGAGTCAACTCAATGGCGAAGTTGACGTCACGTTCAGGGGGAACTCCGGGTAAGTCTTCAGAGAATACATCTAGGTAGTCCTAGACTATGTGGATGTCTTCTATTTTTGAACCCTTCTTTTCGACTATGATGGCCGCAAGGAAAGCAAAACATCCTTTCCTCATCATGTTATGAGCTTTTAAGGCGGAGACTAGAGACATCTGCTTCTTATGTCTAATCCCAGTGAATGCTAATTTAGGAAAGTCGCTAAACGTCACTCTTCCTTTCTTACAATCGACGCTTGCCCCATATGTGGACAATCATTCGGCCCCCAATATGACATCATACCCTTCCATGGACATACATACCAGGTCGGTCTTTAGGTTATGGTCTCCGATCATTACATCGGCAGATGGAAAGTATTGGGTTAGTTTCTCCTTCTCCCCAATGGGTGTTGTGACAAGGAATTCACAACCCATGGTCGTAGGTTTTGCAGTCAAGGTATCAGCAAAGTGTTGAGATATGAATGAATGAGTAGCTCCAGTATCAAATAACACAAATGCTAGCAAGGAAAAGACTTTCAGGGTACCTTCTACCACGCCACCTTCCTCGATGGTTTCTTCATTTTGCATGGCTTGTAGCCTGCCCTATTTCTTAGGCACAGTAGTGCGCTTCTCATTTTCCTTCAGCACCAGGCACTCGGGTATGCGATGCTCCCGACTTCCGCAGTGCAGACACGCTCCGACTTTTCTCCAGCACTCATCAGCGATGTGACCAGGTTTGTCACAGTGTTTGCAGTGGCTCTTTGTTGGAGTGTTGGGGATGAAGAGCTTGGGTTTCCTATTTTGGCTGGATCCCTCAGTTGGGTGGAAAGGACGCTTTTTGCCATTGGTCGGCTTGGCAGATGCTAGTCCCGATGTCATTTCTTTCTTTACGAACTTCCCCTTGATACGGTCAGTGAAGTCCGTAGCGTCTTTTAGTAGCTGGGCCTTCTTAACCATCTCGGCATAAGTTTGTATGTCGAGAGGTGCCAGTTGAGTAATGTACTGAGGCTTTAGGCCATTTAGAAAGCGCTTAGCCTTCATACTCTCAGTGTTGATCAGATGTACAGCATAGCGTGCCAGTCTAGAGAACTGGGCTTCATATTCTGCTACCGTCTGGCCTCGCTGTTTAAGAGCAACGAATTCAACAGCTTTCTTTTCTTGTACCCGTTCAGAGAATTACTTAGCATTATAAGCTCCCTTAATTTGGCCCAAGTAAATTGGCCGTTATCCCTTGTGGCTTCCAAAGACTCCCACCATACGCGGGCATCCTTCTCCAGTTGGAATGTCGCTAATAGGAGTTGTCTCCGTCCGCACATTGCATTACACGGAAGATCCTTTACATTTCCTTTAGCCAGTGCTCCGCTTCATCTGGATCCGTAGACCCACTGAACATAGGCGGGTTCAGACCCCTGAAATTGCGATGCAGCTCGCCTGCACCTGGTTGGTTCCCTCCGCGGTTACCACCGCCTTGTTGGGTGGCTTGTAGTATGGCACGAGTCAGTTCCTGGAAGGACTGTTGCATGCCTCTCCTCTGGGCATGTTCTGCAGTCATTGTAGCTATTTAATTCCTACAAAATAGTTTGATAGTTATCATGTTGATTAAAAGTTTAATTTGTGCGTGTGTGAGTTTATTTTAGCTGATTACCCATGGTTCTACCCACATCTCTCATAGGTAGGATTACTGACTCTTAGTCGAGGCTGGTCAACCTAGATCACCCTATACTTAGAATAACCTAGCCTCTGATACCACAAAACTGTCACGCCCCGACGCGGAATATCGGAGCGCGAAGGCAGTTGCAAGAAAAAGGTATAGAGCGTATATTAGACATCAAACCATTGCACATTGAATAATACTAAAGCAAATCCTTCTCATTCATAAGTTTTCAAATGTCTAGTTACAACCACTAATATCAGAGCCATTCTATAGGGCCTAATTACATTGCAATAAAAGGAAATAACTAACTACAACTCTAAGATAACATCACGACTCGAGGGTACTCCTGGCTTCACTCTTGGTCATTCCCTTCCTCGTGAGTGTATGTGTCATCCTCAGCCTCACCTGAGAACACAACATCAAATCACGTAGGGTGAGCGATAATGCCCAATAGGACTTAAATCTCAGGCTCAAGCAGGCTTTAAATAATTAACGCATTTAACGGCAGAGTAACTAAAGATAGCAGGTACAAGAGAGTCAAAATATAGCAAGGGATGGCACAATAGGTAACAGATAGCACAATAGCACGAGATCGAGTATAGTTTCCAAAAATAGCACAAGCACTTAGTATATAGCACGAATAGCAGGATGGCCATAGCACAACTAGCACAAGTATAATAATAGCACGACGAGTATAGCACTTGTTTGTCATTCTAGACATCAAGAGAGGATAGCACATTTTGTGTTTTGATTGTCATATAGTTAGTTAAGATAGATAGAACTTGAGTGTAATGCCAAACACTCTGATCATTTAACTCCCATGGGCACTAGCACTTTCGGGCACACATCCCAGGACCAGATCGGGCCCTTTATATTTTGCCAGGCATTAGTTATATTGTTTATCTTTAGACAATCAGTCAATGGCCAATATAGAGTACCAAGAATAGCTAAGAGCACTAGATGAATAGACGAGCTAGTAGAGAGAACGTGAATAGACGAGCGAGTAGATTATAGATGAGAGCTAATGGACATTGCACGAAATGCGACGAGTAAACAGGCGATAGTAACAGTGGCACAACACGCGCACTTGGTGTTGGCAGTCAGGTGGAACTCACGATCTTCCCGCTGGCCATGTTATGCACAAGTCCAGAGGTCCGACGTGATTCAAGGTAAGAACGAACTTCTAATAGCCGTTTGGATCATATCGATCCCTAAAGGTGTAATGGGTGTTAGGGTACAACCGGCTCGTCGACCATGTGGGAATCCATGATCAGAGGAGACTTACAGAGGCCTTGTGCAAGGGTTCACTAGTCCTACGAAAGGAATATCCGATGGAGAGTTCACCACAAGTCAAGTAAAGTGTGTATATAAAATAGGTGCTCAACGTTCTAGAGGAATTCTAGGACAGTGGAGCGTCAATATTGGTATGTAACAACGCAAGAAACGAATACAAGTCCTTTAAAATAGGGCAATTAATGTACTTTATTTCAATAAATTACCAGATACATTATGAGATATTTCCTGCAAGATTTCAGCCATATATGGATGGTTCCTATGTGTGCATGTGTAAGAGAAATCATAGCTAGAAATAAGTCGTGAATATGTATTTTAAAACATTCAATATAGCTCCATTTTAAAGCAGAGTTTTTACTACGTGTATAACTGTAAGAATTATTTAGAAAGTGACAGCAACACTTTTTATGGGTTTTCTTCAAAAATCCTGTGAACACGACGTACACCTGTACGGGTCGCGACGGGTACGGGGCAGATCGTGACAAGCACATGCATGGGTCGCAACACGACCTGCGATCAGGCACTGAAAACCCGACAGGGGCGGAAAAGGATCACGACAGGACGGGCACAGAGATCGCGACGACTTACCTGTAGCATCCTGAACGCGACCGGTGGACTGTCACAATCAGTCCCGAGAGGGTGACATATCGGCCCGTCCCAATCTGGTGGTCTGCGCCTGGCTCTGACAGGAATCAGACCAGGCTTGGGATTGCGGGCCAACATGAATCACATTGATACAGGGTGCTTTGAAAAATTAGAACAAATCACATGGTTTATGAATATTCATGAAACAAATTTCTAACAACTCTAGACAGGCCAGGGTACATGTAGTAAATAGGAATTTGCAGATTTCAAGGAATTCGATAGGCTTTAAATTCATGCAACATGAACAACCAGAACATTGAGCAACTTGGAATAGACAATTTAATTCGCCAACTAGAGTGAATCAAATTTAGGGCTTTCAGGGGCAAAAGATGCCTATCAACCCTCAGTCCTTACTCAAAAAGCTTCATGACATGAGGACGAGTGGATTTGAAGAGATGCACCAAAGAAAAGGGCTCGTGGTCATGAAGTGTACAGAACTTCGAAAATTCATAAGAAAATATTTGATAGATGGAAAAATATGAAACTTGGGGGTTTCGTTCAAGAGGGTAGGAAGAACCTACAAACGAGATTTCAGAATTTTAGCTTGTGAGAATGCCTATCTTTGACTTTATTTGTCTTCTAGGTTAAAAACTCCAAGAATGAGGAAGAAGCTCCAAGAACTCCTTCTCCCCACAAGATCCTCTCCTCCTTGGTCTCTTCTCCACGTCCAACAACCTTGGCAACGAGCTAGGGTCGGCCAAGAGGGTTTAGGAGGTGTATTTAAGCATGTATGGGTTCCTATTCCTATTTCTACTCTAATTGCTCTTAATTACGAGATTTCCTAACTCCAACCTTCCTTCCTTGCTTTCCAATCTCTATTTAGGCTAGGAAGAGATCCAAATTCATGCTAAACCATATGGGGTAGGTTTAGGAATCCAATTCCATCTCAAATTACTTATTTAATGCATTAAATTCTCTTTTCTATTTAGGAAATATTTAAGTTGCGAATTTAGGGTATTTTCCCACTATTTACTATTTGTAGATTCATATTTTGACCCATAAATTTTAGAGGATCCATTAAGCAAAGCCCATTACTCTTTTCCATTTAATGAGTTTTATTAAATGCTCTTTCATTGAATATCCTTTTTTCTGAGTTTTTAATTTATTTTTAAATTTTGTTTTTCTCAAAAATTCAGGTTGCTACATCCTCCCCCTCTTAAAAGAATTTGGTCCCCAAATTCATATGACCTTACAGTAGAGAATGGCTTACCGAATAGATCAAGGTAGTTGCGTCTGATAATTCCTTCTGTTCCCATGTGGCTTCTTCCACTCCGCGGTTATTCCATAAGACCTTTACCACGTGAATGGGATGATTTATGAGTTGTTGCACCTTCCGGTCCAATATCTTGATCGGCTTCTCTTCATACGTCATGTCCTTGTTTAACACCAGATCATCATGGCGAATGACATGTGTAGGATCGTACACATAGTTTCTAAGCATGGAGACATGGATGACATTGTGCACAATTGCCAAATTGACGGCAAGGCCAGTCTGTAAGCAACTTTACCAATCCTTTCGATAGCATCTCTTCGCTATTGTCTTAAAATTTCGATAGCATCTCTTCGCTCATATCTGATATACCAACTAATTTTAATTGCTCTTCTTGTCACTTGTATTTCATACGAGTGACTTTCTGAGCATAGTTAAAATTAATAAATATTTTGGGTATATTAGAGAAGTCTGGGGAGTTGCTATTGAAAAATGGAGACAATACCAAATCACATATAATAAAGAACAACAAATGAATCAAATATACTGTAGGCACCCCCTATTTTTGCAGGAATTATGCATACATGTATGGTGTTGAATGTATATGTGAAAATGCTCCTAGTATAGGGAAGGTGGTGTTGAATTTTTTTTTGAATTGTCGATCGGCCAAGCACCCAGGTCAGCCTAGACAAGATAATAGGTTAACCGACTACATAGTCAGGTCAGAATTGTGACGTGAGTAGGTCGACCTTCTAGGGACCCAGGTCGACCTTCCAAGGACTCAGGTCATCTGAAAGGGAATAGGACGATCTCTATCAGTTATAGGTCGACCTGCTCTGGGTTTCTAGTAAGGGTAGGTTTCTGAGAGATGCTTATCTAATTGGTCATATCTCACATATAATTTACTAATTTTTCCAATTTTGTTTTAAATTTGGGACATTACATTGTTTATGCACGACAAGTTATTTATATGTTGTCTGATGATGTATATTTTTTCATCAATATTAGATTATCCTAAAATGATGAGACTTGATAGAAGTTGGATACAGCTTAGGGATCATTTGGGTCCAAGATATGACAAAGGAGAAGATTAATTTTTTTATTTTGCTTTTAATGAACAAAGAGAATGTTTTAGGCATGGACGAAATTATGAGTTGATATAATGTCCAAGCCGTAACTATGTTAACGAATTGAGGTTATCTCAGATGGATGTTGAAATTCATCTTAAAGTAGATGGATTTTGAACACGATATACCAATTGGGTATGTCATGGAGCGGCACCATTAGTTAATGTTCATCATGTTAGCTCTTCTGCTAATGAACCACAAGTAGAAGATCAGATTGATACGACAGTTGAAACACACAACATATCCAATTTGAAGTTGACTTATTTGCTGGGCCAAGCATGCTATATGAGTTACAAGTAGCTGAAAGAGAGAGGACAAAATAGGAACATGCACTACAAGAAAATGTGCATTTAGAGACTGACATTTTTTGTCTTTATTCGGTCCTAATCGGTCACTAAAAGGCTCAGAGACCGAATAATGACCGAATAGTGACCAATTTCATCGGTGAAGAATTTCTGGCCACAAATCTGTGACTGAAGGGTTTCGGTCACTAATCGTTCAATATTTAGGGACCGAATAGTGACCGAATGAAATCAGTCTCTATCAGTGTCACGCCTCGACGCAGAATATCGGAGCGCGAAGGCAGTTGCAAGAAAAAGGTATAGAGCGTATACTAGACATCAAACCATTGCACATTGAATAGTACTAAAGCAATTCCTTATCATTCATAACTTTTCAAATGTCTAGTTACAACCACTAATATCAGAGCCATTCTATAGGGCCCAATTACATTGCAATAAAAGGAAATAACTAACTACAACTCTAAGATAACATCACGACTCGTGGGTACTCCTGGCTTCACTCTTGGTCATTCCCTTCCTCGTGAGTGTATGTGTCATCCTCGGCCTCACCTGAGAACACAACATCAAATCACGTAGTGTGAGCGATAACGCCCAGTAGGACTTAAATCTCAGGCTCAAGCAGGCTTTAAATAATTAATGCATTTAACGGCAGAGTAACTAAAGATAGCAGGTACAAGAGAGTCAAAATATAGCAAGGGATGGCATAACAGGTAACAGGATAGCACAATAGCCCGAGATCGAGTATAGTTTCCAAAAATAGCACAAGCATTGAGTATATAGCACGAATAGCAGGATGGCCATAGCACAACTAGCACAAGTATAATAATAGCACGACGAGTATATTACTTGTTTGTCATTCTAGACATCGAGAGAGTATAGCACGTTTTGTGTTTTGATTATCATATAGATAGTCGAGATAGATAGCACTTGAGTGTAATGCCAAACACTCTGATCATTTAACTCCCATGGGCACTAGCACTTTCGGGCGCACATCCCAGGACCAGATTGGGGCCTTTATATATTACCAGGCATTAGTTATATTGTTTATCTTTAGACAATCAGTCAATGGCCAATATAGAGTACCAAGAATAGCTAAGAGCACTAGATGAATAGACGAGCTAGTAGAGAGAACGTGAATAGACGAGCGAGTAGATTATAGATGAGAGCTAATGGACATTGCACGAAATGCGACGAGTAAACAGGCGATAGTAACAGTGGCACAACACGCGCACTTGGTGTTGGCAGTCAGGTGGAACTCACGATCTTCCCGCTGGCCATGTTATGCACAAGTCCAGAGGTCCGACGTGATTCAAGGTTAGAGCGAACTTCTAATAGCCGTTTGGATCATATCGATCCCTAAACGTGTAATGGGTGTTAGGGTACAACCGGGTCATCGACCATGTGGGAATCCATGATCAGAGGAGACTTACGGAGGCCTTGTGCAAGGGTTCACTAGTCCGGCGAAAGGAATATCCGACGGAGAGTTCACCACAAGCCAATAAAGTGTGTATATAAAAACAGTTGCTCGACATTCTAGAGGAATTCTAGGACAGTGGAGAGTCAATATCGGTATATAAACAACGCAAGAAACGAATACAAGTCCTTTAAAATAGGGCAATTAATGTACATTATTTCAATAAATTACCAGATACATTATGAGATATTTCCTGCAATATTTCAGCCATATATGGATGGTTCATGTGTGTGCATGTGTAAGAGAAATCATAGCTAGAAATAAGTCGTGAATATGCATTTTAAAACATTCAATATAGCTCCATTTTAAAGCAGAGTTTTTACTGCGTGTATAACTGTAAGAATTATTTAGAAAGTGACAGCAACACTTTTTATGGGTTTTCTTCAAAAATCCTGTGAACGCGACGTACGCCTGTACGGGTCACGACGGGTACGGGGCAGATCGCGACAAGCACATGCATGGGTCACGACATGACCTGCGGATCAGGCACTGAAAACGCGACAGGGGCTGAAAAGGATCGCGACAGGATGGGCACAGAGATCGCGACGGCTTACCTGTCGCGTCCTTAACGCGACCGGTGGACTGTCGCAATCAGTCCCTAGAAGGCGACGTATCGACCAGTCGCAATCTGGTGGTCTGCGCCTGGCTCTGACAGGAATCAAAACAGGCTTGGGATTGTGGGCCAACATGAATCACATTGATACAGGGTGCTTTGAAAAATTAGAACAAATCACATGGTTTATGAAAATTCATGAAACAAATTTCTAACAACTCTAGACAGGCCAGGGTACATGCAGTAAATAGGAATTTTCAGATTTCAAGGAATTCGATAGCCTTTAAATTCATGCAACATGATCAACTAGAACAGTAAGCAACTTGGAATAGACGATTTAATTCGCCAACTAGAGTGAATCAAATTTAGGGCTTTCAGGGGCAAAAGATGCCTATCAACCCTCAGTCCTTACTCAAAAAGTTTCATGATATGAGGACGAGTGGATTTGAAGAGATGCACCAAAGAAAAGGGCTCGGGGTCATGAAGTGTACAGTACTTCGAAAATTCATAAGAAAAGATTTGATAGATGGAAAAATATGAAACTTCGGGGTTTCGTTCAAGAGGGTAGGAAGAACCTACAAACGAGATTTCAGAATTTTAGCTTGTGAGAATACCTACCTTTGACTTTATTTATCTTCTAGGTTAAAAACTCCAAGAACGAGGAAGAAGCTCCAAGAACTCCTTCTCCCCACGAGATCCTCTCCTCCTTGGTCTCTTCTCCACGTCCAACAACCTTTGGCAACGAGCTAGGGTCGGCCAAGAGGGTTTAGGAGGTGTATTTAAGCATGTATGGGTTCCTATTCCTATTTCTACTCTAATTGCTCTTAATTACGAGATTTCCTAACTCCAACCTTCCTTCCTTGCTTTCCAATCTCTATTTAGGCTAGGAAGAGATCCAAATTCGTGCTAAACCATATGGGGTAGGTTTAGGAATCCAATTCCATCTCAAATTACTTATTTAATGCATTAAATGTCTCTTTTCTATTTAGGAAATATTTAAGTTGCGAATTTAGGGTATTTTCCCACTATTTACTATTTGTAGATTCATATTTTAACCCAATAAATTTTAGAGGATCCATTAAGCAAAGCCCATTACTCTTTTCCATTTAATGGGTTTTATTAAATGCTCTTTTCATTGAATATCGCTTTTTCTGAGTTTTTAATTTATTATTTAAATTTTTATTTTTCTCAAAAATTCAGGTTGCTACAATCAGTGACCGATTTCATTCGGTCACTATTCGGTCCCTAAAATAGGGACTGAATAGTGACCGATTTCAATCAGTCACTAATAGCGACCGAATTAAATTGGTCACTAATCAGTCTCTATTTTTTTAATATATTTTTTATAACTTATACATTTTTAGGAAAATAACCTGTGTAAAATAAATAACAATGTCCACAACAATAATAATTGTCCACAAGAAAATTGTCTACAACATAACAATAATCAAAATATCCACAACACAACAATAATGAAATGTCCACAACAATAATAAAATATCAACAACAATAATAAAAATGTCCACAACATCACAATAATAAAATTGTCCACAACAATAATAAATGTCCACAAGATAAAAATAATCAAAATATCTACAACACAATAATAATAAAAATATCCACAACACAACAATAATAAAATGTCCACAACAATAATAAAATATCGACAACAATAATAAAAATGTCCACAACATCACAATAATAAAATGTCCACAACATTATAATAATAAAATGTCCACAACATCACAATAATAAAATGCCAACAACAATAATAAAAATGTCTACAACAATAATAATAATGAATCCTCGTCCTCGTGTTCATGCTCATGCTCGTCTCCTCCCACGCCACCCGATGAAGGAACCTACAATACATATATAACAATAATAAGTTAAAATTAAATACTATTATAAGTAATAACTTATTTTAGAAGCATAAATTAAATACTATTATAAGCAATAAATTATTTAAATTTATATATTTTTATTCACACACTTTCGGTCAATATTTTGGTCACACTATATATTTTGGTCACACTTATGATGAATTTGAGCGTCGAGCTCAAACCGAGAGTCCGAATTGAACTCCGTCAGTTTCCACATGCCACACTCATCACCCCGACCGTGCTGGAACAAACCAGAGTCCAATCGGATGAGTATTTCTAATTTTGGGCCCACAAACCTAAGTTTTTCATTTTTAAACTAAACTAAGTTGTTTATTGTGACTTTGAGTGTCGAGCTCAAACCTGGAGTCCGAATTGAACTCCGTCAGTTTCCAAAAGTCACACTCATCACCCCGACCGTGCTGGAACAAACCGCAGGCCAATCGGATGAGTATTTCTAGTTTTGAACCCCCAAACCTAGCTAAGTTATACATTTCTAAACTAAACTAACTTGCTTAATGTGAATTTGAACGTCGAGCTCAAACCGGGAGTCCGAATTGAACTCCGTCAGTTTCCACAAGTCACACTCATCGCCCCGACCGTGCTGGAACAAACCGGAGGCCAATTGGATGAGTTTTTCTAATTTTGGACTCACAAATCTAAGTTTTTCATTTTTAAACTAAACTAACTTGTTTATTGTGATTTAGCGTCGAGCTCAAACCAGGAGTCCGAATTGAACTCTGTCAGTTTCCACAAGTCACACTCATCGTCCCGACCGTGCTGGAACAAATCGGAGGCCAAACAGATGAGTATTTCTAATTTTGGACCCACAAACCTAAGTTTTTCATTTTAAAACGAAACTAACTTGTTTATTGTGACTTTGAGCGTCGAGTTCAAACCAGGAGTCCGAATTGAACTCCGTCAGTTTCCACAAGTCACACTCATCGTCCCGACCGTGCTGGAACAAATCGGAGGCCAAACAGATGAGTATTTCTAATTTTGGACCCAAAAACCTAAGTTTTTCATTTTAAAACTAAACTAACTTGTTTATTGTGACTTTGAGCGTCGAGTTTAAACCAGGAGTCCGAATTGAACTCCGTCAGTTTCCACAAGTCACACTCATCGCCCCGACCGTGCTGGAACAAATTGGAGGCCAATCGGATGAGTATTTCTAATTTTGGACACACAAACCTTAGTTTTTCATTTTTAAACTAAACTAACTTATTTATTGTGACTTTGAGCGGCGAGCTCAAACTGAGAGTCCGAATTGATCTCCGTCAGTTTCCACAAGTCACACTCATCGCCCCGACCGTGCTGGAACAAATCGGAGGCCATTCGGATGAGTATTTCTAATTTTTGACCCATAAACCTAAGTTTTTCATTTTTAAACTGAACTATTTTGTTTATTGTAACTTTGAGCGTCGAGCTCAAACCGGGAGTCCGAATTGAACTCTGTCAGTTTCCACAAGTCACACTCATCGCCCCGACCATGCTGCAACAAATCGGAGGCCAATCGGATGAGTATTTCTAATTTTGGACCCATAAACCTAAGTTTTTCATTTTTAAACTAAACTAACTTGTTTATTGTAACTTTGAGCGTCGAGCTCAAACCGGGAGTCCGAATTGAACTCCGTCAGTTTCCACAAGTCACACTCATCGCCCTGACCGTGCTGGAACAAATTGGAGGCCAATCGGTTGAGTATTTCTAGTTTTGGACCCCCAAACCTAGCTAAGTTATTCATTTCTAAACTAAACTAACTTAAACTAACTTGCTTAATGTGAATTTGAGCGTCGAGCTCAAACCGGGAGTCCGAATTGAAGCCCGTCAGTTTTCACAAGTCACAATGCCAATGAAAAATTTATAATCACAAAATTAATCTATACTAACACCACATCATAACCATGTGAGAACTCCGTCAGTCTCTATAATGAGGCTTGAACCTTCCAAAGGAATGAATATGTTGTGAAATAAAAATAGTAAAGGGATACTTAAAAAAAAAAGCCCCACTCTCCATCCAGAGTAGAGGTTTTATATGTGTAAATTACATAGTAAAATGAAAATGGGCTTCTTTTCCTACCTTTTTAAAGGAATGGGAACTAGAACTGGTATATGAATGATACCTCCAAAATTGGATTACGAACTGGAGCTAAAGGAAGTGGAAGTAGTAAAATGAAATGCATGAATCTTGACCTCAAGTTAGATTAGAAACCAGAAGTAGAACTGGTATTCTGGTATAAATTTGAACAAACCAGTTAGGGTCTGAACATGTCAGTTCTGAATTGGAAATAGAAACAACATATATGCTTGAATCGAGCTTTTTCAACAAAGTTCATGGCTGATCCAAGTTGGTTTGGATGCTTTTTTCACAATTTATAGCTGGTTTATAGCATGTTAACAACTTTTTTATTAGTCTTAGGTCATGATATGAGTGGAAGCAGAATTGAAGAAAAATAAATCCAATAGCATCTATTCCTATAAACAAAATTTCTGTAGCAAGATACTGAGATCCATAATCTTGTACCCAATGTAATCTGTAGATGAATGATCAAGCCCACTGCAACCTACCCAAGAGGCTCCATGGAAGATATTCCTCCCACCAACAACTATGGCCACCTGTAAGCACAGAAGACTTTCTTTAGCATTTTGTAGACCAATATACAAATGATGTAATAAAATAAGAGTACATGAAATATTTAATGCAAATAATTCTGTCAGAGCTTTGTTGCAAAATGCTTTTCTCCACATGCATATAGCGTCAAGAAGAGACCTCTACACCAAGCCGAGTTACAGAAGCAACCTCCCTTGCAATGAACATTGTGATATGCAAAGTAGAGCATAGTCTTCTGTTTGGTTAATTATCCACAATAAAAGAATTTGGCATAAACATAATGGACCATTTGCTGCCACTATAATATTATAGTAATTGAAAAAACTCCCCAGGACCTAATATCTTTCCTTGGTGGAGTGGATAACACTTGACTAAGCATATTTGGAGTTCAGACATCATACCATTGAAATCTAGAAGCACAAAGTGACACTAACTATAATTTTACATCAGTACTGAAGCCATTCATGATTCATCCACCGAGACACGGTGTGCAATAGCAACTTTTTGAACACAAGAACAAGACAAAGTTGGAGCACTTGGGATCATGTCACTCACACACACACACACATATACAGTCTATAGGTGTACTGTGTGTATAACACATATATATAGAGAAAGAGATAGATAGATGAGAGAGAGAGAGAGAGAGATGTAAACTTGTTAGATATACACTGGAATAGTCAAGCACTATCAGACTGCTCCTATCCCACACAGAAGGAAGCTTGTCCACAGTTCTTATGAAAGTGTGTCAAGTACCTACCAATTTCTCTTATATTCACACATATGTAGACAAATAAATAAACAAGCATATAAACATGTCCCAACATCCCAGAGTATCGCATCCAAATATAGCATGTATGTATCAAATGATAACCTTCTAATTCTTAGGTGGAAAGTATAAAAGATCTCTCCTACACAGTAGTAGTTTACTCATCAGTGAATGGATGGGGACAGAGGTAAAGTATTAATGAATAATCAAGTGTGCATCCTGGAGCAACGTTCATGTTTTTTTGATAAGTTCATGCATTAACATGAATGAAATGACATCATAAACAACAATTCCATCTCACAAACCTTTGGATCTATATTTTCTGTATGGTCTCCAGCAAGTGCTTCGCCACTCACTTTCAACAAAACTCTTCGCCATTTATATGCTGGCTTGGACATGGAAGTTTCCTCCATAGTTTCCTACAATTGTGCTGTGATTGCTGCTCGACCTCTGTAATAAAGCAACAAGTTGAAAAGCATAAATCATTAAAGAGATTTTTCAGCTCAAATTTTGGTAGGACCACAACATTTGATTTGCGGAAACAATGGGCAGGATTTTTAACTCCATGTCAAATACAAGAAGGATCCAGAACAGAAATGGAGCATATAGGTGCAATGGACCAAAGAGAGAAGAGTAAAATACTTCCAATGGTTGCAAATGTTTCATTTATATGAACTCAATATCTTGAACATAATAAGAATCAAGATCACCTAGATCACATGGCTTATGTGTTGGTTAATATAAAAAGGAAGGTAAAGTTGTCTGTTACTTAAACTATATCAGAATAGTAGGAGTATTATGTTTAAGCATCCCTAATGAAAAGGCTTTTATTTATCGACTAGAAACTTATTCAGAATTCAATGTTAATGTGCAAGAACATCTTAAAAACTTTTATTCATAGACCAGAAACTCATTTGAAAAACATCAACATTCTTTGCTAAAGAAGATCATGGAACATAACAAACCAAAAAATAATGAAACCTACAACCTAGAATGTGAGGTGAGATGCTGAAAGAAATTGTGCAATAAGTAATGAATAAGGATAACAGTATTGTATAATTATATTTTCCAAACTATTAATGAGAAACTAACATATAAAACAACAATAAGAAAAGGAGTTCGAAGTGTTCAAACCTCCAGAAACCAGATAGAGTCATCTAGTGGTCAGCACATCATGAGAACCACACTCCAAATGTTTTGCTCATCCTAATTCAAAGGTGAGAGAAGGAGGTAGAAAACTAATTCAAACAACAAGCTATGTTTTGACACACCAAAATTCTATAACTAACCAGGCTTCAAAATTTGGACACACCAAAATCTATTGCCTTCGAAGCATTCTCCTCCTTTGAGGTGAAAGAAAGTTCTGCAAAATATAAAAACATTGTCAGAACTTTTCTCCACCATACATGAATTATTAAAGGATGCAGTGGATAAAGTGCAACTGTTTGCTAAAAGTGTGCATTGACATCCACAAAATAAAAGTGTAAAGGATTTCAGGAACTTATGATAGTACCAACTTTCCACTCTCAAAGAACCATTTGCTGAATAAGTAGCTTGCTTACCTACAAGAAATGGCATAGTTTACGCGGCATAAGAAATGACATATCCTTATTCTTTACACCACTTTTTAGATAAACATAGAGCTAAGAAACTCCAATCGACTATTCCACATATCATGAAGTGTAGAAAAGCATATATGCAAGACATAAAAAATCCACATAAATAATATACCTCCTTATGCATCACAATACCACTCAGATTTATAACCATACAATAGAGTCTTGCTTGATACCCATCTCAAGAATTCTTTACACATCACTCATTCTTAAGCCTCATTACATTATCTCTTTCCTCAGATGTTACCAGAAACCTTGTCAAAAAGTATATGAGCTAGAAGAAATAGAAAAGGTATATGAGCTAGAAAGTACATCAGTCATAGACATGAGGACATCAATTTTGATGATCTACTTAATTGGTTTGCGTATAATACATAAACAGAGTGTTTGATTAATACTTGAAACAGTGTGAAGTGTATAAAAAATAAAACTCAATTAGGATTCTGAAACCAAAAATGGAATCCCTTGGACTACTACATGTCTCAGTTTGATTTCAAAAAGCACAGTGCGAAATGATAGCTTGCAGTCACCTTATGACTGTGATATCAAAGTAGTAGCAACCATGACAATGTTTTGGCATCAATTTAATGCCTTATCTGGAGGCTGACTGAAAGAAAGAGTTGTTCTAGCAGAATTTGGAATCCAAATATCTGCAATGCCAGAGAAACCTGATCAAGTAATTGAGTGGAAGTTCCTTGCACGGAATAAATATACAGTCAACACAGATGGGGCAAGTAGAAGTTCAGAATTCTCTGGAGGAGGTTGCATTTCATCCTTGTGATCCAAGAAGGATACCCATGTGAATCTCGAATAGTCATCCACAATAACAAATCCATATTGCTTTCCTCCTAGACTGGTGGTCCTCATTGGCCCAAATAAGTCCATGTGTAAAAGTTCTAAGGGTTTAGAGGTTGTCATCATAGTCTTTGACTTAAATGAGGATTTTACATGCTTCCTTTTTGCACAAGGCCCGCAGATGCCATCCAATCTTGTGCTAATTTTAGGTAGAACCTTCCACTAGCCTTCTCTTAATCAGCTTCCTTATGCCATCCAAACTGCAATGGCCCAACCTTCTGTGCCACAGCTCAGTTGATTGCTCTTTGCTGACTGCTAAACAAATGTCTTGATCTTTCAGCTATTCAAGGTAAAGCACGTACAAATTCTTCTCTCTGTTGGCTTCAAAATCACCTCTCCATCCTTTATAATACTGCATTTGGATTCTTGAAATTTGATCTGATGTCCCTTGTCGCATAACTGGCTAATGCTGATAAGGTTGTGCTTCAAGCCTTTTACACATAGAACATCTTCAATTACTGTCTTGCCTTTGCTGCTCACTGATCCACTGCCTATCACAGTCCCTTTTCTATTATCTCCATAGGTGACTGTGCCTTCTTTAGCTTCTAAATGGGTAAACAGCCTTCTGTTTCCTGACATATGCTTTGAGCATCCACTGTCCAAGTACCACTTGGATGCCGGGGATTTTCCTGAAAAAACATCTAGCTTTAGGTACCCAAGTTCTTTTGGATCCTGGTTGGTCAGTGTCATCAATTCTTCTTTTAATTATCCATTTTTTGTGTTTGGTTGGACATGTTATATTACTGTGACCTAGTCTATTGCAATGACTACAGCATGTTGTTTTAGTTACCCTTTCATACGAAACATACTTAAGGTTAGATTTATATGAAGTATCTTGTTCAGCTACAAATTTTTGAGTAGGATACGTTTTAGGATATATTATGTGTATTCATTATCTGGGGGTGTATAGCCTAATCCTTGTTTTTCTTTTTCCTGAGTCTAGCACTTTTAGTATTAAGGAAATTTTCCTATTGATGAATTTTCTAATGTACTAGATAGTTTCATTTTCTTCTGTTAGTATTTTGATTTCATTTTTCAGTTCATCTGAACTTTCTTATTTTTCTAATTCTGTTATCTGTTTGTTTTTATTTTTTAGATCTTCGCATAATAACTCATTTCTTATCTTAAGTTCATTAGCCTGCTTCTCTAGTTGTTCATTATCTATTTTAAATCTGAATTAGTGTTCTCTAGACATGCAACATTTTTCTTAATAGCTTTTAGTAATTTCGATACTCTTAATATTTACTATAAAGCTTATTGAAAGCTTCTTCTAAATTATCTGAATCAGAATCATTACAAGAATCGAAAGATGAGTTAGAAGTTACCTTTTCTTCAGTATTTGCCATGAAGGCCAAGTGGCGTCTTCTTCTTCCTCACTACTTGAGTTGACTCGCTATCCGAGTCGCTCTTGCTGTGGCTCCAAGCTGCTGCCATTGCTTTCTTCTTATATCTCCTGAATTTCTTGGAGTGTCTTTCTTTTTAAATTCAGATTTTTTGAGCTTCGGATATTTGCTTTGATATGTCCGGGCTTCTACACTCGTAGTAGATGGTCTCACCTTTCCTGAGTCCTTTCCTTCTACCTTCTTAAAGTCCTTACTTTTCTTGAAGTGTCTTCTGTCGGACAGATATTCT